>JAHMML010000008.1:4618178-4825060 GCA_020341155.1 Eciton burchellii
TGGCGGGCGGGCGGGGGGACGGGACGGGGGGGGGGAACGAAGCGGGAGTTGTGTTTCCGCACGAGGGGAGCGGGTCGGGAGAAGCGGAAGGATCGCGACGAGGGGGGGGGGGGGGGAACAGAGGAGGCGGGTAGTCACGCGGTGCCTCCGCGGCGTTTCTGCCGGAGCGGATTCCGCTCGTGACTGCGGCGCGGAATGCGTCCGGAGCTCCGGAGTGCCGGAGTGCTGCACGCGGCCGGAACGATGACGGATCGGCCGTCCGGAATATCGAGCGATCGTGTCGCGTCGACGTATCGCGCGACGTCGATCCGACAAAAAGTCGGACATAGCAGACGTCTGCTATGTCCGATACGTCGTCGGCGGCGTTTAATGACGCGACGTATTCTCGTTACTCGTCCATTACGCGTTCAATAACGGTAATCTCTCTCGCGCGATGTTTCCCTCAAGCAGCAATGTCCTCCTCCTCTCCCCCATCCCCTCGCGCGCGCTCCCACACCTCCGTCGCGCCACGTGAATCCCGCCGGAAGGGAGGAGGGAGCGAGATTCTCATCTCGTTAGCTCGTCGTTCCTCTTTCGCGCCGTCTCCCGCCGCGACCCGGCAGCGCGACCTTCCCTCCCCCCTTGGGGTCACCAAGGGGGAAATTTCAAGACGCCTCCAGCTCTCAGGCCGACGCGATTATTCCGATAACGCGTGACGGGATCGGGACGGCGCACGAAGATGAGATCAAACGTCTGTTGATCAAACCTCGATCGTTGCGCACCTTCGACAGCGTGCGGAACGCTCGCGGAAAACGGAAAACGTATCAATGGCTATTTATATCGCGAGGAGGAGGTTCCGGCTTTTCCGCGGACTCGGAGACTCGCGCGGCGCGGCTGCGGGGGGCTAAAGAGTCTTGCGGAGTCCTGCGTGCTGCGTCCTATCCTGATGAAAAGTGAAAGGGGAAAAGTCGGGTCAAGAGATCGCATCGCAATTTCCGAATCGAAGCACGCGCGACGACGCGCAAGCGATGTGGGAAAATAAACACCGACATGCACCGAGGTGCATAATAAACGTTGTTTCGGATAACGAGAGGTTGCAGAATAATCGGTCTAATCGGCGAGCAGATCGCTGACGAATTTACTCGAATCCCGCAATCGCTGGGCTCGCTCGGATGCGGATCGCGCATGCAAATAAGACTCGAGAGCGTTACATTGTAAACGTCGCTTTCCGAAGGACACGTCCGCCGAAATTTACGCGTTCGATAAATATCACATCGCCGGCTTTTGCGATGCGCGTTCACCGGCATTGCGCTTAATACTTTCGCAGCGTGCATCCATGAGAGCGACGCGGACACGAGGTGGCATATTCGTGTGTAATCATTTGATTTTAATCAACGGGGTAACGTCCGTCGCGGAATTGCGTTGTTTCATCGATAAAGGATCCTCGATGACGTTAACGCAAAGGGGGGGAAAAAAAAAAGGAAAAAAAAAAAGAGGCAGAGAATATCGCGTTGACATTCCGCAGTCACGCCGAGTCGGCGATCGAATCGATCTCGGAGCGCCGGAATTATCGCGCGCTCGCGCCTATCGACTGGCGGAATCGGCGAATTTCATTAATGACGCGAATCACTGCGCATGCGCGGCCACGTGGAGGCCCACGTTAATCCGGATCGAGGCTTGACGCACGTCCCGATCGCCTCGAATTCTTTTACGAGCTCGAACGCGGCGAGATCGATTCGCGCAACGGCGAGCGGGGTGCGCGGGGGTTGGGGCGATAAATATTTAGATTTTTAATATCGTTGCGCGCATCGGAGCGTGCCTTCGCGAGAGAGGAGAGACGCTGTCGGACCGGTCGTCGGATATTTTTTCCCTAGGAATACTCGCGCCATTATGTCATGGCTGGTTTATCGTTATTGTTATCGTTTTATTTATATGGAAATGGCTGGAAATTGCAGACGCGTTTCCATTTCCTAATAACAATGCAATTCCGTGCTGATCACGCTTGTTTGTTCCCGCGTATGTCCGGCGCATGAATATTCGTGCGAGCGGCTGTGCGAATTGTGCTCGCGAAAATCTCTATCCTCCACGGATTACACGGCGGCGATTGTGGCGGCCGGTCCGTCGCGGTGGACATATAAAATATTCAGTCCCGATGTGGAAATGCCGACGTGGTAATTATCGTCGCGCGAACGATCACGCGTTTTCCGCTTTAATCAGCGCGACGTGAATCTAATGCGGCTTCTATGCGCCGCTATTTCGTTTCCGCGTTACGTGTGCAAATTCATAACGCACCTCGTGGTTTTGATCCTCATTTTTTCCCTCGCAGCTTTATAATTTTCACAGAGCTTCTGATCGCTGCAGAATCGCGGCGGATCTTTCGCGCGGATGAAGAAAGCGTTAATAATAATCTATTACATGTAATCGCCACGCAGATTGCCACAATCCACGAATCTATTGATTAATTATCCCGATTTCCCGCGTAGGGATCTTCCTCGCCGGCAGAGAATTACGGGCCGTGCCCGATTTTCTCCGGATTTGCCTGTGAATCGCGGGATCCGCCGTTTCGAGATATCGAGCCGAGGAATTAGCATGACGTCACAGAGACGATTGCCATTGATAAATGTTGTTTGCCGCAAATATTGACGCGCCGTTGGCAATGCGCCGGTTACCGGCTCTGCTTTCCAATTTCGTCGCGTGTGCCGGATTTTTCATAATTCGCTCGCGCGTTGATATTTCTCGAAATTCGCTCGATATCGATCACAAGGCTCCGAGCCAAGGCATCGTCTTTCCCTCACCGATCAGGATTAGCGAGTGTCCACCTTCCTTGATGATTTTCGCTAACATGCATCGATTACGAATAATTCGCCAAGATTCAGCGCGAGAGTATCCGATGCTTCTTATCCGGATTAACGTTTGTATCGACACAAAACGCGATACATTATCGAACGAGCGCTTCCGGCTGTCGACTGATGCAAAAGCTCTCGCCCGATCATCGATAGATGATCGATACATCCCGAGGCAGGACGCTGCTTGCGGAAACGTTCAGCTTCGTATTAATCGACGATTCATCTGTTTCATCCCCGAATCCGCGAGCTCCCTAAGGGCGGCGTTGAATGAATCGGCGTTGAATCCCGCTCGTTTGAGAAAAATCGCGCGTTCAAAGCGGACGCGGGAGAAGCGGAAGTTAGCTGCAGCGTCGCGCGATTTGAGACGCGCTTGAAATGGATGAGATGCACTTCCGTAGATTGCCGGCAGTTTGCAACGCGGCATACCCGACTCCGGGGTGAACGATAGGGTCACGTGGGTCGCTTACGCTTACACTTACGTTACTCGCGACGAATGATCGATCGCCCGTCCGCGAGCGCGCGCGTTCTCCGCTCGATCGCGAGCGCGGACGCGTAATTGGCACGCTACGCGGTTCTAAGAACGCATAATTCGCGTGACGCGGATCGCGTGTAAAATCTAAGGCCAGCGAATTCCTTCTTTTTCTTTCTCTCTTTTTCGCTCGCAAGATACCGCCGGTGTTCCTCTCGTTTCTTCTTTTCTTTTCTCTGTCGTGCTCTGTCGTGTTCGCTCACACAAATGATTGAAATGGTTATCCTCTTTCTTTCCTTCCTTCCTTTCTTCCTTCCTTTCTCCGCGCGGCAACCGACGTTCTTGCCTTCGTTTAGACAATCCGTTGCTTTAATTGAGCGAGCGCGTTCGTTCGCGATCGCGGAAACGCGGCAGTGTTATTTCTCGCGAAGCAGTTTGCGGGATCTCTGGCGCGGGATCTCTGTCAGTCATTATTCCCCTAATTATTCCGATTAGTTGAAACAATCGTTTCTCTTGCTTCTCTCCTTTTCTCGCACGCCGTCGTGCGAATTGCACGGATCAGACAAAGTGCCCTCGTCGAGCAACTTGGCTGGGAGCTCTGATTATATCTCTGATAATATCGACGATATAGCCGCATTAGAGGCCACGTTGGGTACATTTAGCGGGTAATCTAAACCCGCTCTAATGAGATAACGCTCTTGATGTGTGTAATAGTTTGACGCATACGAAGCCTTCGCAACAACCGAGCAGACGACTAACGAGCGTGACGCCGCGCGGCGTTTAATCAAGTCGCCGCTTCGGGAAATTCGGATTCTCGATTAGCACTCGCTATCGTTTCCCGATCGCATCGCCGGCGAACTCTTCCGAAACAATGAGCAACCTGGCAACGGATTAATCCGCCCGCGGCCGACAGCTCGCCGACATTTCGCGCGTCTCAGTTAGCCGAGTTTGGATTTGCTTATCTCGCGTGCTCGAGTTAACGCGACTTCATCGCGGCTCGGGAGGACCCGCTCTCTCCGAGTGACATCTCCCGATTAACCGATGGCTCGCTGCGGTAAGGGCGAAATTATCCGATCGTGCCCGATCGTACCCGATCGTGTCCGATCGAGGCACGGGCGGAATTCGAGCAACGAGTTCCCCGATCGGCTTCCCGATCGGTCAGTCTCCGCCAGCCGCGCTGACTGGTAAGTAGCGCGCGGCGGGATCGAGAGGAAGGATGACGCTGATTGATCTCAAAATGTCTGTCCGCAGCTCAATGACGCGGAATCGCGCTGAATTCCCACTCTGGGAATCTCGCGAGATCGCTTCGCGCTCGCTCTTTCCCCGTGTCACTCTCCGCGTGTCTGTTTCTTTTAGAAGCTTAACGCGCTTTGCTTAGCTCGTAGGTTCTCCTCTAAGGTAAAGACTCTGCTTTGATGTTCGATTGAATCTTGACTGATCGCGAGCGAGGGATTTGCATGCCGAGAGATGTGGAATTCGCACCACGGCGATACCTTGACCTGCCATCGTGCGTTCGTTTCACTTGCAGCTTCCAGCGGCGCAAAACTTTTTCGGAGTCGCGCAAAACAGAGGGAAAGGAAGATTAACCTAGTGACTGGACCAGCACTGTGTAAGCCCTATACGTCAATCCGCCGAAAATCCCTCGGCTTACCGCTTGCCCGCTAATTCGGGGTACACGACCTGTCAGTCGAGAGGGGTCACAGGAGGGGAACTCCTCGAAGGTCTCCGCCTGCTATCGGGCTAGGGAAGTCACGTCCGAATTTTGCTCTGCAAAGTATCGAAGCGCTTATCGGATCCCGCGAGTTTATTGAGCGGTAGCAGCTTCGCACTCGCTCGCTTCACAGCAGTCGCTCCAGCGAACTTGGCGTATTTACAATCGCGGGGCAGGGGGTTGCCGCGCTTGCAGACTGCACGGGGGCGCGCGATATTGTTTTCCCCGGAAGGAGAGAACGCGGGAAATCTCGCTCAAGTGTAACTCTAGCTAGCCGAGTTCCCAGCAAGAAGCGACTCTCCTCTCGGCAGGAACGAACCGAGCGACGATCGATCGGTCGCACCGCAGGTGCGTGTACCCCGTTCGTCACATCATCAGCATCTGTCACCATTCTCTTCTGCGTCTCTCTTCTGCGATCCGAGCACAGTCGTGATCACGCGAGAGGCTGCGATGATGCACTACGGCGACTCAACGGCGCGGTAACTGATCCGACTGATCTGATGCGAATTAATGCGATCTTGTGATCGCAGATCGCAGGTTTCTCACGTTGATGCGCGCATCCGGTACGCACGATTTGCTCGCACTTTCCGGCTGGAATCCAGGATCTTCTCCGGGGATCCGGTGGTCCCCGAAGGGATCAACGCCGCTGTGATCGAACAACCGTCAGTCCATTCTTCTTCTTTCCCGAAGAGGCTTCCCCCTTAATGACGAGAGCGAGACAAGAGAGAAACGGCACGCGACGTGTGCCGCGAAATTGAAGCGTATTTGACTTGCAAACGGGATCCGCCGCTCTTTCCTTTCCCTCCCCTGCCTGGGAAGCGGACGTTTATATCTTGATACGTTCTAAAAGTTTCAGCGAGGCGTCCCTCGCGTGAAGCGCAACTCTGGGAGGGTAGCTCCGCCGCCAGCCGAGGGGTGACGGGGGTAGGACGGCAGAGAGAAAGCGGGCGGTATTTCCTGTTTCTCTTCTCTCCCCTTTCTCTCCCTCTTCCTCTCCGACGCCCTTCTCCCCCCACCTCTCCCTCTCTCTCTCTCTCTCTCTCTCTCTTTCACCCCCGGCATTACTGGAAACAATGGAGGCGGAAGTTTTCCGCGTCCGCTGCTTC
Organism: Eciton burchellii; assembly: GCA_020341155.1. Classification (NCBI taxonomy): domain Eukaryota; kingdom Metazoa; phylum Arthropoda; class Insecta; order Hymenoptera; family Formicidae; genus Eciton; species Eciton burchellii. The sequence goes on from JAHMML010000008.1 coordinate 4,624,290, forward strand.
CAAGTGCCGGCTAGACACTATACGCTAGGACAACATGCTCGAATCGATAAGTGCGCGCTGCGATGTATCGACACACGCAACGGTGGAGAAAACACAGCAGAGGGAAGGCGAGAGTTGGCCTGCTTCGTGCTCGGAACTTGCGTGGACTTTTTCCATCTCGGCGCACAGTTTCCGTTCGTTCCATGCGCGCGCGCGCGCGCTATCGACATTTAATCATCCGCGACGATAATCTTGCGAGATGCGCGTCGAGGAGCGTGTGGATGGATAATCGCACGCGCGAGGATAAGCGTTTCAATTTTACGCGTAGCGAGGTATTCCCTCGGTTTCGGCGAAGAAAGAAAAAGCATTGATTCAGCGGCGGGGGAGGGGGCCAATGGTGTTGGCAGCTGCGATCGCAGAAAAGCGAGCGCATCGATGGTATTGATCATCAAAGCGGCCGCTCGGCGCTTGCTTGGCACTTGTCGTGTTTGTTCCTGCGAGCGCGAAAAAAACAAACGGCCGACAACGCCGAAAGACTAGTCTACTCCGATGTCCGTTAAAATCAGATTTCCGAAATTGTTCACGCTCGACCGCGGATGGAAATCGCATCTCCGATATTTGTTGCAATCGCGGCGTCCTGCGGATTTTAATTCCCCATCGCGGAGATGTAAAACAAATCAGGATTCACTCCTGGAGCTGGATCCGTTAATCTTCTGGCGACGTTCAAATCGATCCCAATCGAATCTCGTCGCTCTGGCGCCGGTTTAAATATACCTCCGACCGTTTCGTCGTCCTACCACGTGTGCGTAGCACACAGTGACGTGTTCCGTTCTTCGAGTAGTATCGATCAGCGAGAGCTCGCAGAGCGGGCGCAGATCGAACGATCAACGCGGCGGGAACAGACAGCTCGCGACACGCTCGCGTTTCGCTGCGATCGGGCTCTCGGACGACGAATTGATTCTGGCAAGAACCGATCGTGCGAAAGGCGATTTCCAGCCTTAGATCCGCCTTATCCGCGCTGTGTATCGTGGCGCATAGTAACGCGCCGAGTGACGTAATTATCTCGCGCGTCGCCGCGAAATTTACGATTCCGCATAATGGACGCGCTGCCGGACAAGCACTCTGTTCGCCCCTTTCCTCAACAGTTTGGAAATTCGGGGAAAGTTTAGCGCGCTGGTCGTGTAACTATCTGGTAGCCCGAGCTGCAACGAACGGTCAAATGCACCCGCATTACCGCCCCGGCATCTTGAATTCGCCATCGTCGCAGAAGAGCGCGTCAAGTCCTCTCTCTCTCTCTCTCTCTCTCTCTCTCTCTCTCTCTCTCTCGCTCCCTTTCTCTGCGTGTCGATGGAAAGCACGTTCGCGTTTGTTTGAACCGGCCGAGGCACGACTCGACGCGGCTTTCCGACGTCAACTTCCGTTATTTCGGCTGATGCGCGAGAAGAGGGAGGGAGGGAGAGGGACAGAGAACACGCGTCGGACGCGCGCGATAAACACAGCGAGAGAAACTCGCGCGCGAATTATGCGCCCTTTTTATTTTGCGATACCCGGCCGCGTCGCTCCGGGTATCGTTAAAAGCTCCGGGTTTAAAACACCCCCGCTTCCCCATCCGCGAGCGGCGCTTTACACACCCTGCCCACCCTGGTTTACCCTCTTCTGGCTCGCGACCCTTACGCTTCGCCAGCCCTCTGCGAAGCGCGGAGCGCGCTCCGAAAGTAATCTGAGAGCTCGGTATACACAGCGAGTTCCGTCTCATTCATAATTTACAGAGGACAGGGCGGGATATTTCGCGAGGGAGAAGGCGAAAGAGAAAAAGGAGACTAGAAGAAAGAGAGAGAGAGAGAGAGAGAGAGAGAGAGAGAGAGAGAGAGAGAGGAAAGAGGAGAATGAAAATATCGTTCTCCGGGTATTTCCGTGCGCCCGGCCATTGCATATCTTTGCTATCTGCTGCATTACCGTAATCGCCCTTGCATCTTACATCTTCCTTTTGCCGTATATCGCCACGTAATTCCCGCATCAGCGGGATCTCCCGCGTCTGCGAGACGATGTCTGATGAGCGACGATTGAGCCCGCTAATTAGCGGGTTGTGTTTCTCTCTCTTTGATCGGCGAATCGTCTCGCCCGCGCTTGACGTTTTTCCGCGATAATCGCGAACAACGTTTGCCGCGATCTCGCTCTCGCGATCCTCGAAAGCACTGTCATCTCGATCGATTCCTCGATTGCTCCAGTCGAGATCGCAGAGATTTCGCAGTTAACAAAATCGCAGCAACAAAAATCGTGCGATCGATGCATCCATGCGATGCGGGAGAACGCTCGTTATATCGCGTGCGATAAAAAGGAAGAGGAAAGTGGGACGGAGAGATAACAAGTTCCCCTGTTCGGTGGATGGAACATTTTCCCGGAGAAGTCGCTTCCTCGCCCTCGGAATCGGCGATCTTTCCTCTTCGGTCCGATTCGTCCCGTAGCGGCCGCATTCGAGGTCGCGGAAAATCGTGACCGGAGCGGAGCTTGTCATTAGCGACGCTGTGCAGGCAAGCGAGATTCGCTTTGACGGAAATTGGCTAACGCGAGCATTGTCGTGCCGTTAAACGCGATGCAGCTTCGCGTGCCGTGCCGAATGTCCCGGAGAATACGCCGCTCGATAAATGGCCGCACGCGCCGATAATAATGGGAATAACGATGTTCCCGACAGAGTGCGATCGTCACGAAAAGTTCCAGCTTGGCGGTTTCCTCGATTTTCCTGAGACTTCCGCCGCGAGGATCCTCCTTCCCGCTTGCACTCGCTCGGAATCCGCCTTGCGGATGCAATTCCTCCGGTGCATTCGATCAGATGCGAGTCCGAATCGCCTTCGATCGCTTCCAAATGATTCACTGGGATTCACTGAGCTATCCTTGATTCTTCAAGGAGAACGAGGCATAGACACTGGCTCCGACATTGGCGATCTCGCGATAAGCTCCTCCAGTCATGCGAGCAGGGACTTTTATTACTCGCATCGCGGCTACTTGCTCAGCAACAAAAGCGCCGCTCCCTATTATGTTTCCGCCTGCAGCATCCGTGAAAGGAGGGAGGGAGGGTAGCCGCTTCCGGGGGAGGCCACACAGCAATCTCGGCTCGAGCTCCTCGGGGTTTAATTGCGCGGAACTTGGGAGACGCGGTACGCTTGGCGAGTCCCGGAGAAATTTAATTGATCGGATATCGGCTCTCGCCGCTTGTCGAAACTCGCTTATCGGACTGCCTCGCTCGTTCGTTCGCATTGTCGTTCGGCACGATCGCGGACGACCGGCTTGCTCCACTTTGGCTTCACCAGGACGGTATCGATATCACGACTGCTATCTTGACGACCGCGAGCGACGCGATCATTTCGTATTTCTAACGTTGTATCCGCGAAATTGCGCCACGCCGTAAAGCCGCGTCCGTTTACTGCCTCTGGGACGCTGATAAATCTCTTTCACGACGACGCGGCATGAAATGATTCGATAACGGATTCTGCAACAGAGCCCGTCCGTCTCGCCGTTTGCCGAATTCCGTCTCGCTCTCGCGCATTCGATTTCCGTCACTTGGGACTTAGACGCGAGAGCTCGCGCGTGATGACAATCCGAGACATCGAGTTTGCGTTATCCGTACAGATCTTATTTTATCTCGCTTTTACGTAGAACGTAAAAAATCTCGCGATGCGTTGCGACTCATCGGCCGGATGCTGTATCGGGACTTGTTCGCGAGCCTCAAGGGGGGAGCCTCCGATTACGGAACAAAGTTCCGCGAGCGTTGGATAAGTTGGATAAGTCGATTATCGATCATTCAGCGAGCCAATTCGAGACGCGGAAATTCGAAACGCGACATCGCGCGCCGAATCAAACGCCGATCGCCGACCATGCCGGCCGACTTTGCCACTCGGCCTGCCTCGCTCATCCCGGCAGATCATTCGCACGATCGAGCGATACGCTTTCCCGCGTCTTTTAGCACAGCCGATCTGCCGATCTGCGATCTGCGATCTGAATCGGAGCGTTTCTGTTTCAGCGACGGCCGATTGCTAGAGGGAGATCAGATACTGGCGATCGATGGACAGCCGCTAGACTCCAACATCTCCCATGAGCAGGCGATCTCGATTCTTCAGAAGGCTCGCGGTCTGGTTGAGCTGGTCGTAGCAAGAAGCGCCCAAGGTAATATCTCGCCGCGATGTCTCGCGTTCGATTTCAGGGAACAATTGAGCAACTCGCGACTTGGAACGCGAGGATCCACTTGGCCATTCTGCACGCCGGCGTATCCGAATAATTTCCGACATCTCGGAACGAGCGTTCCGAGAATTCATGCCACGCCTCCCCCYCCCCCCYCCCCMCCCYCCCTCTCTCTCTCTCTCTCTCTCTCTCTCTCCCTCTCTCTCTCGCGGTACGCCGCGCATTCTGTAATTTCCCAGTGCGGGCGCTAAAAAGCCTTACACGCGACGTAAGAAAAGTGTACCGTGTCCGAGGTATCGTGGCGCTCGGCGGAGGGAAAAAGAGAGAGCGAGAGGGGAAGGGGAAACGCGCGGCTTATGGTTCAACATAAATTTTGATTTTCGTTGAATTTCCCACGGCACGGGCAGTTAAATTACTTTCCTATCTCTTTTCCCGTCCTGAACGTTGCACATGCCACGGCAAGCTCGTTTCGGATTATCATTCATCTGCGTGCACGCAGCGTAAATGACTCGTAGCAGCCTCGCCGAGAATACCGCTTTGCAAATATTAGTTCTCGTCATTTGATCCCACGGGATCTGGGAAAAATTCACCAACCATTCCTCAAAGATGATTCTAGTCAGCCTGACGGCGGTCACCGTTGTCGCGAGCGGGAAATGCCAGTCGGGAAATGTCCATCGCGAGTTTCCCTCTGCGCTGTCTCCCTCTCGGTAACGAGCAGCTCTCGTTTTTATTGATGAACGAATTCCGACATGGGGACGAGTCGTCCAAGGATTCGCTTCCCGAAATCGCAAATCGGTTTCCCGATCTGCCTCCGAGCTTCTCGGACGCAAAGTGATGCGACCTCGTCGCGCGTTGCTCTTTGTCGACAGACGTTGGGAGCTCTTTGCCAACGGATGAATTGTCCGGTGGTTCGAGTTCGACAGCGGCCGCAGGAGCAGCGTCGTCCATCATCGGCGGCGGCGGCGGTGCCGCTGCCGGGAACAATCAGACAGCCTCCGACAAGGATCAATCGGCGTCAGCGTCGTCCACCATCGTTACTCCGGTGCCGACCCCGAAGTCAAGCCAGCCGGCTAGCACCGCTTCGGCGGCGACCCCGACGCCCACGCACACGCCGATACCTACGCCGACCTCGACACCGGTACCTGGAGGCCTCGTTATCGAAAGGAGCCCCTCCGCCGTTAGCGACGCCTCCAAGAGTGGCTCTGACATGGTGGTAAGTCTCCCTCCGCGCCGTCCTTTGATCTTTTTTCTTTTTTCTTTTTTTTTTTATTCTTAGGAAGAGCTCGAGCGACGAGCCTGTCGATGTCCGAGTATCCATAGATTAGATAGAGATTCGGGAAATTTGAATCGGGGAACCGTCCGAAAGCGTTTAGATTATGGCCGCGATCCTCGACGATCCTCGTGATCGCCCTTTATCTCGTCGTCTTTTGTTCCTTCCCCGTCGCGGGGAACGAAATATCGGCCGATCAGGGGGAGCATTGTGCTGGATTTCACCCCGCGCGGAGGGATGTTCTTCATTGACCCTTAATAAGACGCGCCCCTCTCCTCCCTCCTCGACGGCCTTTTTGTATCATGCCGGTAGCTCGCTCTCGCCAAGCCGACGTCGGCCCTTGTGCGGGCAAACTTTGCTACCCCAAGGTAGAAGAGGGGCTGCTTCATGCCGAAAGAAATATTTGCGCCCGAGTGCTGCTCGAGTAGCGACACGCCGCGATAAAATCCCGATCGATTGCCCCGACATAATTGGCCTCATTTAGGCAGACCGGCATTCCTTCTCTGTCCCTCTCTCTCTCTCTCTTTTTTTCTTTTTCATCCCCCTTTCTTCCATTCCGTCGCGATAATAGGAACGGTGGCGCGGCGCGGCGGAAATAGAATTATTGCTACTGCCTCGGCATCTCTCGCGTGCCAATAATGTTTATCTCGTATCTTGTCCGAGTTTTTCCACCCTCGTGGTCGTCCTGCTCCCTCGCCGAGATTTTTCACCGTCCATTTCGGCGATCGGCAAACGCCCGCGCGGGGGCGTCGTTTTCCGCAGAGCCTTGTTTTCGATGACGTTATTTATGAAAATCGTTATTGCCGCTCGCGCGACTCTAACGCTACGTTTAAATAAACTGCGTCGTTACGTGCGATTGTTTTTACCCGCTTGACGAATAGTGAAGCTGAATTAATTAATCAAATTAATCTATCAACGCGTTGCGCGGGCGCGTTTATCGAATAAATTGAAATGCAGTTCTAAATAGCCGTCCGCGCGATTTATTCGGGGCTATCGGTTTCCCGAGCAGGTTCCCGATCAGCCGAGCGAATCGCTCTCGCAGCGATTCCTCGATATATCTAGCCCGAGTGGTTCTTTCTTTCTTTTTTTTTTTTTTTTTTTCAATAGTAGATAAATTGAACGCTCATTCGGCTTTCCCTTCCCTTGCTGCCTCTCGTCTGCGAGTGCGATAATAGGAACAGCGCGGGAGAAAGAGAGATAAAGAGAGACGGAGAAACGGCGGACGGCTGTTACGGAAATAGAATTATCGGTAAAGAGTTTCGCCAAGACGCTCTCCGAGACGGCACCGATTCTCCTCCGGGCGAGGTTCGCGTGATCTTTAAAATTTATCGTCCATTATCGGCGCGAGGAACTGTAGAACCGTTCGATGCCACTTCGATGGAACGCTTAATCGTGACAAATCGACACTCGCCTCGTTCGAATGAGATCTATGGGCCTGCACGCATGTTCGATGATCGCCGCAGCGATCGATTCCGAAAATGGAACATTTTGTGGATTAACACTTTCGCCCGCGCGACATTGTTACATCATCGCTGATACATCGCGGGGATGAAGAGCGCGAATGCCAGCTTGGAGGATGAATTGCAAGTTCTGCCGCGGCAGCGGCAAAGCAGCTTCTCTCGGACCGGAAGCGGAACGACGATGATAATGATAATAATAATAAGAACAACGACAATGCCTGGTGAGAAGCGCGGCTTGCTCGGAAGAGCGGCGATCTTGTCGACTCGCTTCGATACTGATCGTCGTCGAACGATCATCGGCAAAGTCCTCCGCGAATCTGGGGTAGCGGCGAGCCGCCCCACCGCCACCCCCGCGCGGATTCCGCAGCGGTAAATGCGCGCGTCCGCACCGCGCGTTTAATCTTTCATTATCGTAAGTGCGCAACGTACTCGCACGCACACGCGTTTGCACGTGTAATGTGTAAATCACTCTCGAGAGACCTCATCTCTCTCTCTCTCTCTCTCTCTCTCTCTCTCTCTCTCTCTCTCTGGGTTTGTCCCTTTTCTATCTCCTCCGTCTCTCAATCTTCGCGGTGGTACCACTTCCGGTACCACTCTGACTGTGCAGACTGGAATCCTCGTCGGATTCAGCGACAGGATCCGGCACGCGTGCAGCCCGGCCACCCCCCTCGCGATCCCCATATTTGCGCGTACTAATTACCGAGCCATAAAAAAGCGATCGGATCGGCGTTGCTTAACGAGCCAATAACTCCGCGTCCAGCTCTCGTCTCGTTAACCGTCTCGGCAATCGTCTGAGCACCGGCGCGGCCGCCTCCCTCCCGTAAAAACGCTTTAATTAAATCCGATTGTTTGACGCTCGGCCGCCCTCGTAAAGGGCAAATTGGAACGCGGCGGGACGCATCTGCGGTGTGCCGATCTCGAACTTCGCAGCGAGAGGAGGCAACGACGGACTCTCAACAGGTCCGCCGTTACTCGCGATCGTACCATCTGCCCGTGCATTCGTTCGACGAGAGTCAGGAGGGGATGAAGGATGGGGATGAAGGATCCGGAAATGAAGGGATTATCCCGGAGGATGAATGAGGCGTGCGATATCGAGAACGGTCGCCTCGCGACAAAGGAGGGCGCGGGGGATCCTCCTGGCACAATTAAATCTCATTAAATTTTTCGACAATGCCGCCATATCGCCGCAGCATCCACGGCAAAAGAGATACACACACACAGAGAGAGAGAGAGAGAGAGAGAGAGAGAGAGAGAGAGAGAGAGAGAGAGAGAGAGAGAGAGAGAGAGAGAGAGAGAGTGTAACCGGTGAAAAATCGATCGGAAATATCTGGGCGCTTTAGCGGAAGTTATCGTCCGCAAAAGCCATCGGAAATCGAGACGATTAATATTAAATATATCGTTAATTGTGGATGATAAGCGGAGGCCCTAGGGAACCAATCAGATTTAATGATCTAATATGAATATATATGTGTGTGTGTGTGTGTGTGTGTGTGTGTGTGTGTGTGTGTGTGTGTGTGTGTGTGTGTGTGTGTGTGTGTGTGTGTGTGTGTGGTTATGTATATATATTGTGGATAGGGATTACTGCATAGCTTGTATACCTGCTGGCCTATCGATTGCAGAGGGACTATTTGTAAAGCCCGCGCGCGATCAGGGCCGATCGACGAATTATGAATATCGAGTTTAATCGATACTAATCAATCCTAGTCCCAGTAGACGCAACGATACGTGCATCTGTAGGTTGGAGATAAGTATCAGGCACTCAGCTGGATAGTGTTTTAATAAATCATTATTTACCGTTTTCAAGGATCGCCGTTAGTATCGATCAAGTATTCATAAAGCTAATCTGTCGAGTCGATTCGGAGCCGCGTTAAGTATTCTGCTTACGTTGGAGCTTATTTATGTCCTAATTATATTTAACAGCGCAAACTTTGCAAGCGTTGCGCTTATCTTGACAGCGAGGGGGAAATTATCAGGCTTGCAAACTCCGGCTGGAAAAACTTGCGGAAACTGCATTTTAACGATTGTCCGCCTTTGCGTTATTATTATCCTTCAGCCTTTGTATTACGTATCGAAATGACGGAACGCATCTATCATGCTTAAGAGGAAAGAGCGCCGTGTAATCTTGTTCGTCCGGTTAAGTTCCGGTTAAAAATATTTTAACCGGGTGCCACCCTCGTTACCCTTATTTTCCATCGTATTTCATCCTCATTAGCTCTTTCTTCCTTGCGATATAACTTGAGACCGTTAGCGTCGTTAGTCCCGAGAACGAAGCGTGAGATGTATCTTTGTGACGTTTTTATAAAAACTGTTTGATTATTACTAACATCGTAGCCTGTTGGATGTTATCAGTGACATAATTATGTTCATCGCCGAACGAACATTGAGAATATCCTCTGCGAGGATATCTTACAATGAAATCCCTCGCGAAAGAGCTCGCGCGTTTTCCAACGATTGAACTGCCGGCGATCAACTGCCTGCATTGAGATTAAAAAGGTGCAAGAAGAGGGAGAAGTTGTCCCCCTTTGTGTCCCTTGTGATTAATAGATTCGATGATTGCAATAGAATCCCGGCAAGAATGCGTATTCCGGTGACTCGAATTCTATCGTGTCATCCGATCGGCTCTCGTCGAAAGTTTTTTAATAAAGGACGAGAAGATGAGTCTGATCCCGACTTTTCTCTTTTGCAGTTGAACACGGAATGGGCCCAAGTTGAAGTGATAAACCTAATAAACGATGGCAGCGGTCTTGGATTCGGCATCATCGGCGGCCGTAGCACCGGCGTCGTCGTCAAAACCATTCTTCCCGGAGGCGTCGCCGATCGCGTAAGAAAATTGGAGATTTATGTCCTCCCGTCTTCTAAACGTCGCTCGAAGTAGTTTCCAACGGCGTTCACGGTATCAATTACGCTTCTTACGACTTTATGAAGCCCTCGCGAGACCGTTAACGCAGTAACGTCGTTCCGTTGTAACGTCGCTAATTTATGACGTTATGTAATTTGCGTGTTACTCTTCTTATCGGCTCGACTCCGTATACGGATACGGATCTCCTCGTTAATCATGGATTCAACCCTTGACAAGTTGCTCGCTTAATCATATCGCGTTGCGCGCGTATCTTCCCCCCACGTTTCTTTTTTTTGCCGCTTCCCCCGTCGAACTTGCGCGAGCTGTTTACTGCGCGAGCAGAGCGCGAAAAAAGGCGCGACCGGCCGAGAGCGAGAAAGAGCGAGAGAAGTAGGTCCGGAGGCCATACCTACGGATGACATTGACATTGGAAATTTAACATGCGCCTTGTCGCATTGCAGGATAATCGACTCCAGAGCGGGGACCACATACTGCAGATCGGCGATGTCAATCTGCGCGGGATGGGGAGCGAGCAGGTCGCCGCGGTTTTACGGCAATCGGGCACCCACGTGCGGCTCGTCGTCGCGCGACCTGTCGAGCCGACCTCGCCGGATTATCAGGTACCCTCACCACCCTTGCCACCTGGCGATCACGACTAATCGAGCCTCGTTTATTCACGCCCCGGGCATTCACGCAGCATAATCGGCTAATAATCGGCTGGCATCTTGCCTCGACATCTGCGCTTCCTCTTCCTCAGGCCTTCGAAGAGCTCGGAAGGTTTGCGAGCTTGGAGACGAGCGAGAGGAAACGGTAAACGGCTAGAGTTGAGATGACAACGGGTTTCTATTCATCCATTTTCAAGAACGGATGATTGGCAATCACTTTGGCCGGGTTTTATTCCTTTTGCAACAACGTTCCGTGTGACACACGTCCGGAGGATGACACGCGCGTCCTAAAGGGCAGTTTCGCCCCTCCTGCTTCTGACGTGCGCCAATTTAGTGGCCCTCCTCCTCCGTCCGTCCCTTTCTCAGGAACAAGCCGTGCTTTCTTTCTCTCCCGCTTCTCTTCAGAGGAGCCAGCCGTCGCACGTCTAAGTGAGCCGTGTAATAAGTTTAAAACTCGGCTCATTTGTCAGCTCGCGCAAATTAGAGACACGCGAGACATTTCCGCGTCTGGCGCGCGCGGGAGGCTGCACGCATACAAAGCAGCCGAGCTGAATGCTGCGAGCCATTAGATGCCAATGCGCGAGGCTTCAAGGCGCGGATCCGCGTCTGTTTGATTGATGACGCGCCTCGCCTACGTCACTGTCAAGGCCTCACCCTCACCCAGCCCTCATCGACTATCGAGCGAGCAGGCTCGCGCCGGGTTCGCCAAGTCGCGGATTTAGATCGCGGGCCATTACGTGCCGCCGCTGCATATTGCTGACTATCCGGCGATTACTGCAACGCGATCGATGAAAAGTGCCGCGGGGCCCCCGCGAGGCCCTCGGAGGGGCTAGTTGCGGCCAGGGGTTGTAATTCGGGGGGAGGGCGATTACGGGTAATGCACGAGGTGCGGCTCGCGTGGCTGACGGTTCTATTATCTCAGCGCTAACCGCGACCGCGCCGGCAGGCCGACGGAATTTCTGGTACGTCCGTGTAGAATCGCACCCGGAGGATGCCGACTGACTCGGGGAATTACGGTTAAAATTCCAGCGACGAGGGACGAAGCGGCCCGAGTTTATCTCGGCGCGATGAATGAGCCGCTGCTCGCGCGCGCGGCGCGGCAAGACTCTGCCGGGCCTCGATAATTAACTTTCGGAGGTGTTTCCGGTTTCCGCGGTAATTGAAACTGCTCGAATGCAAGTGAGGCCGAGAGCGAGTGTTTTCATTATTTATTTGCGCGAGCGAGATACATAAATACACCGGTGCATTCGCCTGGTAACCGAAGCGGAATTCGTCTTCGTGCCGCGAGCTTTATTCGCGTTTATCGATCGATATTTATGCCATCTAGACCGAGTCGCTGGTATAATTCGACGGTCCTTCTTCGCGAGAATATTAAAATCCGCTCTCTCGAAGGCCGACTACTGAAACACTTTGACATGAATGTATTTTTCTTTTAAAAGGGCCATAACAGGTCGTCCCTTGGTTGCTTGTCGAAACACATCACTTGTTGAGGCCCGGCGAAATCCCCTCGACGCTTTGTCTGCGTCACGACGAAGCGGGGCGCGATAAAATCCGTTTCCGCGTGATACGCGATCCGGCGCCTGTAAAAATAAAAAGAGAGAGAGAGAGAGAGAGAGAGAGAGAGAGAGAGAGAGAGAGACAGAGGGGGGAGGGAGAACGTTGAAATTGATGTGTTAGTGGGCGGCTTTCGGCTTTGACGCATTTCGGGGAACGTGCCGAATTGATTAGAAAAATAGCCTAGATGATATCTTCGCGGCTCGGCAAGACGTGGCTATTCTTTTCATTTCGCCTCCCTCCCCCCTCCCCCCTCCCCCCTTCGATGAAGTTTGCTTTCATAACTGCAGGGAGTAAAGCAAATAAGTACGCGAACGCGCGTTGCTCCGCGGCCTGCCTGCCTGGCGTAAAAAGGGTATAAACGTCATTTCTATTCACCGCGCGTAACGTCATTGTTATTCCACGCACAATCGGCCGTAATCCGCGCGAGGTTTCGCGGCGGGGGAGGGAAGGGATTAGGAATAGTCAACGTTTTTATCCTCAGTCGGGGATAAATCGTGGAGATTCCTGCACGATTGGAAATTCAAAATCCCGGAAAACATCGCTGCCGCTCGCGTGGGCATAGAAAAACATCGGCAGATAGAGAGAGAGAGAGAGAGAGAGAGAGAGAGAGAGAGAGAGAGAGAGAGAGAAACGTCGCGATGAGCTGAGCAACGTTCGCATGAAATTTCTCGATGCTCGCAGGCCCTCGGAAGCCACGCTCCGATCGTCCCCACGAAAATCCTGGGGGATCCGGACGAGCTGGACAGACACCTGGTACACAGCGTCCCGGAGAGCTACAGCATGCGACACGTGCCGGGGGGTGACACGGGCTACGACAACGGTTACATGTATTCGCAGGAGTCCGACATTGAAATGCATGTAAGTGGCGCCGCTTAAGGCAGACCGGTGTGGCCTGTCTCCCTTGAGTTGCCGCGCCTTTTCCCTTCTCCACCTCGTTGGTCCCTTGAATGTCCTCGTCGCGGGATATATCGCGAGCTCACGAAGACACGGAGAAACTCTGTTTCTTCTCCCCAGGCAAGACCCGGTCTCATCATGGATGTGGTACGCAACCCAATGCCAATTGGCGCGATGCCAGTTATACCGGCAGTGCCACTTCCGGTGCAGCTCCAGGATCTACCGGTGCTCACCATGGAGCCCCTCGACATTAATTCACTGCCAGAAATGGAGCGCTTCACGGTCGAGCTTACGAAGGACATTTACGGCCTTGGGATCACCATCGCCGGATACGTATGTGAGAAAGGTAAATTGGAAGCTGGTGCTTCGCGGGAGAGAACGCCAGGATAGCCGCGAGAAATATGTTCGCGTCGCCGGGAACAGTCGCGACGCCAATGTTGTTGATGCAGTAATATCGATCGGGCGGTATCTTTGCGCTTACGGACGAAAACTCTGAATTTTTGCAGAGGAGCTCTCCGGCATCTTCGTGAAGAGCATCAGCGAGGGTAGCGCGGCCGACTTGAGCAATAAGATTCAGATAAACGATCGGATAGTTGAGGTGGATGGACACTCCCTGCAGGGTTATACTAATCACGAGGCTGTAGAGGTGTTGAGACGTACGGGGCAAACGGTATCCCTTTGCTTGGAGCGGTATCTACGTGGACCAAAGTTCGAGCAACTCCAGCAGGCGATCGCCGCGAGCGAGCTGAGACCACCACAACCGAGCTCACCGTCGATAACCAGCTTACCCAGTTTCCCCATGAGCGCGGTACGTTTTTCTCATTCGTCTAGCGGGCTGGAAATGGGTCAAACAGAAAGGGAGAATTGTTTACAAGATTCATATTTGGAAAAAGCCCGGATCCTCGAGCGCGATCATTGCTGGTTGCTGTTCATTTTTCACATTCGCTCACGATTCGAATTTGATATCAAGCTTTGCTTGTTGCCGCATCATGAATCTTGCCCGGTGAAAGCCCAGTGAAAAGTGGAATCATGTTATATTCACGTACCGCGTTGAACCTGCGCGCGATTCTTTCCGCAGGACGGAGAAACGACGACCGAGATAGAACCGGAGGGTGAATCGCACACCACCGTGGACAGCGCGATTCTACAGGAAGGAGAGCGTTTACGATCATCGGACGAGCAGGACGAGGCGACCAACGTGGAAGCTCTACTGAGCGATCCGTCGAGCGAGCTCACGCCTCAAATTCGCGCAGCGATCAAGGCAAAGTGGCAAAAGATCATCGGGCCCGACACCGAGATAGTGGTGAGTGATTGATGACAAGATCGAAGCGACAAGTTTCTTCCTTTTATCGATTTATCGATCGTTCGATCAGGTCGCCCAGCTGAAGAAATTCGCCGAAGGTAGCGGCCTCGGGATCAGCCTAGAGGGAACAGTCGATGTGGAGAACGGCCAGGAAGTGAGACCTCATCATTACATACGTTCGATCCTGCCGGAGGGCCCTGTCGGACAGAACGGCACGCTGCGCTCTGGTGACGAGCTGCTAGAGGTTATCGAATTTCCATATCTTTCCGCGACGAAGCCAAGTCTTCTGTAGAAGACTCGATCTATAGTGTTCGCCGTTCAAAGAGGGCTTCTCTTACGCGCGAGTGAAACCGATATCGTACTCTTTTGAAGGTAAACGGCTATCGTTTGTTGGGCATCAATCATATGGAAGTGGTCAGCGTGTTGAAGGAGTTGCCTATACACGTTCGCATGGTTTGCGGAAGGAACATCGCCTCGCAGGATCCCCTCTGCCCCATCGACACTGCACAACATCAGGCCGCTTTCCAGACCAGAGTGAGTAGAGCAGAGAGTGACCCAATGGCGAAGTGCGCCGTCGGTCAGTCCGCGACCGTAAAGTCGCGCTTTAAGAATCGCCGCGAGTACCGTGTGCGCGTTCTCTCGTAGAGCATCCTCGGCGGCTCTCTGCAGAATCTGTTGCCCACGATGGACCGTCTCGTGAAGGCAAAGTCGGACGGTTCCCTGGCTTCGACGACGACCACGGCTACAGTGACTGACGCGAGTCTAAACAAAATGAAGTCGCGCTCATTGGAACCGCTGACCGGTCTGGCGATGTGGAGCTCCGAGCCGCAAATTATCGAATTGGTTAAAGGAGAGAGGGGCCTTGGGTTCTCCATTTTGGATTATCAGGTGCGACCGGTTGTGTTTCTTTCGCAACTCGCGTGACTCCTTCGCGTGACTCTTTCTCCAGCACGACACCAAGCGCAACGACGATCTGATCTGATCCATTTCTCTTTTCCGCCCATTCCGCTTTTCTAGGATCCAATGAACCCCAACGAAACTGTGATAGTAATACGATCGCTCGTGCCTGGCGGCGTAGCACAGATCGACGGGCAGTTAATACCGGGCGATCGGCTTCTGTTCGTGAACGACATCGCATTAGAGAACGCAACACTGGACCAGGCCGTGCAGGCCCTCAAAGGCGCCCCGAAGGGGACCGTTCGCATCGGTGTAGCCAAGCCGCTGCCAATACCAGACAGTATTGTCCAGGTGAGCGATCAGGACGAGCGGATCGAGGCTACGAGAGATAGGGATGCCGAGGCGGCAACCGCTTGCTCGATCGTGGATAGCCACAAGCAGAGGCGGGAGTATTTCCGCGAGCGTAAGATTAACGTAACCGAGCCGCCCCACATGGATTTGATCGAAGGCCTGAAGCATCAGCACAACCTTGTCAAATCAGAGAGCTTTTAACTAGGTCGCTTAACAAATCGGAGGAGTAGGCTCAAGGCTCTTGCCTCTACTAAATTTCCTCGGGATTTTGCGTGTCTTCGAGACGGTCGATGTACGCACAATCGAGTTACTCTCGCTTTGACTCATTGTTTCGTTTGATATCGTATATATATATATATATATATATATATATATATATATATATATATATATATATATGTGTGTCCGTACGTCACGAGCGAATTTGCACATGTTGCTCTCGTTGATTAACGCACGTGCGCACGAATCGCGGATGCGAATTTCTCGAGCGAGATTCCGTTCTCACGAGAGCGAGAAGTAAACCGTTCCTCGCATTTCATCAAATTTCGTCATCATTAGATATCTCGATGTTGCTCAACAGTGAGAGTGAGAAGCATGAAATACTTACCTACCATATTTTACATGCCGGCGACCGAACTCGCATCGAATCGTCTGTCATCGTCACATGTATTATTTTCTTTTCCTTTTTCTTTTTATTGTTTTTTCTTTATTGCGCGCGCACGCACGTCGTACGTCGTTTGGTGAAATTCGGCGAGATCTTGCAGGAAACAACTGGCATGACTGGTTAAAGGATACTTTAACACGCTTGTCATGTTCGTGCAGCTGCTTCACGAGACACCAAAGCCTAAATTTAGCACATTTATCACATGGAAAAACGAGATATCGTGGATCGTGTTGAGAAGACTTCTTAGAGTAATCGTAATTTGCAGAGAGTTCTCACTCGTAGGCCTGCATGATGTAGCTCGTTTATGTTAAGTCCGTCGTCCATCATCTCATCAACTTAGAGCACAATTATATACACTTTATACTTAGGTATATCCGTACGTTAATATTTTAGATAGCATTGTAAGTGATACGCAGTTTACACTGATGACTGAGCTTCCTTTAGATTAGAGACTAGACTTATACGTTTTATAAAAATATTTGACGAAACGAATCGAATTTTTCAAATGCGATTTGAGGAGAGCGTACTCTAGTTTACTTAGCATCGTTGATGTTCACGCAAGGTGAACGTGAGGTTTATCTCGTCGGGTGTGCGCGGAGTCGCAACTCAACATCAGTATTCACGCATCCACCGCAGCGCACCACGACGTGGCGTTTAATGTGCTTTGCATCCCAAACTGTGTTAATCTGTGTGTGTTTTTAAGTTTAGTCACCTTTTGTATTGTCTCCCCCGCTGTCATTATCGTATGGGATTTTCATTTTGTGACCACGGCACGCTAACGAGAGCCGCGTCGCCTTGGCAATCGTAGGTCTCGAGATCGTGACTCGCCACTCGCAACTGCACGATTTCTGGCCCGGCCTGGCTTGACAAGAGACGCGGATTCTCCTTTCGTTCACAAATTCCAAACAAGGACAAGGCGCGTACTTTCGCGAAAGTAGCGAGACGCAGCAAGGATGGCGCGGCTCGAACTATGACGAATGCATCTCGCTCGCAGCGCGCAAAAGCGCCAAGCGCAATCCTTCGAACGAGAGATTAAATGAGAAATTTTTTACAATGTGCATGTGTACAGCAATAAATAGGGTGCCGTATGTGTGTCGTTTTTTCTTTTTTTTCATTTGTCATCGCCCATTCCGCCCCGCTTCCTCTCCCCCGCCCCCTCCCCGGAGCACACACACACACACGCCCGTGCGTCCCCCCAAATCCACGTCCACCCACACGTTCGTGTTCGTGGTTCATGTTCCCTGTGTTCGTTATCCGATGCTTGTTTCGCCATGATTAATTATTTGCCTTTCATTTCAGCTGGCTCGCGCGCGACACACTCGCGTTTCATTCCTAATAATTTAACAGCATTAATAATAAACAGCCTTTTGCATTTTCTCGGGGCGCGTCTGTACCATTGCAACCGGAACATCCATATAAGAAAGCGCCAACAGAAACGGCGAAGCCTGATGTTTTACGAGCATGCGGACCGCCACGGACGTTATTCCGGGGCGCGCTCGAACGTTCGAAATGATTTATGCGGTACCTTCGGACGAGATATACCAGTCGACCGGCGTGTCTCGACGAGCAAACCTTTTTCTTGCTTGGTTTCTCGCTCCCATTCGATTCCCGGCGGAGGGGATCGCGCGCATCTCCTTCGGGATGCGGCCGGACGTCGCGGGATTAAGTGAGCTTCATCGGTTTTTTAAGAGTACTCGCCTCTCGTGCGGAGAATGATAAAGAAAGCCAAGAAGGGATCCGACCCGGGAGATCCCTTCGCGCGTGACTCGTTCACCGAATTGCGGATTCGAATTTGTGCCCAAGTGCATCATGAGTGATGATAACTGCGCTAGCGTATGTTTTTTCTACGTTATGCGACCCGAGGAGAACGCTCCACGATAAAGGGATACTCCCCTGCGCAGAAGAGATGCGTCCTCTTGCTTAGCAGATTTGTAATCCCTAACGGAAAACGAAACGAGAGAGAGAGAGAGAGAGAGAGAGAGAGAGAGAAAAAGAAAAAGCATCGAGTCCAGATCCCCGACGTTTCAGAATTCGATATGATATTCAGCGAGATTACATGCGCATCTCAAGGTATGCGATTGCTGTCGTGCGATCTCGACTGCTGATCGACGAAAGGATCAAAAGAACCGGCATTGTCATTTCTTACCATTTCACGTGAGGAATCGCTCTAAATTGACGATTTAGCCTACGTGAAACAATTCGGTCAATTCGGTGATGTCCAATGAGTTTTGGATGGGTCTATTCTTGTATTCTTGTCGCGATGATCGGGAGCGAAAGAGAGGGAGAGAGTGAGAGAGAGAGAGAGATAGGGGGTGAATGGAGAGAAAGAGAGGTCGGACATTCGGCGAACGAGAGGCGTACGAATATCTTCAGTTTAGCGTTGCATCGTCGGTGCCAGAAAAGAAATGGAGAATACGATGAAAGCGAGCGAGAGAAAGAAAAATACGGGAGAGAGAGAGAGAGAGAGAGAGAGAGAGGGGTTATCGGTAGATAGAGCTCGGTGTTTACCGCGGATGGGTTTATATTGCCGGCCATCAAACTAAGTAAGTACAGAACAAAACGATTGTAATAGTGAATGAAAGTTGCCTGGTAGAGTAGCTGAACAAAACAACTTTATTGCATTCGACTGACTTCTCTCACATATTTCCGAAATTCTGTCAAACTCACGAGAACACACACGACCGTACTAGTGATCTTTGTTTAGCAAGTTGCGTTCGTTTCTTCTCTTTGCGTATGCCACATTTGCCATCTGTCTCCTCGCGCTCCGCCGGGAACGAGAAGGATAGAAAGACGAAGCTTTTCCTCCTTAGAGAGAGAAAGCTATATGTACGTAGCAGAACAAAAAGAAAAAACGATATGAGATGAAGAGCAAGGCAGATGAATGGGAAACGCGTATAGGAAATGCCAGTGTGAAACATGTGGATGCGGCAGAGAGAGAGAGAAAGAGAGAGTGGGAGAGCGGAGAATGAACGAGAGAGAAACCCGAATGAAAGGGAAAGAGCGATTCATGCCGGCGGCAAAAGTAACATAGCCCCGAGTGAGAGAAAAATGGAAGATGCAAAAGAGACGAAAGAGTGAAAAGAGGGTAAAAAGAAAAGAAAACAATAGAAATCGAGAGACAAGTAACGAGGCAAGTAAAAATCAAGTACCAAGTTGAACGATATAAGTCTCCGATTAGTTTACCTTCCTCTAATTTGACGTTTCCTTTTCTTTTTTTCTCTTTCTCTCCTTAGTTCTTTCCTTCCTCTGGTTGTGTGGTCGTCTTTTCCTTTCGCTATCTCTCAACATTTCTTTAACAACCTTAAGCGAACTCTACAAGCAAGCTCGTATGTCAAAGTTTTCGCCTTTTTATAGAGCTCTACTACTATTCCACTACTACTACTTCTACTACTATTACTGCTACTATTACTACTACTACTACCATTACTGCTACTGCTACTATAACTACTACTACTACTATTATTACTACTACCACTACTACTGGCACCTTTCTTCACTATTATCAAGAGGCTCGTATGGGGATCGATACGTGCGTTTACTACTTACTCGCAACCTGTTTATACCTGAACTCTTCCGACCGTCTTCCCGATACTCGAACTACTCCGAACGGATGGTACATAAGCCTCGAGATGGTAGCCTCGCTGGGATATCTGAGCCGCAAGTTACGTAATAAATCGATTCTTCTCCAGGCTTCCTTTTTTCTTCATCGCTTAGAACGCGAAGCTCTTGTTACCATCTTTTGAAGCCGAGTCTCGGAGACACGCGGCAATCACGATCATTATTCTCGTGTGTTGCTGTCGTCATTAGCGTTACTGTTGCCATTAGCACTCATGTGTGATCGTCATTGTTCTCTTTTCATTTGTCGTTGTTATCGTTTGTATCTGTATCTCTCTTTCTCTCATATTTTTATCGTTTCTTTCCTCCTTTCTTCTTCTTCTTCTTCTTCTTCTTCTTCTTCTTATTTTTCTTTTCTTTTCTTTTTTAATCTTCTTTTCTTTTTTTTTTGTTTTGTTTTGTTTTTTTTTTTTTTTTAATTATTACTCTCAATGTGTGTCGCTGCCCCCTCCCCCCTCTTCTCTCCGCTGCCGCTCTGTGTGCGTAGTGTTGCCCATAGTCGCGGGCTTTATTTGCGCAGCTGCATAAAACGCGGGATCCCCGTGACCCGCATACGCATAACAATAACCCGCGAAAGGTTTCCCTGTCGGCGCGAACGCCAACTCGCACACTTCAAGGATGCACGATCCAAGTTTCTTCTCCGGTCCTCGTCTCGCCAGTCGTTCGTAGTTATTTCATGATCACAAAAGAGCCGTTTCCCACGAGTGCTTGGTAGAATGATAATCATTGTAGAAGGCATAGCAGAAAATGGGAGACGAAGGAGCGTCTCTTCTAGAGCTGGCTGGCGTGTCGCGGCATGCTTGGAATTTCTTGCTTTGTAGAGCGGGCTATTTATTCCAGCATTAAGCGCAATTCATTCATAACAGGCTGGCGATCCGTAAACGCTGTAAACGCTTGTTAGAATCACGAAACATTCGCCAAACATTCGCTCTACGAAGCTTTCCGTTATATATTGCCCGTCACCCGAGAACAGAATAGCTTCGTGCATTCCGATTTTTATCCCGTTCGTGCAGCGCGATACGTAAGGAAATCCTGAACTTTGCCCGCGAGATCTTGCAACGAAAGTTCAACGAATTCGAGTTAAAGTTAACGAGTGAAAGTAGAGGACAAGGTCGTTGTGGAGTAAAGTAAGACGCGCGATCGGATCAACAAACGCGATTACATAATTCTAAAGAATAAACATACAAGAGAAAAAGCACGTATAAAAAGTCGTCTGCACGCGATGCGCGAAGCTTTTCGGGAATCGCGCGAGCGACGTGCGTCTTCTCCGAGGCAAATGCGAAGCAAAACGCGCATCTGTCGTGGTTTCCGAAGAAACCGGGCAGAAGAGCTTCTTCGTCCCGGATGAAGTATCATCGCCGCGATTATTATCATGCAAGTCTCTCGTTCTCGCCAAAGCAGCCGCCAAGGCAGGTGCAGCTCCTGGAATCACACTCGTGCGTGCGTGCGTGCATCTTTTCGCATCTTGCCTCTCCCMCCCCCCCCCCTCTCTCTCTCTCTCTCTCTCTCTCTCTCTCTCTCTCTCTCTCTCGCTGTTCTCGTTACCTGCGAGACAAATTTCTGTGTTGCATCTCGGCGCTATTATTCAGCCGATGATAGATGCGCGGGTAGTTTCGCGGGTACTCGTCCGCTGGGAAAACGAGATGATCCGACTCAACTTCGAGATTGATCGTCGCGCATGCTTCTCTCTCGCGACATGAACTCCGCGCGGAAAAATCCGCGAGAACGGAATCCTCGTGGTACACACGCGACCGCGATGCCTGTGCCACTTATTTCCGGTCCGGTTTCGCATTTATGCCAGAGATTTGCGAGATCCGGAAATACTCGTCATAGCGACTGGATGCATGCCGACCCCGCTCCTCCGTGTGTACACCCCTTTATGTGTAAAATATTGTATATACGTAAATGTGTTCCGTGAATGCATCGATTCGCCCTCTGCTCTCCTCGCGCCTAGCATCGCGACCTGCCTGCCCTGCCAGCGACCTTTTCCCTCCGTACGCGTGCGCATGCATCTTCCCTTCATGCATCTCTCCCGTCTCCTCCCGAGATTTCATCGGACCAAGATTCGCGCGAGCAAGTATCGCGAACGGTAGAGCCATAGTGACGTTAGACGCGCTTCTTAGCGATAGATCTTAGCGAGAGAATGCCGCGTGGTAAAAGTTTACTTTATCGATTACGAGATACTAGTAAGCAGCATACGCGTAAACGCATCCCCGACTAATCATGCTGTTTCTCTTTGATTTTTCAGAGCGAGGCATAAGCGCCGAGGCGCCGAGGCATTCCCGATGCGAGTTATACGTTTACCGCAGTTACCGACCAAAAAGAAAACAAACCGAAAGAAATAGGAAATGGGGAAAAAAAAAACAGAAAAAGGAAAGAGAAAAAAAAAGAAAAAAAGGAATTGTCACGTTGAAGCACCAGGTCCTCCGTTTATGCCCATTTCAATAATGACAGTCGGTTGTTTACTCAGATATATAAAGAGAATGAAAGAGAGAGAGAGAGAGAGAGAGAGAGAGAGAGAGAGAGAGAGAGAGAGAGAGAGAGAGAGAAAGACCGAATGTCCTCCCGTCCTTTTATCCGAGATATTCTCCCCGCTTCCCCGTTTCGCCAATATTCTGAGCTTAACGACTTAGTCTTGTGGGTAATTGACGCGAACGGCGATTCAATTGACGACGTCTCCTTGACTTGCACGTCGATATTGAACGCTCGATTACGTTAAGGAATTCTTGTATAACGTACTAAAATCAAACGATTCTCAACGACGACGATTTTTGTAATTCCCCCGTCTTTCTCGGCCTTGCCAAGTTCTCGATGTATTTGAAAACGTTTCACGATCGTTATGGAATTGTATCACCGAGTTTGTTACATTTTGTCAGAAATATATGGAAATATACCGAAAGTATGATACAGAAAAGTAGCCAAGAAGTGTATGAAGTGTGTGTATACATGCCATGCCATGCCGAGCTGTTCCTTTCAGAGGCGCTTTCAGACCCTCCAGAGATTTCGCTCCATTGAAACCGTTGTCTGGGCGATAACGATTATTATTGCCTGATCGACTAATCGAAGCACTCGACATAAGCTCCCATCATATTTACGTGTTTGCGTAATATCGAGCGCAGATGCGAAAAAACGTGCTGAAGAAGCCCCATTTATGCGATGGTACAATCACTTTGCAATCGATATTTCGAGGATCGCGCCGTTATAAATTTATGCCGTTACAATTTACTTATACGGTGGCTCGATACATTTTTCCGACGAGCGGACCGATAAAGATATGGATGTTCCGTAATGCAATTGGTACGAATTCGTTAACGACATGAATCGCATGAATCGAATGAAAACGTCGACAACACACGAACACATGAGATTCTTGCATAACATAGGTAAGTCTTCGCATCTCTTTCTAACAGACTGCTCGCGTATACAGATTGTTGTTGTTACACGTGTGTCACTTACACCAAGTATCTTTAAGCATCTTTTTCATCAACAACGAAGGACAAATAAAGAGCTCGTCGTTAGATCTAAAAAGGAATTAATCGATCGATTGCCAGATGCTGCTCCATGCTAGCGCAGCCACTTGCGAAGAACATCGAAGATTTCTCTCATCGTTCAAGTGCATCGATCGTTACGTGACGCCAATCGAGTTGCTCGATTGTTTCGGAAGAATCCGGTTTCAGAAGAATCGAGCAACGAGAGATTTCTGTTGCGTAACGATGATGATTATCGCGCGAGTGGATCGAAATATACTCTTGCTGTCAACAGCGACGCGGTAATCGGTAGGTCCGATTCGAAATCGGTCTGTTAAATTTCAGCCGAATTAACTCGACCTCCATTCGATCGCGCTCAGCTGCGATCTAATACGATCTAATCTAATTAACGCAGATAAGTGCAACAAAGATAGCATCTAGTAATCTTCCAATTAGACCGTCTTCTTTAATGCGTTGTAATTACGCGAATGCTTGTATGTGCTTAGCTGTGTATGCGCTGGGATCAAAAAACACCGACCGTGCTGCGTTCTCGACCATTTCAATTATTTTCAGCATCCTTTCGCGTCGTTCAAGCGCGTCATTGAATTTAATGAGTAACTCTACCTCGTTCTCAGACCGCGGATCTGTCGAACGACGCCGTTGCGTCATCGGCGTCCAGACAATCCCATTTGTATAAAACTATTCCCCTAATTGGATTATCGGAGAATTGCGATGCGAACGCGTCTGTGACGTTGCAAACGTTTGACTTGGCAAAATTCACGCGCAAATCACGATCGCACGAATACGGGCGTGAGTTTCCCTCACGGCCATTGATTCGCGTCGCGATGATTTGTCGCGCGCTGTCCGCGGTGCGCTGTCAAAATTTTCTAATCTGATTTAAATTTACGTACAGCTCGCGATCCGCGCGCGAGACCCGATTAACATATTAACGCGGCATCTGCGGATGCGTCCGGCTGAAATTATCGCCGTTTCGACATCAATCACAGTGCATGCGTCGATGCCGCCACCGAATGCGGCCGGATGTTTACATAAATCCTCATCAGAGAGAATTAATCGCGAACGCGGAAAGCTGCATAAAATATCTGTCGCGCGTCACGTTCCCTCGCGGTTTGCTCGAAAATCCCTAGCTCTCTTTACGTATGTGAGCTAGTCCTATCACCGGATGTACAATGTAAGATAGCACAATGACGATTATTGTATCATGTATTAATCGTGTCTGACTTTTGTCCCTTTTGCTCGCTTTCCGCGCTGCTCGATTTTGCAGCAGAGGGCGACGCCGAAGATCAAACGGAGCAAAAGTTTTCCCAACGAGAGCGAGACGACCGATCGCGCGACCGAGCTTGAAGACCTGCTTTCCTCGAGATCAGGTACGCCGATTGTTTCAATCTCGATGAATCTTCTCCATGCTGGCTAAAACGTGAAGAAGCGTAGCACACTTCTGCTTTAGATAAGCCGCCGATCTGTACGTTCGCCGCTGCATCCTTGTGATTCCTCGCTTCTCCTTTCGACGTCCATTTTCCAGCTTTTCCTCTATGCTGGATGACGGTTTTTGCTCGCAAAGCCGCTCGTATAAATCACGCTCCGTTCGATAACGAGGGTGGCGGTCGGTTTCGGACGCCGCTATTGTCTCGCGAAACTGGGATGCGCCGAGCCTTGTTTCGCGAGACAGTATCGCGATTTCCATCCACGAGATCCCTTTCTTCCTCTGACGGAAGCGAGATCCCACGCTGGATATATCGTAACGTGGCAATTTGCCGTTACTATTCACCACGCATGGTGTGATATGTGGAAATCATTAGTTTCGATCTCGCGGCCGGATAAGCCCTTCCCTCATACATGCAACACGCTGCAACACGCGATATCCTTGCGAGCGAATCGCTCGAGAGGAGAGATGAATTTATTTCGAACGATTTATCAGTACGTCCTTGAACATCCTTGACGTTCGGAAAATTCATCGCGGATGATTGATGTACTCGTGTGTTTCGAGTCATACAGTGCGTATGAGAGGTATACAGGCGACAATTCGCAGGACTGACCGAAGTATCGACGAACAAACCGGAGGTCGACGAGGACGAGGAGGAGGAACAGTGGAAGGACGCTTCTCCGGTGACGCCAATCTGCAGTCCGGTGCGGCGGCCACCCAAGCTGCATCATCGAGACAAACGCTCGCCGGCTAGATACATCGATCTGGACAACGACGTCGAGATTATCCACGAGTTCTACCCGACCACGTCGAAGACGATGCGCGAGGAGACGAGTATCGTGTCGTACGGCGGCACGATAATCGTCGAGACCACGAGGATACCCAGACACACGAAGGACGTGGCGGTGAGGACGGAGAAGGTCGGACCGAAGGTGAAGTTGAAGAAGCAATCGTCCGTGGAACTGGACCGCGTGCCGCCCGTTCAGGAGGAGCCGTCCTCCAGCACGGAAGAGGTGTCCAGAGTGACCATGACGACGAGGCCGCTGAAGGAGACGGAGAAGGTGGAACGCAGGAAGAGCCTGAAGCGTCACAGTAGCGTGGAGTCCGAGGGGCGAACGTCCACGTCGCGGGAGACGTTGGACACGTCGTCGGAGAAGGGCGCCAAGAAGAAAGTCTACGCGTCGAGGGAGGACGCGTCTGGCAAGAGGCGATCGAAGAAATCCGGCAAGAGGTCCGCCAGGAGCGAGCGCAAGCTGGTGGAGGAGGAATCGTCGATGGGACGACTGGAATCGCTGGAGGACGAGGAGGAATCCAGACGCCAGGACGAGGGATATCGGCGAACGCGGGAGGAGAGGAAGAGCCTGAAGGAGCAGGAGTGCATCGAGAGGGTGACGGAGTTCCTGACGAGGCACAGCATTCCGAGCTACCCGGATGTGGGCGCCGGTCTCGAGATGACAGAGAGTTACGTTCACGAAGTCGCGGACGAGCGATCGGAGCAACGAGCCAAGCGTTCATCGATTATTGGCAGAGAAGAGAGGACCGCGAGTCCCCCGACGATACTCGAAACTTCCGTCACATCGATGAGAAGGAAAGAGAGTCTGAAGAGGCTAGCCGAGACGGTGGAGGAGATGAAGGATTCCCAGAAGGACTCGAAAGCGGTTGCGAGGGACATTAGGAAGCCCTCGGAGGGCAAGACGCAACGGCCAACCTTGGGGCGAACAGCAACGATCGTTCCAGGCGTTCAACAATCCGAAGCGGTTCAAGAGCCTGCGAAGCGTCCTAGTTCATTGAGGAAAAGACGAGACTCCTTCTCCAGAGAGTCCTCGAGGGAATCGCTGTTGGAGGAGAAGAAGGGCGTCAGGATTCAGGAAGACGTTCAGGAGATCTTCTTCGAGGATACGAGTGACCAGGTGAGTGAATCGTTTTCTATCCTTTCAGCATCCCTTCAGCATCGACTAAATGAATCAGCGCGTTGCGCACCGCAGGTCACCGACTTGCTGCCGGAAATCCAACTGGTAACCGCCAGGATCATCACAGCCGAGGAGGCTTCTGCTTCGACGCCTCGCTTCGAGGAGACCGCCACGAGAATCGAGATCCACTCGCCGCCGGAAGTAGCGGTGGTTTCCGAGACGATTAAAACGAGACTGATGCGAGCACCGTCGCCGGAAGCGATCGACGTTGCGTCGTTGCAGTTGCCCGTCTTGGCAAAGTCGACATCGGAAACTACTTTGACGGAGGAAAAGCTCGAGGCTGTCGAGGATCACAAGATCTCCGTGCGAAATCTGAAGCCGGAAATCCTTTTAGATCTGTCGAAAATGTCGGATAGCGGCGAGGAGCTCGAAGAGGCGGCCGAGGGCGGCAGGGAGGTCAAAGAGAGGCGACTCAGCAGAACTGGAAGCGAAGGCTCGAAGAGATTGGCGAAAGGCGAGAAGCAGGAAGAGTTTCCTTTCAAAATTGGTAGTCTCGCGCAACCGGACAGACCGGAATTCACGATTCTGCATGAGAGTCTAACGGCAAGCGTTGGCGACATCCCGAGAAAGCTCGCGGCCGAAGGCGATGCGAAAGACGATGGCATTTCGAGGTAAGCTTTCCGTCATCTTTATCAGCAATCTCAGTTAATACCTAGATTACGTCTTTCGTTCATTGACGAGATTTTCTTTGACGAGATTGTCAATCCGACATTTTTTCCAATTTTCCGTACTTTGAAGGAAGCATACGACGTGAGAACTTTGCTTGGCAAGCAAATATTTCTATCAAAGGATGAGTAAAAAATTGCCTGACGCATTGATGTATTGATAACGCGTTGTTCGCGTAACTCTTGTTATCTTGAGGGGAGTCTCCCGGGAAATCGAAATCTGTTATTTTATCGGATAGCCGGTTACGTCAGAGAATATTTCGATGATTATTCGCAAAGATGAGGATCGATCGAGGCCGCCACGCAGCGCGGCGGGGGACAAACAAATTCTGTTTGCAGTATCGCTGATACGGTCCGCCGATTGAGTTATAAGTTTGAGCGACGTCGTCGCTCGGGGCTTCAAATGTCGATTTCCGAACAATGTTTATCCCCGCAGTTCGTCGATCCCGATTAGGGCTGGATTACGCATACGTTGGAAACCCCGGGATGCTCGTACAATTTGCTGAAAATCTAGGTCGCCGCTAACGCGGCGGTGCGCTCCGCGTCCCGAAAATACCGCGCTGGCTCGCTGAAAAATTCATCGGGATTACTTTCCACGCGAGGGAAAACCCAGGAAATCGCTCGAATTGGT
Organism: Eciton burchellii; assembly: GCA_020341155.1. Classification (NCBI taxonomy): domain Eukaryota; kingdom Metazoa; phylum Arthropoda; class Insecta; order Hymenoptera; family Formicidae; genus Eciton; species Eciton burchellii. Next base: position 4,652,137 of record JAHMML010000008.1, read on the forward strand.
CGTTCATCTCTGAGCGCGTGCACGATCCCCGCGTGTGATAATGAACAAGAATGCGGAATCGCCGATTACCCAAGCTGCGGTCGCGCCATTCTCGCGCGAGAAGCATACAAATTGCAGGAAATTGCAACGCAGGACATTCGTGCGTTTCATATTTACGTCTCCTGCTGAAATCCTCCTCTCGCTGGAGCTGGCCGGCCCCCCCCCYCCCCCSCCCCCCGGTGTCGTCATTTCGCGGGATGGAGCCGCGGTCGGTTCGAATTAATTTTTCATTCGGCGAATGTATCTGCATGCGAGATGAGATAATAAGCAAGCCGGCGGGCCCAACTGCCCTCCCCCCGAACCCCGCCGCCTCCGCCCTCGCCCGGAAACTCGCCCGTCGCTATTTACATTTACGGCGCCGCGCGAACTTCCCTCCCCGCGAAGTTGCGGGAGTTGCGGCCGCAGCCAAAGAAACCACTTACCGCGGAGTGCTGGTTTCTTTTTTCTTCTTCTTCTTCCTTTTCCTCTTTACATATCGGAAAGCTCGAAGTCGAAAGCTGGAATCGAAAGCGGCGAGTCAAGCCGAGTCAAGAAACGCAAAAGCAGAGAGAAGTGGGACGCAATATTTGTTTTTTTTTTCCTCCGCCCTCCCCGCGCCTGAGACATCCCACGTGTTTCGTTCTCGCTGAGATTCGGCGGCCGGTTTAATCTGTCGCTGCTCGCGACGATACGCAAACGCGCGCATCGAATATCGTTGATTAAGGAAAGGGAATTCTACAGTCGATTAAGCAGTCGCTGATCGAGTAACGCGCGCTCTGCAGAAAGCAATCGCCGTCTCTCCTGATCACGATCTTCATCTCCACGCCCGGAAGAGCTCGCAGCTTTAAATAATTGGAGATAAGCCGACGAGGCAGCGGAAACGGACCGCCAGAATCGATTCGCGGCTCGAGGGCGGGATCGAACGCGGTACACTCGAGTCTGGAAACGGACACCTGACCCCGGCCCCGAAGGGTAGACACGGGGCGGGGGGGGGGRGGGGGCGGGGGAAAGGAAATTCCGGAAGCTTAACATACGGCCACGGGGGATGTGGGCGGCGGGAATGAACAAAGCGGGATATTTCTCGAGCGGCTCGAGGAGTGGAAGTGGGCGCGAAGGGACCGGAAAGGGACAGCCGGTATATATCAAACGCATATCAAGGAGAGAGAGAGAGAGAGAGAGAGAGAGAGAGAGAGAGAGAGAGAGAGAGAGAGAGAGAAGGAGGTAAGGCAGCGGAAGCAAGCGAGAAGCGCGGCAGATGGATCGACGTCGGAAGAGGCTGTGACGTAACGAGATGAGAGGAGGGCGCGGAGCATCCGGCGGTTGCGCGGATTTCGCGGTGCACTCGCGAGGAACTCGCGCGGATAGAAGCGGAATAACAGGGTGGATTCGCGAAATGGGAAGGGACAGGCGCGCGACGCGCGACACGGGGAGATGAGAGAGGATGAAAGCGGTGTGCTGAAAGGAAGCGGAGAGGACGGGAGGAATTGACGAGATGCGCGACGTAAAGAGACCGAAAAGATGCACGGAACTGCCGGCGGCTACGGAAAGATAAACTGGAGATGCGGAGGAATCAAAGTGGAGGCAGGCAGCGTGGAGAGACGGGAAGTTGAGCGGTTTTGTAAAGGGCGCGCTGAGCGATAGCGAAGGGCCGCTCTCGTATCGCGTGGAGCACAAGAGACTCGAGAGAAGCAGAGAAGGAAGACAGGTAAAGGCTGCATCTGCGATTCGATTCGATCGATAGCAGAGATCATCAGCTTATCGGCTAATCGGCACTTGATTCGCGTCGACTGTGAACTTCGATCCTTCTGCATTCCCCATTGTAAATTCAATTCGTTAAGAGAGCTTCTACGAGGCTCATATCTTGGGCGCAAATTTATTCATTAAACAGCTTCTTCGGTAATCCTCTTCGCGATAAAATCGCGCCGGATTACCAATCTCCAGGAATTCCGACGGCGAACGTAACCACGTGAACTGCTCGTTCACTCATTGAAAATTGCCTTCGCCGATACGAGCGTTCGGATTGCCCTTCGACCGCTGCGCGCGCGCGCACGTAACACGTCGGACCTCGTTCGGCGAATACATGGCGAATCCACGGAGTACACGTCCGCCAGCACATTTCCGTACGCGAACGGGTGTGCGCGTGCGGCTACACGTGCCCCCTTCGATTTTACCCGACCTCCGCGGCTCCGGGTGAACTTTCAACCACGCCGGAGGCATGTACACGGACACACGCGCGCGTGCGTTCGTGCGCACATCCGCATAATGCGTGTTCTTATTTCCCGCGAGCCATTCTATGCAAACGATCTACATATATACTCGCTATATCATCCCGAGAGCTCCCATACACACACACACACACACACACGTATGTGCGCATACTGACGCTTGTGTTCGCGCCTTTCGTACATAACGTGTATCGCGAGTAGCGCACATGTACATTATGCAGCGTTACATGTACGCATATCGCATATGCCTTTGCGTATACAATTGTTTGCAATTGTGAACCTTCATTGAGCGAGCTGCTGAGGAAGATCCATAATGACCGCGAAGCGTCTATTTATCCATCAAGACGCGGAACAATCTTCTTTTCTTCTCGGGATGCGATTGCGGGGCCGAGCAGCGATAAGCAGCGTATTCCAAGATCGAATCCAAACTCGGACGATGAAGTTTCATTTCATCGCCGATTATTCGGATCGCCGAATTCGACGAGTTTGTATCCGAGTACCTGATCGCCGAGGATTTACGTAACGCGAATTATGAATCTCACCGCATTCGCACCGCAACGCGAACCGTCGTAAGAGAGATAGAGCGAGAGCATTACGCGGCTTCGGAGAGTATTATCTTCTCGCTCGCGCGCGTTCGCGTCGTTCTCCTCGCGGAGTATTTGATTTACTCGGCGATTCGCGGCCGCGAGTTTGAGTTTCGTGGATTTTGAAGTGAACGACGGCGAGTCTCTTTTCGCACGCAAGTGCGACACAAGTGGGACGTCTTGCGCGCACTCACACCCTCGCCGCCGCCGCGCGCGCGCGCGCACGCGCGTACTCGCGCGAGTCGCGCGCGCCCCGCGGCAGTCCGCGCGCGTCCACGCACATCGGTGCATCGTTGCTTGCTCGCGCGGTGTCGCGTACGCATTTGCGCGCTCGCTCGCGCGCGCACGTGTGACGTGCCCGTCTGTGCACGCGCGTCCCATAGAAGTGCTGCTTATTAGATCAGAGGAAGTCAGTTTGCAGCGAGGCACGGAGTGCTGGTCGGCGAAGCGAACGTTTTGGCTTCCCTGACGAGCCGGATTTGCTGACGATCCAGTCAGCAAACTTCCTCGCCCTCGCGAGCACTCTCGTTCTCGTAATCGTCATCGCGCACCTTCCCGAGACGCTCGCGAGCTCCCGCTCGCTCGAAACCGACCTCGCCGAGGGAATAACGAACGGAAGTGAATGAACAACAGCGATATCGTTGGATAACGAAAGTCGATTCGTCGTAATTCGACCTACCGGAAAGAGGATCGCCAGCCTTCTCCCTACGCGCAGCGACACGTGTAAGGGATGATCGGGGATCCTGGCGGTCTCGGAAGCCATCGTGGGCTTCAATGGGGCGCGTATCCGCGAGGCGGATTCCTCTGATATCCCCTGGGAAAACCTGCTCCGATATTTATTCGAGTCGGGAGTCTTGCGCGATCGGTTACGCAAGGATTCTCAAACTGTACTCCATTAAAGTGGTGATGAAGTCGCGCCTGGCGCACGATGCTGTGTTTATTCAGATCGCACGGTCGCACTGATCAAAGAAATGCAGAAGTAGTCGACGCGACGCGGTGCATTTAAACATTTACCGTTTCATCCTCAGTCTAGTCCATATCGACAGAACGTGTATTAATGCGGCGAAATGCGGCAATATCGAGCACGCTTTTCATATAAATAACAAACTCGGTCGGTCTTGTGGCTGAGAGTCGCGGGCAATTTCCAGATATTTTCGCTCCAGATATTCGAATCCGATCATTCAGACGGAAGAAAGCTTCAGCTAAAAGCAAACACAGTGGTAGGTCCGGCACGTTTCAGCGTGGGATTTATACCATTTATATCATTCACGTGTACGCGTGTATCGAAAATGTGCGCGTCGGGGATATCGCTCTCACGCGCGACCGATAGGTCGCGCGTATTTCTCGTCGATTGCACGGGACGCGATATTAAGAAATCGTGTCACGATAACACAGCATCTACGGCGCTACGTTGTCGGCAGTTTTTCCCTCGGCGAGAGATTGGAGAATTCTGTAACGTTCGTTGGATATCTCGCGAGGCTTCTTCGTCACGTTTCGTTACGATGTAATCGATGTAATCACCGGCAGTCGTGATCGTATCAATTATAAAGATTACATTGATCGCGTTTCACGCGAATGTGTCATTATCGGTTCGGACGACGTGTTGGTGTCAAGAGCTATTAACTTCTCGTAGCGTGTTAATTCATCGGAGCGGCGGCGATTAGCGCGCAGACTGTCGATACTTCATCAAGTAGGATCATAAATTCGCTGATTAATACGGTAAAAGCGCCCGCTCAGGTCGCAAGGGGATAATTAACGGCGGAATTATTGCATCTCTGCCTCGGTGAGAGCGTAACAGCTTCATTTCGGGATGAAGCAATCGCTCGTGCGAATGGCCTCGGCGATCGGTCGGTCTTTTTATATCGGCTCACGCGAGGCGCATAATGAGCGAATTAAGGAAACCATCGCACGCGATTAGAGCCGGATGCGGCACCGCCAAAGAACCCATCTCGCGTACTAGTGCTTTCCGCGTTAACCCTGATCAGTCGCACCGATGGATTTCGCTCTGATCCTCTCTTTTCTTTTCAGCCTTCAAGCCCGGCGCAGATCCAAGGGATCCGTTCCGAGCGACCTGCCGATTCGCCCGACCTCGTCTGGCGACCTCGCGACCCCAGCGCAGGAGGAAGCGAGAGGAAGAGCGGAAGAGAGAGGAGAAGCCAAGGAGCTTCGCAGACAGACACCTTCGCTGCAGAAACGCTCGCCATTGGAGGAAGTGATTCGCAGGCACGAAGAGGACAGTCTGATCTGCAAGGAGCACTCGCTGGAGTATCAGAGCCAGACACTCGAGAGCCAGTCGGATCACTTGTTCCACGAGGCGGTGGCGAGTTCGCTAGAGAACGCGCTTCGACCAGTCCTCGAACGCTGGTCTCGCGAGGTTTACGAGGAGGACCTTGAGGAAGTCGAACACAGCTTCAAGGAGACGCAGTACTCGCCGAAGGAGAAGCGCGACGTGCAGACGCAGACTGTGCAGGAATCGAAGAGCACGCAGTGCAGCCCCGAGCAGAGCGTGACGAGTCCGTGCGAGGAGTCGTCCGCGATCAGTCCCTTCCACGTCGGCCAGAAGTACTTCCAGAGCCCGCGGCGGGAAGTGCAGACGCAGACCCAGGGCGAGAACAAGAGCGTGCAGTGTTCGTTGGACGACCTGGGCGAGCTCGCCGATCAGGTGCAGGAGTCCAAGAGCATCCAGTGTGTCCCGGCGGACATTCCCACGAGGTCACCGGACCGTTCGGGATCTTACTCGCGCGAGGGTGACCCGCGTAGCCCGCGACGCGAGGTCGAAGTGCAGACCTACCAAGAGTCCAAGGCGATCCAATGCAGCGACGACGAGCTGCTCGAGCTTGATCAGGAGAGGACAGCCCGTCGGTGCCAGACCAGCTCGATATCGAGAAAGACCGAGAGCACGCCTTCGTCGAGCTCGAGCTCGCCGCGCAGGTTCCCAACGGTCGTCTTCGTGGAGAGCAAGGGGGAGATGACTGTCACGCACCGGGAGCACGATGGTGATGTCGCTTGGTCGAAACACTGGGGTCCGGAGAGACTGGTGGAGATATACAGGGAGCCTAAAACCAGCCTGGGACTCAGCATTGTCGGTGGCAAGGTATGACGTGGAATTCGTCTGATGTGATCCGATCGTCTCCGATTAATGGAGAATACTTATTTATTTGTATATACATTATCTTTTTGATTAATACTCTCGATTAAGTTGTTGATTGCTGTGTTGTGTCGCTCGCGATCTTAGAAAGTATTTGTCGCAAGGTCTATCTATTTACGTTTATCCTTTACCATCGAATTGATACATGTCGACTCTTCTTTCGAGTGTTATTTAAAGTTATCGAGAGTAATCTTGGACTTGTTCGATGCGCTATCGCGCCTTTACGCTGATCTAAATCTCGGGGAAACGTGCGGTATATACACCGCGGTGATATTAAGAGACTTTAAGAGATTTATTTTTATAAATTTCCCGGATCCGATCAATGCGGATAATCCTGAAGCACCGGCCAGTTCTCACATCGCATGATCGAGCCATAGTTTTTCGTATCTCTTTTATTAGCACGCACGAATATAACCGCGAACAGGCGGCGAGTGTTGGTTCGCCGATATTGCGCCTGGTATTTTATAGCCTTTAAAATGGGGAATGCTACGACGCCATTGAAACATTTGGACAGAGTTAGCGAAGTAGGTCGAAGCAGATGGACGCAACATAAGCAGACGTAAACACATGGCTCGATAGATCTATTTCGTGCCGGATGATCTGTAACTCAATAATTCAGCGGGCGATAATTAATATCGGGTTTCAACAAGTAATAAATCGACACGTGCGTGCACTTGTGTCCGGTCACGCGGTCACAGAGCCCGACGCGATTCCGTGACTAAATTCCAGCCGATCAAAAGAGGCTTTTGTCGACGAGCGGTGTATCGGGTATGCTGGTCGGCGCGAATGAAGCGGTGGTCGATTAAGCATCCATCGAATCGCCGATGGTGTCCCGTGATATGAATCGCGCAAACCGCGTAACTCGCGCACTCGGTCGTCCGATATTAAACAAGAAAACGCGAGTGGGTTCGGTTGGCTTCCATGATGATCCGCTCGTATGCGGAACTCGCGGCGCCTCGATTATTCGACGTCGCGGCGATCGACAGTGCGATTCCACATTTAATTAATCCGCCCGACTATCCTCCGCTCTTGGTCGACCCATTTTGCCCGGACTTTACGGATCGCGCGGATTATAAATCCGCCAGTGAAGTAACGCGCCGATCGTAAACGCCGCGAATTCGCCGCGCGCGATTCGACACGCGCACGCTTGCTCGTCCGCTCGGCGGGAATGCGATCGATCGTCGACGCGATCGCGAATCTCCCGGTGTCCAATGATTGCTTTGATTCGATTATCGCCCGATGATGCGCCGACGAAACCAATGAGAGATTAATGAGAACAAATGACCGGGGGAAATTGGAAGCGGGACGTGGGGATTGGAGAAATCGCCGAGGCTACAATCTGTCTCGAATGGAATTGCCGGCGCGAGACAGAGTCGGACAGAGACGCTTGCCGAGAGTGCGAGAGAGAGAGAGAGAGAGAGAGAGAGAGAGAGAGAGAGAGAAAGCGAGCGTTGATTAAATTTAACTGCGATTAAACTGCAAATTGTCAGTGGTTGAATCGTCCAATCACGCCAGGTCGGTCCGGGTACCGAGTAAGGCGCGAGCTTTAAACGATGATCGATTCTTGTTCCAGATCGATCTGCACAACGGCGGCTCCAGCAAGTCCCAGAACATCACCGGGATATTCATCAAGAATGTTCTGCCGAATAGCCCGGCTGGTAAAACCGGCGATCTCAAGGTAACGCGGTTTCCCTCAAGCGATCCGCTTTACTATCGATCGTGGATCTTTTTACACTTTATCTGTGCTGGTTCCTTTGTATCTGGGCGTAAAAACGACTCAAAGCGAGAGGACTGCGACCATTTTGCCTTCCGCCGCGCAATCGATGCTGTCGCGTCGCGAGAATGCGTCTTTACGCACAGATAATCAGGAATCAATTCTATGCGAGTGTTCGTTTGGACAAATCTGCGTGTACGCGCGGATGCTGCGCTTCTCAGAGCGCCAGATCAGAGTTACCGGATTTCCCGAAATTTTATTATCGCCGGCCGCCTATCCGCCGAATCCCAACGCTTCGATTCGGATAGCGTAACGCGAGGGATTATCCAAATCCGCAATCGCGTTAACGCGTGCGATGCGTTTGACCCCGCGCGTCCTCGGACCTTAACTTGCCCAACGTGCGTGCTTTCAGATCGGAGATAGAATAATTGAGGTGGACGGCGTGGATCTGCGGCAGAGTACACACGAACGTGCAGTGGAGGTCATTCAAGCCGCCGGGAATCCTGTCTGCCTTCTCGTCCAGTCGCTGGTGCACTTGGTGAGATTTTGCTCGCGACAGGAATATCGATATTTTCCCGATTCCGCGGCCGCGAATTCGCCGATAACCAACCGCGAGGCTCCCTCGGCTTCCTCGGCGTTTTGTCATTTAAAGGAGAGCAGCCGGTACTTTCGCCGTTTATCCGCGATACGATGATCCAAAAAGGATATTAATGGCTCGTCTCGAACGATCCGAAATGGAGAACTACTTAGCGGCTAACGGATATAAATCCTGCTTTCGGAATATTTCAGTTTCGCAAATCCATATTGATTGAAACTCGAGCTTCACTCTAACTCGTGAGGAACTATCCACCTCATTGTTGAGGGAAATAAATTTACGACGCGAGAACTAGACCCTTCTTTATAGTCGCTGATATTTACGAGATTACTTTGCTTCAGCAGCTTTTCTTGCCGCGTTTACACGGCACTGCGTGACGTTTTATAGCCTGCATCGCGTTTCTACAGGAGATTTATTTTTTTCTTTCTTTCTTTCTCTCTCTCTCTCTCTCTCTCTCTCTCTCTCTCTCTCTCTCTCTCTCTCTCTAAAGTCAAGAGTGATTTAGAACAGATAATTAGACAGGGCCGGCGTTTTATGAAGCCAGCGGTAGCATTAATCAGGATATTAATGGACAGTAATGGGCGATAATAAGGAATCTCCTTTATCTCCTGATTGATTATCTTTTGTATATCCAGCAGCGGAGTCTCCGCGAGTGTTCAAAAGTTCAAACAAGGTTCCTCTAATCCAATTTCCCAATTATTGAGTCATTAACGATTACGCCTGTCGCTTGCAGACGATTGCTTCCGCGTTTTCGCGATAAGCGCTCGCGAGCGTTCGTGGCAATCTAATCGCTGGTCCATTGCTGACGGTCGACTCGATTCGCAAGGCACGAAAGTCTTATCCCGCAATCAAGCGATGCCCAGAGCGCCGATCGATTCCGCATCCACTAACCGGACATCACTGCCGTCATCGAGTCCCACGCGGGACGAAATTGAACTCCGTAATGTCGTTGAATGGCATGGGCGGCCTTGGACGCTCCGTTGTTTAACGCTGCCTGCCTGCTTGCCAGCGGAGCGCGGTCTCTCGCGAGTGCAGAAAATTGACGCAAAATTGGAAACGCAACGCGGTATCTGCGGAGAAAGCGCCTCCGGTTCGCCCCGAATGGCTCTTACGATCCGGAACTTTTACAGCAAGGAGACGCAGCGCGGTTCGAAGGATATGAGAGATATCCAGACGCGGAAACGGGACGATCGGCATTACGCGGCGCCCATGTAAATTTCACATCTACGTCCGATTCTGTGTTTCTTTACGCGACACTCTGTAAGCGCCGATAAACTCGGCGTAACAGAGCGGAGCTCGTAATCTCGACGGCGAGAATGCGGAATTTATTCCGCAACTGCCGTTCGGATCCGGATTCTTGTTAAAAATTAACATTAGCATTAACGGACGCGTTGTTCAACAGCGAGCCTAACGAAGCCTAATGCGATTTTCTCTGCGATCGCGCGCGCTATTTTCGGGATTTTTACATCGACGAGCGCGACCTATTTCCCGGTCTATTTGAGATTAACTTTGTCCAACTTTCTCTCTCTCTCTCTCTCTCTCTCTCTCTCTCTCTCGAGCGACTTTGGATTTACATTTTCCCGTGTCGGGGAAACGTTTGTAAGCACTGCTAGGTAAGCGGCGACACCTGTTTTGTCGCGGCCTGTTTGCTGCAGCAAGTCGGCCGGCCTGAAAACGACACGGACACTCTCCTCCAATCTCAATCGGCCATGCGCGTACGTTCTCTCTCTTCCCCTCTCTATCTCTCTTTCGAGGTCATCAATGCACAGGGAACGACAATGTGCATACACGAGGAGAGACACATGCACGAACGGAGGAAAGGGAGAAGCGGCAAAAACATGAAAGAACAGGATGGAAAAATGACAAAGAGAAGGAAGAGAGAGAGAGAGAGAGAGAGAGAGAGAGAGAGAGAGAGAGAGAGAGAGAGAGAGGGCTGTTATCGGCGAACAGCTCTTGTCGCGTACGATGCATCGATGCGGGATCGTACTTTTCAATAAATCTCTATGATGAGGGATGTAGAGGGGAAGCAACCAAGAGTATTACGAAATAGAGAGAGAGAGAGAGAGAGAGAGAGAGAGAGATATATAAAGTCAGAGCAGCCGAGAGGGATGAGAGATGCCAGGGATGGCAGAGTATAAAAGAGCGTTTCGAGACAGGTTCTCGCCGGCGACATCGGCGATCTGAAAGAGAACGACTTGTTTCTCGACTAATTCACCGATTGATTCGAATGATCTTTGATCATTCGCCGCGCAAATCCGCGCGATGCATTGCGCGAAATGCCGTTCGATCGATTCGAGTCGCAGATCTTTGGCGATTTTATCTACTTGTCACAGCTTTAACTCTTAACAGAGCGAGTTGCAAATAATTTCATGAAATTGATTACACGTAGGTCCAAGATGTTGACTCCGATCACAATAACAATCACGATACGTCCATCAATCATCTCCAAGGATGCCGATGACGAGATGGAAAGAATAAGAGAATCGAATGCAGACACGCACTACACACACACACACACAGGGACAATGTCTAAGCGCAGTTGGACCAACTCGTTTTAATTAAACGCGGCTTTAGCCGGACCGAAGCAGGCGCAGAGAAGGGTTGCGCCCACCCTGTGGCCAGTGAGAGACAGGGCTGATGCGGTTCGCCGGAAAGAGTGGTTAACGTCGTTGCGACCGAGCGCGCCCATCATCGACACCATGGACCATCGAACCCTCCCACCGACCCCCGCCCCCGATGCGCCCCCATATTCGCGAACAATCCCTCCAGCAAGCCATCCCCCTTCGTTTTCTCTCTCGCCCTCTCGTGGGGACATCAGTTTCGTCGACGAGAGCGGGTCTGATCGACGGCGTTCCATCTGATGCCAGAATCCGACTCGGTCGCGGGTGTCGCGTCGCGATGCACCGTTTCTTCGGGCGCAAATGCGTCACCCTCATTGTACGTTATCACCGGACATCGCGAGCGAGGCTCCCCCCTCCCCCTCCCCCTCCCCTCCCCCTCACCCATCCCGCGATCCCCAGCGATCCAGCCTCCAGCCGCGCTGGAGTCTGTCGTCAGCGCAGCTTTAATCTCTGGCATCGAGAACAGAGAGAGAGAGAGAGAGAGGGAGAGAGAGAGAGGGAGATTCTTTCTGCTCTCCCCGCTCAGTGGAATGTGCAGAAGCCTCGGCTATATATTCCGAGCGATCATCTCGAGAAGTGCACTCTTCGAAATGAGAGAAACAAGATCTCACGCGGGAAACATGAGCAATTTTTGTAGACGATGAGAACGCGGCGTTCGGATTCTATCAGCGTGATGGGCGTTGTGTCTTAACAACGTGCTCCTTTTACATTCGTGTATCGCTTTTACGTTGTTAAAACGCGACATCGCTCTCCGATCGATTCTCCGCTTTGATTATGTTCCCGCGAAAAGGAGCGAAGGCGGGAGAGCAGAAAAGAAGCTAGAACGCATCGGCGGTCTGCGTTACGCATTACGGAATTAAACTCACTCAATTGCAGTTACTTTGGCAACAATTCAAGACACTCGGGCAAATATTTCTCTTGTGCTAATTCATTGCGATCGGTTTACGCGGGCGGTCCGCGCAGTTTGCCGCTCGTTGCTAAAATAAGTGCAGATTAAACAATCCACACGCGGGAACTGTTTCGCGTATCCTCCTTTCGTTGCGTGCTTTTTTTAATTTTCTCCCTCCTTTTATGTCAAAAGAGTAGGATAACCGTAAGAATTCATTACACCGAAGCGTCCGCAAGCCGCTTAACATCACGTAGTCGCTTTTACTGTTGCGTGTCCTACATCTCGCAATTGAAATTTCGAAATGAGTCACGCGAAGACTCAATCTCCTCGATGTCACTCTGTCACTTTATTTGTTTACACGTTCGATAAACGTATAAACTCGCCTTTCGGCCAGATTCGCGGATCTTTGCGTCCCGTTGCGACACAGTTTCGTTATCAGCGTCGATATCGGAGCTCTAGCTCGAACGCTGCTCTGACGAGCAATAAATAATTGAATCGATGGATTTAAATCGGCTTGCATCTGCGATGTCAGGCCGGAGGGGAGAATCACGGAATTGCCGTTACAGAGTCCCGAGCACGGCAGCGTCGTTCAGGAGGAAAGAGATACCAAAATCCGGAAGCAGACCGTCAAGAGTCACACGTCATCGTCTTCCGGCATCAGTTCTGACACGCCGACGGCCTCCTTTCGTCGTAAACCGTCACCGATTTCGCCAGCGAGATCCATCACGCCGGAAGTGATACAGGTCGGTCTCCTATCTTTTCTCGATTCGCTCTTTTTTGATTCTCTCGAGCTCTGCGAACAACAATCATCATTGTATGCGCGTCCAGCGAGGAGGCAGCGATTGTTCATCGTGAAACATTGAACAGGGCTACTGAATCCGTAATTTCGGAACCCGTTCCGCGACGATTGGAACTTTCCGACTAGCGTCGAGGACATTTTCCTTTCTCTCTGCTGCTTGTTATCTTCTACTTCCGTCTCTCTTTTAGCGATTTATATCCAGGCAGCTGTTTGTTCTCCGTTCCGATTAATTAAATAAAAAGCGCAGCTCGCGCGGGTCTTGTTTTCCATTTATTCCTCGCGAATCCGGGAAACAAATAATAATTGCGGCTAGCCATGATGGATGGGGGGAGGGGGGATGCGGGGAGATGGGCCAGCGTGTATCGCGGCAGGCTCGGGGATTCCGCGTTAATTAAATTCTTTAATTTGCATGGTCGGGCTGCAATTTTCGCGCGGCGTGTGTTTTGAATAAACACGGCCAGTGCTGCTAATTACGCAATTGCGCTTTAAACCCGTGAATCGCAGACGCGATTCGCCAGTGTTTACCCCGCCGCGATAAATAATTTACATCCATCGCGGCTATTCCGACAATCGCAGTCGGAGCGAAAGCTCGAGTGTTATCCTCGGTAGATGTTAATTTTAAACACGCGTTATGACGCGTCTCCGATGGACGCGGGGGATTATGTTTTTCAATCTTAGCATTGTTAATCTGTTTATTGTGCAGCCGGGGATCGAGGACGGCGACGCTCAGAGCATCTCGCGCGGGGATCTCCGTAGGCAGAGTTCGAAGAGTTCAGATGTTGCGGCTACCAGTTCGCGAAGGTGCGTGATCGCGGAGACTCCGCGCTTCGCATTGCTTTGTCTGTTGCTAGAGCTTTTCTTTCTTTTTCCTCTTTGTGGGAACGTTCGATCGAAAGCTTCGTCGAACGAATGGAGAGAAGATGCGGTTGTTGTCTCCTGCCGTCTTGTCTCTCGTCGTGCTCGATTCTCGATTAGAGATGAACGTCGACTTGAGATGGAAGATCGCTGATCAGATGGATTAGAATCTGTCATCTTGATTTCTCCCGAGAGACTGCGGGTTCAGTTCCTGTATCATTTGCAGATCCTCCATGAAGAAGTCAATTCGGAAAACAACCCCCTCGCTCCCCGTGAATCCGGCCGTCCTCCACGAGGTGAGCGAGGAGCGCGAGGATCACGCCACGGAGACCGCCGTAAAGATAAAGTATTCCTCCGACGAGAGCTCGGATGAGGAGGAGGACATCCGCATGCTGGAGGGAAATGTCTACACGAAGGATGGCATCGAGGTAACTACCATGTCGATGCATGCACGTTTGATGCCGCCTCGCGGAGATGTAACCGCAATGGTCTGTTTAGATCTCGAGGAAGAGCGCCGGCAACGTGAAGCGCACCAAGGAGGAAATCGAGGCGGATCCGGAGACGGAGGACGAGTTCGGCTACACGGCTAGTGAGTGATCTGCAACATTTCGCGTTGAGGGATACCGAGTTCGAGGCTCTTCTCGAAATTGGGGTTTATAATCGTGAAGGGAAATAGTCGATATCCATCTTCAGCTGCTTCAGCATGTACGAGCGGCGCTGTACAGTCGCAGAGAAATTCAGCTTCATTATGTCAGGGAAATTTAGTTTCGATTATCGGTTCAGAGAAACAACTGATCACTGTTGCTTTAATCGCTCTAATCGTGCAAAGCTCGAATGAGTCATCAGCGTTCGTATCGCTACGTGTCGTGCGATCGATCTTCGTTATACAGGAAACGCAAGTATCCCTTTCGTCAATCTCCAAGTATCTTCTTCTCTCTGCTGAATATTTCTCTCTTCATAATTCGCGTTTTGAATTGTATTTTGAATTGTTTATTATCATAATTTCACATTTGCAAAACAGCAGACAGTTCGGCCTGATAATTCGCGAAACTGATACACGGTTTAATAACACGTTCACCGTCATGATAGTGACCGTCATACAGTAAACATTGTTAAGATGCAACATGCAATTACGTAATATTTATATATTCAATGACCGCGTAATAATAACGTAAAGGCATTAGTAAACAAGATACGTTATCTTTAAGCGACTTAAAATACCTCGATTCTCTGAAATTCTGGAAACAATTATGCATCATGACGAATCTTGATGATCCCATCGAATGGAGAGCCGTGCGTGGACTTGTCGAGACAAGATTGTTGTTTGCAAATGGCATTCCGAATATTTCTCACATGACGTCTACGTTAGACACGCAGCATCTGGGATTTGCGTCAACAGCCAGCATTATAAAGTAAAGTTCATCTTAGTGTTTCGCGACTATGTTTCCTAACAAGTAATTAATTAAAACTGGATACCCGCAACCTATACAAGCAGATTGCAGATATTTGTCAGTAATTAGCTTCAAAGTATTCATCGGAGGCGTCTCGATTTTTGCAGTGAAGATACAGAAGAAGTACCGGAATCTCGGTCATAAAGTGCTGATGATCGTCTTGGAGAAGGACAGGCGCGGATTGGGCATCTCCCTAGCGGGGCACAAGGATAGAAATCGAATGGCGGTGTTTGTTTGCGGCCTCAATCCAAAGGGCGCAGCGCATAAGAACGGTGGGATTCTCATCGGCGACGAGATATTGGAGGTAGCTGTTTGCTCTTCTCGTTCTTTACGAGCCGCCATTTACGATTTTGATTTCGCGCGGTTCTCGCCGTTATTCGTCGATCGTTTAAGCATCGACCCGAGCGTTGTTTAATCCGCTTAGCCACGACGTACAGTTTGCGCATGCATAGATGTGATTCTCTTTTTCTACTTTCTATCTTCGCTAATTCGTAAAGTGAATTTTGTAAAGTTGCCATTTATTCATAAGCGAAAATTTTTTGGAAGCTTTCGCTAACGTGATTTTACTCGCAAGTTTGCTGGATTGATAAATGGAGGCGCGAAAATCTATCATTTTCTGTTTCACTTAGATAAACGGCTGCGTGCTGCAGGGAAGATGTCACTTGAACGCTTCTGCTCTTATCAAAGGCATGCCTAGCACTCGCTTCAAGATCATCGTTTACCGGTGAGACGGCAGAACTTCTTCCGGAGCGACGTAGCATCTGACGTGTAACAAAAATTCATTAAAATGTCTATTCGCTTGCAGGCGGTCGAAGGCTATCGACGACATTGCCGTGAAGCCGATAGTGCAGTTCCCGCCAACTCTGGACGACGTAAGTCAATTTCCACTTTTCAGCTTCACTTTCAGCCTCGAGATAACACAAGAGCCGGTTTCAGTTTTCGTGGCATTATCGGAAAGTGATTAGCGTAATCTTCCTCGTATCGCTGTCATTCCGATTGCAATGCACGACGATAGGTTTGCACTCACGGATCTGGAGTTAGCGGAATCACATTATACTACTTTCTTCTTTTTTTATTTACCCTAACAGAGAATTATCGCTGCCAAAAACAATTTTGCGTTTCAGTTTCACGTCAACTACGACAAGTACAAGGGAGTCCATGAAGTGCAAGTGAAAAAGGCAAGTCTCCGCATTTCGCAAACTTGATCTGATAATTCTCTCGACCTTTAGATTACTCTCATTTCCAATTACACGTCCTTTCAATGATTTTCAATTGCGTTCCGTATCGATTGTTTAATTGACTGTATGCCCGCAGAGTCAATACGGTCTGGGCATAATGATCATCGAAGGAAAGCATCTGGCCGTAGGGCAGGGTATCTTCGTGTCCGATATACAAGAAGAGAGCGCCGCGGAGCAGGTAAGTTTTGCATCGTGTAGCGATGCTTCCGTAAAACTCGCGTCTACAACGCATCTCGTTGCAGGCTGGATTGCAAGTGGGCGACATGATTCTGGCCGTCAATCTGGACAGCTTGTTGGGTCGCACGTACGACGAGGTCTGTATTTTTTGTGTTTACTTGTTCAGAAAAGGGTCGTTCTATGTATCTGGCATGCACTAAAGCCTGTAATGTATTCGTCCGATCTCTCGTTGATCTTCTTTAGGCGACCGAGCTGTTGAAGAAGGCCGAGGGCATGGTCACGCTCACAGTGTGCAATCCGAACGAGAGCAAGGCAGGTCAGGACCAGAAGGAGAAGCAGAAGGGTAAGGAAAACCTCGTTGTCACTTCCGTTGCGCCGCAGAAGACGCCGCAGAAAGCTACAGCGGGTGAGTGTTGAAGCTACCGCGGTCGATTTCAACTCGTGGAAGAACCCGCGCATCCGCGAAGCTGCGATCCTGTACTCGAACTGTATCCTGCGCTCTTCCGTGTTCCAGCGAAGGAACCGGCGAAACCCGCAAAGCCACAGGATCCGAAGACGAGCAAGATATCGATCGGTACGGAAGTATCGATAGAATTTCAAAAGGAGAAGAATCAAGTGGTAGGCATCTTCATCGCCGGCGGTTCTGACACGCCCATGGTAAGCGCGTTCGAATAATTTGCGAAACCCTCTTCGTTCCTTCTGCACGCGCTTTGCGCTTCGACTTAACACGGCGATTCTTAAGATCGCGATAATTTAACGACTTACTTGACGTAATTTCCTTTCTTACAGAACGGGGTGTTCGTGCTGGATGTATTTCCTGAGGGCGCGGCCGGGAAGGATGGCCGGCTGCAACCTGGCGATCAAATTCTCAGCATGTGCAACGAGAGCTTCAAGGACATCGATTACGAGAAAGCTCGCGAGGTCATCCTGAAGCAAGCTTCTGGGAGTGTACGTTCGTGCTGTTAGAGAGATCGTTATCTTCTGCTTAACTTCAAACGAGACCGCGTTCTCTCCCGGAATACCCGGAGGAGAGTAATAACGAAAAGTCATTTGCGATGCGATTTACGTGAATGTAGCATCAGCTGCGTCGCGCGTTTTTCTCCATTCGATCAGTCAAGCGAATGACGCGAACGATTTGTTACGCTTGCAGATCACAATGACAGTATTGCGTCATGAGAAATCAGCCGAAGAGTACGAGGTCGAGATACAGAAGAAGACCGGCAGAGGGGCCGGCATCTGCTTCGCCGCGTTTAGAAGCGGCAAGGGAGCCTACGTGACCGAATTGGTGAGTTGGTCTCCTTTCGTCTCGAATAAAACCTGCCACATTGTTCGGTCTGATTATATTCCTGTTGCTTTATTCTCGCAGACGGCGGGCGGCAACGCCATCGAAAGCGGAAAGATATGCAAGGGCGATCAGCTCATAGCGATCAGCGGATTGGACGTACGCGAGGTTTCCCTCGACGACATCGCTTTTCACATGAAGATATCGAATCCGCTGCAATTGAAGCTAGCGAGATACAAATCCGCCAAACAATGACAGGTAACGACGCGTTGTTTGGTCGACTATTAAGCGGCTGAACGCGAAATGGTAACGGAATCAACGTAAATCAAGAGAGATGAGACTCGCAGTGTAAAATATAAGATGGGAATACCGTGGGTTCTCTCGTCTCGGGCAATGCATTTTCCATCAAAATTTTGCCTCGCTAGAGAACGTCGAGCGACGAGTCTCTCATTTTTCATGGAATAAAATGAGGGATACCGTTTCGCGCGATCAGATCAGATTTGTCTTTTCTTTCTGCGAATGGATTCTCTTTCTAACTTCTAACGCCGCAGATTTTCAACAGAGCTTCAACGCATATCGAACATCGTAAATACAAGTCTCGAATCGTTTTTTATAGGGTTCTGCGGGCGGAACTCTCAGCGTGTGCGCCGACGTACGAAGCAGCACCTATCGTCAGCGTGGTTTCTAGTGTGATATATAGATAACAGAAGAGAAGTATATTGATAATTCCGAATACCTTCGTTACGAGAGCCGAAAGCGCGCGAAAAACGCACGCTGTACTAGTTACGCGCCGAGCGTCGTCGATCTTGCCATTCGAACTCGCGCACTCGCGTGCAACACGGAAAGCGCGGAAGAGAGAGAAACGGGGTGAAAGTTGGGATAAACGAAGCGCGCGATAAAGCGCGGACGCGTCCGCGAGAACGCGCGAATTTGCATCCAGATGAAATCCAGAACGGCAGGCAATTCCAGAACGCGAACACGAGAAGAAGACATTCAGGAGACTTTTTCTAGTCGACTCGGAGCGGAACCGAACGTGTCGTCGATCGCTGCAAGGCGGCCGATCGAACCTTTGTCGATTGATGGATACTCGCCGAGGCCGACCGAGTTCGTAAAAAACAATTCCGTCTTCGTGCTCGCGTAAGAGTAGCCGACACGCATACACGCATCTCTTATTATGTACACATGCTAATTATAATTATATATAACGAAACGATAAACGTCATCGCAGTGCGTGCGATATTAGCGACGAGCCTTCGTCTCGTTCGACGTAGAACGCAGGCAGAACACGTAAATCGATAAGTAATCGGCGAGTCTAACGACCGACGCAAAGATTTGATCACGACAGTGGAGAGAGGAAGCGAGGGAAGGAGGAGAGATCACAGTATCGTCCGGATTCTCTGTTCTCTCCTCCTCGAACGCGCCACTCCCGCAGTATCTCGATATAAAATCGAAATCGCTTGTACGTTTCGTACCATACCTACTACACTTAAGGCAGGCAGATAGTAGAATCGACTGTTAGCGTAATCCTCGATCCGCAAAGCGGTTTCCTTCTTTTCCACGATGAGATTCTAGTCCCGGCCGAGATCGGCGTTTCGGTATTCCTCGCTTCTCGAGACTACCACTTTCGCCCGCGTCAGCAATAGCGACTTCTGTCTCGCATTTTTCGTACTGCATTTTTCAATGTTAAGCACTCGATAGGTAGCAAAAAGAGAACGAAGCTGCAGCGAACGATACACTTGGATGCACGTCGCGAACGTTCGCGAATGCTCTCATCTATCCGGATTTGCGTAAAGCGAGACGCAACGGATTGATCGGATTAGCTGATAGCTGTTTAATAGGAGCAGGAATTTTCTAACTTGACCTGTGAACGAATGAAGCGATTCCGTGGCGAGCGGCGCGGAACGTTGAAATCCCTCGCGTCGGTTTCATCCCTCAAGGGCGTTCGCGCGACTCGCGCGCAGCAGTATCGTTCGGGGCAGCTCAAACACGTCGAACTTGTACTTTTCACGAAGAGATGGTACGCCGCCTAAGGATCATGGAGCTGATAAGAACTGATAATCGCGTACATACATCCGCGTATACGTGTACATCGCAGCAAGACGAACGTAGGAAGCGATCGAACATCGAAACGGTGATTGACGGATCATTAGCAGTAAGTAATGCGTGCACTCGAGATCATCCCGGCGCGATTTCGCCGTCTAGCGTATCATCGAGCTGCACTCAACACCAATGGCGGGTCGCTCCGAGTGTTCGAGCGTCTCTTCATGTTCTGACCTGCCGGTCGCCGGCAGGTCCACGTCGGGAAGCTGTAGATTGGCTTGCCGAACGCGCTTAGTTGAGCCAGCCCTACCGCAATTAGTCCTTATTTAGCTTAGATATTCTCGGAGGGAAGGAAGGGAGGAACAAACACAGGAAGAAACACAGAGGGAAAGAAATTATATATATAGATATAGAAAGTGGAAGGCAGAGGGAAAGAAAAGGAACAAGTAAATATATATATATATATATATATATATATATATATATATATATGAATATAGGAAGATATAAATGCAGAGTCTATATGATAAGAGCCGCACAACGCGCATTTATTTCACGAGGCCGTTCGCGTGTCAGTGCACGTACTCGTCTCTCGAGCGTTTTGCATTTGAATTTCACATAGTTTATCGTAGCGAGATGTTTATAAGGGCGATATTGTTGTGTCTTATCTTCGCGCGACGCGAAGATGTCTCGGAGATAAGCATCGTCGTCATTGAAATTGTTATTCGAGTGTACGTCATTATTATTATATATTATTATTGAAATTATGATTATTATATGACATATAGTATATTGTAACACACGAGCCGTATAGGAGAATATATTAATTATTGCATATTGTATCATGTGTTGTTATACGTCGACATTTGAATTTCAGGCGCTTGAGGAGCCGGATTAATCGAGCGATCGGCGCGAAGGTCGCTGCCTTTGAGAGCGGGACGATTATTATTAATACATGATTAATAATACGCATGTATACAAGATCGCAAGCGGCTATTCCGTCTCATCTGCCATCTCTCGTCGCTGTTCACAATAACGAAACGTCGATTGAAACGTCGATTGAAATCGACGTTTACGATCCCGAGCGATCCTATTCGAGTGTTACTCATCACTGCATCACTGCACGCTAATTGCAGTTTCGAGCGCAGCGCGAGAGAGCGACAAACGGATGCTATCGAGTTCGAAGTTCGCGATCGTTATTCGGCCGGAGGTCGAAATCCGATATTCGCCCTCCGGCAGGGCGTTGCGTTACGATCGGGGATGATTCGGGGGGAGAACTCGTGCGTCGGAGAAGCGCGATTGACCGCCGTGAGCGAAAAGTAATAATGCAGGAAAACGCCGGGAAAGTCACTCGATGATTCCGGCTGCTGCTCGCGATTTTCCGCGAGGCCGCTCGCCCGTTCCCGCGTTCGAGGCGTAACGCCGCGTGGAAAGTGATTCGAAACAGCTATCTCTCTCTCTTTCTCTCTCTGTTTTTCTCTCATCCGGCGGCTGCAGTTTTGTTCACGCGCAACGAGCCATTATCAAGTATACGCGGGCGCGCGATTGCAAACTCGCGCTCGGAGATAGATCGATAGATCGATCGCCCGCGTGACGAAGCGGAAGAGTCGAAGAGTTTCCGCGGGAGAGCGGAAGAGACGAGGATAATGCCGTTCCGCGTGCGCCATGAATCTCGAATCAGCCGCGCGGATGCTACCTTAACCGCGAGCCTTTGTTCTCATTGTTATCCCGATTATCGTTATCGCAGTTGTTGCAGTCGGCGTGTCGGCATTGTCGATCATCACGGCGGCCTTGCTGCCGGGCAAAGAAATTATTATTATTATGGAATGCGAATAAGCCGAGTGGAGTCTGCTAAGGAGCATTAATCGCGACGTTGTTGCTCGTTGCCGTTGCGCAATTTCCTCGACTCGCTCCTCGCACGTTATCCATCCATTGGTCGGATCAATCGGCGATCAATCACAAGCGGTGTAATCGATCGAGCGGGTAAGTAACGCGATTCGTGTTTCCATTTTGCAGGCAGATTATAAACAATCCGTTTCATCAGATTCCTCTCGTGCGAGCCAGGCGAGCACAATCGACGCGGGGAACTCGCGAGGATCGCTTCGCGGCTAAATGCCGCGTGTCAAAGGGTAAATCGCACATCGAATCACGCACGTGCGTAAGTCTCCTTAATTAATCGCGCGTGCCGCGAGGCTGCGCGCTCGTTACCTACTTCGGCGTCTCATAAACGATTTCTTCGGTCCACTTAGGAGCCGCACTGAAAATGCGAAAAAGCGCGCCGGGGAAGCAGAGCCTTCCTCTCCCCCTCGCCTCCCCCYCSCCYCCCCCCSYCCCCCGTCCCCCCGCCGCCATGACTCGCGCGATTACGCGTAATCGCGCGCTCGTAATCGGATCTCCATTGTCCCGGCGCTGGTTTCACTCGCGAAAGCAGGCATCGGCGCGAGAGAAGCGAGCGGCGAACCGAAAGTTCCTCGCGGAATGTCTTCATTTCGCTCGTAATGGGGCTTCGGGAATGGGGCGGTCGATAGACCGCCAGGGGAAATTAATCGAGCGGCCACGCGCCGCGGAGAAGATCAGCTCTCGATCGGCTCCGGCGAAATGGAGCGGCGCGGATCTCTCGTTGAGGCGCTCCGGACACGCGAGCGCGTTCGGAAATCGAACTTGACCCTGAAAGCCTCGCCGCGGTCGACCTCGCTTTGACAATCGGAGGAGCGAGAGAGAAAAAGAGAGAGGGAGAGAGAAAGCCGCTGTCGATTTGTCCATCGCGGACCGCCATCGGCCGCGCTGGATGTCCGGCTTTTACTCCGCAGTGACACGCTTCTCGCGGATATTCGCGCTATTCGACATTAATATCCGCGTTTCCGCTTTTCACTGCTCGCCCATCGCGCCCATCGCTCTCCCGCTTGCCATTAAGCCGCGAGGGAGGGACGGAGATTCGCGCAAACGCGAACTGCTCTTCCGTAGTGATTAACGTAATTAACCCCCCCCCCACCCTCCTCACTCCCCCGCCGCCGCGCGGCCGCGTGTATATCTTTCACGCTATCGTAATCTCCGACTCTCCTTTTAATCCTCTCTTTTTAATTCTGCCAAGACACTCGCCGACACTCGCTTAACGTGAAAACGTTATCAGAATTTGCCTGCTCTTTTCTCTTCCTGGCGAGAAGCCTCCCTCCTCCCGAGCTCCCCCGGCCAGGTGACTGACTCGCTATCGATGAAACAATCAAAACAGCAAGCAAAGCAAAGAGGCTTCGATGAATCACCGCTCTGCGTGGCGAGCGAATGCAGCCCAGATGATCCCGAACCGTCTCGCCGCGTGTCATTCAAGCACGCGGCATCGTGGCGTTATTTCTTCCTCTCGCTCCACTCGGATCGCGTGCTTTGATCGGAAACCGCGAGAGGGGGGTCAGCGGGGGTCGTACGGGTCAGCGCGAACGCCGAACGTGATCCGGCGATTCCGCGCCAATTACCGTTCCGCCGGCGGAACGGCATCGCAAACACCGCAAACTGATGTTTAATTATTTCGCACCCGCAGCCGTGCACTTTGCCATACGAAACGGCGGTCACCGCCGGCCGACCGCAACGGCGGCCTGTTCCTGCGGGGTGGGGCGGGGAGGGAGGGCGGGAGGTCCGGTTACGGGGGGGCAACGGTCCGTGGAGCACGGCTCGGCTGGTTTTAATGTTTTCCCTCGTCGCGGCCCGGACCGGAAACGAAAATGAACGCGTTCCGCCGGATAATCCCCCGTCCCCCGCCCTCCCCTGCCCTCCGTTGCCCGGATAAATACTGGTCGTGGAGCGGTGGCGTCGATGCCCGATCGATCAGCCGGACTCGCGGAGACGTTCTACCGCTATAGCTATAGCACTTTTAGCAGGATTTCTGCGCTGACACTCCGCTTTCCTCCGGCTGACGGGCAAAGAGAGAGACAGAGAGAGAGAGAGAGAGAGAGAGAGAGAGAGAGAGAGAGAGAGGAGATGCGGATACTGTGAAATAATCGCCGCGCGCCGATCGAGTCGAAATCCGGAGTCGCGGGGAAAGCTAATCTCTAAGTGATATTCGTTCGCATGAAAAATGCAAAAGAGGGAAAAGCATAGACAGAGAGAGAGAGAGAGAGATACTCTCGTTCCATATTTCTGGCGTCGTGGATGCTGCAGCTCGCGCTCGCGGCACTTACGATTGATCGGCGACGCGTTCCGCTCACTGCGTTTCCGCGTTTGTGCCTCACATCTCCGCAATTCGCGAAGAAATCCAGGGCACGCGCAATCGGGGAAGGTCACCGCAAGAGTGCGGGGGTCAAGCGCCGGCGTTCTCTAGATACAATTACGCGTGGTCGGTGCTCGCGATGGCGAAAGAGCGGTTATAGCGGCGCGGCGCGGCGCGGTTTGCTTTGCGAAACAAACGTAACGGCACGGACTACTTCCATCTCCGAGCGTGTACATTCGCATTCCGAACTTTCTTGAGCAATTATGTCATAACGCACCAGTCGTGCCCCCTTTTCGTCCTCTCCGTCGTCCTCCCGCCCGCGCTCGAGATCGCGGATGCGCTCGCGCGTCATTGCTCAACTCACTCGAGAGTCGAATTTCACGCTAATGATCGTGTAAAGTGGCGGTCGTTTGCGGCCGCGATTGACGGCCACGCGGGGATGCGATTTTTCAATCCGAGAAGTATCGAGCAAATTGCGACAGCTAGAGAGCGGCCTGTGCGCGCGCGCGCGCGCGCGCGCGCGCCTGTAATTTACGAAGATCTCGGACAACGATTTCGTATTCCATTTCGTATTCGATTTCATATCTCCTCCGGAGATTCAGCTTGCGTTGCCACAATGCCGCCGCGACGTTCGATGTTAATTAAAAAGCACCCCGTCGAGTCCAAATGTAAACGGAGGGGGTAGCGCGGCTCCCACGATACGCGTCTCGTTGCTTCACTCGCGCGAATTTCGCGCGGCGCCGCCTGCGCTAATTATCGCCGCTATTGCCCAAAAGGAGCCGCTTGATGCCGACGAGCTGGGAACCACGTCGAACTTTCTCCCGCTCGCCCCGGACCCGTCCCGGACACGTCCCGAAGTGAGCGCACGTCCGCGACAAGCGCGAGTAAATTCGGGCGCCGCGCGTTTCCGGGCGCAGCGTTACTTTCCACGATCGGCCGCGGCTGATCCTCTTCGTGGCAAGTAATAGTGAAGTCGATCCACGGAGCGAGAAGGGTCAGGCGAAGCCTACTTTCTTCCTCTGAATTGTCGCGCGCGTCCGCGCGGCGGGGGAAACCGGGCTTTGGTTTTACGTTGGAAATCGTCGACGGAGAGAGAGAGAGAGAGAGAGAAGGCCTCTTGGCGGACCGGCGGTCAGCCAGCGTACTCTGCTAGTCGCGCGGAGTTAGTAAATGCGAGGCGGTAAACGCAAGCGGTTCGCGGTCCTCTCTCGATCATTCGGATCGGATCGCGCGCGCGCGATCGCAGTGAGCCACGAGCGCACGCAGGTAGCAATCTAGTTGATCGATCGTGGTGATCCCCGTGGATACTCGTCGCTGAGGGCTCGCAGCGAGCAGCTTCGTATCGGTGAGTAATCATCGTCATCGTATTAATCGCTTTGATCGACTTAATGCGAATGAGCGAATCGTGTGCGAATGGTAGACAGAGGAAACTCACGCTAAACGGAAGCCGAGACTGCAACGCTGCAACGAAGATCACTCTTGGATCACAATCAAGCTTTGATCAAGCTTTGATGGCACGTACTAATTTATCGAGATTCGAATCGCCCGCGCGATAATCATGCGTTATCGCGGTCGTTGAATATTTCAATCGACCTTGATGCGATCCTGGTTAATCGAAACGACCCGAATTCCCGAATTATTCCATAACTCGATATCTCGGCAATGAATTGCTCGGAGATCGGCACGTCTTCAGGCTAAATCCAACGAGATGGAGCCGCGCTATCTTTGACTTACGAGTTCGCCTAACGTTCGCGTTAATGCGAGCCTTGAATGTTCAGGAGCCTTTTGTATATCGCTCAGAGAGATCAGGAAGGCTCCGCGCTCATCTCACAGACATCACGGAAGTTAGGATGCGATTATTTGCTACACAACATAATCGCGCGGCTGGCCGATCTCGGTCTTCCTGTCTCGCGAGTACAAACGTGCGAATTGTACGGAGCGAGAGACGCGTAACCGTAACCCAGTTTATCGATTCGTGACGATTTCGCGATCTCGCATCCTCGGATTGCGCGGATTACGAATTAACGTAAAATTCCGGCCTCGGGAGCCTCCCCGAGCGATACGTGAAAAGTATTTACCACGTGACGTACGTACGAAATTCGCGCATATTTCACGAAGCATGTAAAATATTATCCGGACGCCACACGAGGCGTTTATTTCCTAAATAAAATGTGCCGCTGCAACGTTAACCCCGATTACTACCGATTCATTTAACGCGTACAACACGTGCACTCCGCTTCGCGCCGCGCGTAATCGCGGAGCGGACGAAATAGCGGACCACCAGGTTCGCGAGCGACGTTCAAGACCGCGAGAGAGCAATTTTCAAGAAGCCCAGAAGAGCCCCGTAAAATATTAACGAACGTATTCTCCGCGAGAATACGTCAGAACGGTTCCTCGCGTTTCATTCACAACACGGAGCCGCGAATGCGCCGCGATGTCTCGTCAAGAATTTACAAAGCGAACAAGAGATATCGCATCAAGCTTACGCGCTGGAGGAGGGGGAGGGAGGGTCTCTTAAAAATTGCAGCCGCTAGGCGAACCTGAACGCTGAACGCGGACCACGATGGAGAGGAAATGAGAACGGCGTCACGCGTTTTTACAGTTTTCAAAGTCATCCGTCCTAATTTCCCGCGCTAACTTTCCCCCGGCAAAAAATTCTTCAGCGGGAACAGAAATTTTCGTCGCCGTAATCTCTCCCTCTCCTCTCCCGCTCTCTCTCTCTCTCTCTCTCTCTCTCTCTCTCTGCAAAATTGCTCGAGATCGTCAATCATGACGAGACAATGGGACCTTGCATGCAAGGGCGTATCTCCATTTCTTCCGCATCGTCGTTCACAGCCTCGCGAGATCTACATATGCGTAAACAACCCTTCCTCTCCCCCATCCCGTTTTTTCCCACCCTCTCCCCCCTTTTACGATATATCGAGGACGTATCGATCATAATTCCGAGCGCACGCGAATCCGGCTCGCTCGCCTATTTACAGAAGCCAGCCGGCAGTATCGGCGGCCATTCATTCGGGAGGGTGGAATCGCGAGGGGGTGTCGGCCGGCTCGGCAGGGCGGAAGAAAAACACGGCCAGCCACGGGAAGCCCGGCGAGTGGATTCATGGCCCGTAGCGACAGTTCGATAATGTTGCACTTTATATCGCAAATAATAGACGATTTCCGCGCGCAGCGGAAACTCCGTGTTCTCCGCCTCTTACCGTGTGGTCATCTAGGTTACACATCGGGGAACGTTACAGATCTCGTGCCGCGTGTCGGCACACAAACACACAAACACGGCCGCGCGCGTGTTCACGCCTGGCGAATATTCCAGGACGCGCGCGCCGGCGAGACGAATCGGCGGATCGCGAACGATGGCGAATCCGCGCTTGGTCCGCGTGGCGCGGACTCGAAGAGTGATTTCTGATTCAATTTAGCGCTATTGTCGGTTTCTCGTACGGCTCCTCGCGCCAACATCGGCGATTAATCCCGATAACGAAGACGCGGGGTCTTCGTATCTCCGGCTGATTCTTGTTTTCGAGTGCTCGTGAATATTCATGAACACTCATGTCTGCGGAGTTTGCGGAATAATTGCGCGATACGATATCGTGCACACTTTGTCCCACTCTTATCTGGATCACCATGCATGCAAGCATGCCGCGTGTGCCGAAAAATGACGGGGCGCCTTTCGATTCGCGACGTAATTCCATAAATCTGCCGCCGTTACGTATCGCGTTGCGCGATCGCCGCGTTTCGTGTCACTGGACTCGTTTGATGCGCGCCGACAAGTCGAGCGCATCGGCAAGTCGCGGTCGCGATTCCGCATCCGCTCCGGCTTCGCCCGGAGCTTCTCGGCCGATCCGGCTAGCGAATAATAAACTTTTTTAGCTCGCCGGCCGGTAAAAGGCGCCCGCCAGCTTTTCACTCCGCCATTCGCGTTCGTCCGCAACACGCAACGCCGGATAACGCATATCCCCGGCGATGTCACGTACAGCGCACGAACTGCCAGCTTTTACTAGCGTAAAAAAAAAGGGGAAGCAAAAAAAAAAGGGAGAAAGAGAGAGAATGAGATAGAGAGAAAAGGGAGGCCAGAGATAGAGGAGAAGGGAACAGACGCGGCGCGTTCGGAAAAACCTGTCGGAGGCAACGTCGTTCCTCACCCTCGCGTAAAAATAATTCTCGCGCGCGCAAGGTGGTCGCCACACGCATGGCGCGATTCTGCGAAATTCGATTGATTCTTCGAATTAACCGTCGAATTGACAGGACGCGTCAGCTGCGACGGACACGTTCGCGTGCGAATGAATTGCCGCGGAAATTCTCCCGGACGAATGACTCCGCGATCTCGATTACTCGATTACTACTCACCGATTCACCGATGGTTTTCTACGGAGAAGGGTGAGGGGGTGGATAGCGAGTCTATCGTGGGCAATCACGGTATCACGGGTTGCCGCGCTTCGGGGGACACGAGGCGGCATTTATCCGCGCGACAGAGCCAATGATCTCTCGATGATGCTCCGATAAACGGTCAGAGTTCTCCCCGATGAAGGAGCTCAATCCGCCCCTCCAGCCGGCCAGTTGGCCGCACCAGGATATCGCACGCGGGTGTCCGCGCGAGTTTTCAATCGGAATCTCCTTTCCCGGGATCCCCCGGCAGACCACACCTGTATCTCAGCTCCGATCGGAGCAATCGGCGGGGGAGGAGTGGGGGAGGCCCGCGTCACCGGCGGGGCATTCTTCCGCGCTGCCAGCGATGATCCGCGAGACGCGTCGAGCGCGATGCAAAAACGCCGACGCTTTTGTGACGAATGAACGAACGCATCGCAGCTCGTCGCAGAGCTGCGCTGTTCGCTCTCGTGTCGCGTTGTCGCGAATTGTTTGCCGAGCGAATGGATCGCGTAGAACCGGTATCGCGCCGATCGATCGCCGATACGCGCCACGGTTCAGTTTCCCCGTCACTTTCTTGCTCAACGGCGACGGGGCGGGGAGCGGGAGGCCGGGGGGGTCATTAACCTCTCACGTTGAACACGTGGACATTTCAGGAGAGCGTGCCACTTGGCGGGTGATAAACGGTGCCATTAGAATGCGATCGAAATGATTAGCGAATCGGCCGAGCGCTTCGCTCTCGGAGCGCGCGCGTTCGATTCTCGATTCACGACCGATAACTCGCGCGTCATCATTCGTCGTGACGCGGCGCGTTGTCGCGAGGATAACGAGGGGAAATCTGGGAACGACAATTAATCCGGCTCGATCTTGAAAGGACGCGAGAACGCGCGAGAACCGAGTCACGCTTCGGTGATCTTGATGATCTTGATATATCAGAACAGAATCCCAGTCTCGCGGGCGATTCGCAGACGCAAACCGCATCGCGCTTTCCTGTTTCCCCTCCCCTCAGGTCCAGGGGCCAACTAATGTTCGTAATTCGGCGATGCGATGCAATAATTCGACAATGCCGCGGGGACGGAGGATAAAATGCTCGCCGTCATCGTCCTTACCGAATGCCATTCGACGCGATTTGCGCTCAGTTCATTTGCGGCGTAAACTCGCGAGCGAGCGGCTCGATCATGGAACTCCCGCGAGTTCCGGATGAAATGCCAACGAGCACACACGCCGCCGCACCGGGATCGATTCCGCCGAATTCGCGATCTGCCAAATTTTACGCCGCTCTCTCTCTCTCTCTCTCTCTCTCTCTTTCCGTGCGCGAGTAGTTCCGAGCTACTACTTTCTATCAGCGATAGCTCTGCGAGCGCATGGAACATCATCCCGGACGGAATGACGGGCAGCAGAGAACAGAAGGAGAGTGAAAAGCAACAATTTCATTTCTCGTATTCAGGCCGCGGCGGCCATCGCTTTCATAAGTCAAATCTGCCGCGTTTAAAATCATTATCGCGTGTCCCGTACGAGCCGAATAGAAAATATAATATCCTTTCCGAATGCGTCGCATCTCTCTCTCTCTCTCTCTCTCTCTCTCTCTCTCTCTCTCTCTCTCTCTCTTTTTGCTTCGATATCGATCGCACGTTGTATATTAATCGCGCTGCCGCGAGCCGCAACGGTCACGTAACAGTGTCAGCGACGGTGGGCGATATTACTCGAATTAGTGACACGGATATTTGCATAATCGCACTTTCGAATGATCGGCCCGTTATCTCGAGTATCGAAATTTCATTCCAAAGTCGATGATCGGAATCCCGCACGATAATACGTTCGCGATTACCTTCGACACGTTACCGCTGGTAACCAAACGGTTTCCTCGCGGGATTATCCGTCAGCGGCGACTGGCCTTTGAACCTGAGAAAATGTTGCGCTTTATGGAAAAGTCATCCCCGTCTTTCTTTGTCTTTGTTCATCCCGGAGCGGAGAGAAACCGGGCAACAGCTGCGTTCTAAATTTCAGATTTCATTTTGCATAAGCGGCCCGCATTAAAATCGTCGCTCGAGATCTCGGCATGGCGGTCCGCTTCCAGCATCCGCCATAAACGCTATCTCCTGATTTCGGTGGGCAGTTGGAGATGGTCAAAGTGGAGATCTCCCAACTTGCGGAAACGGGCGCGGCAGGTTTCCGCCTCTGGCGTTTCCCGAACGTGGCGGGAATAAATTTCCCATGTGTTCGTTAGTACTTTTACAAGCGCGCAAACACGTGTAAAAAAAGGAAACCGTTCGTGCTCGACGAGTCTTTCCCGTCTCGCGCAAATCCGCTCTTGCGTGCTACGCTGGCACGCGTAAGAGAAAGAGAGAGAGAGAGAGAGAGAGAGGCCGCGGGTGGTCTCTATGTGAGAAATGGGTGTAACTGTTAAAGCGGAGAAAGTTCTCTTTTTTCTCCTGCGTAGCTATCGTTCCGATATAATCGACGGATGTGAAGACGACCGGGTGAAGACTTCCGCAAAGTCGGTGCTCTCAACGCCAGCCCGCAGTAAGATCGCAGTAACCTTCTTCCTTTTTGTCGAGCTTTTTATTCTAGGCCCTCGGTCTTTCCGTTGCTTATATTGTCGCACCATCTCTCGCTCGGCTTCCATTTTCAATTTTTGAGCTTTCATGGTTTTGCTTTAGGTTGCTAGCTTCGTTTCTTATCCGCGTTTAGGACCGGTTGCTGATTACTGAGTTGTTCAGCAGCTCAAGTCCACGCAGGCGGAATGAAAAGTTGCAGACAGCGTGAAAAATTAAGGAAAAATTAAGGAGGAAGTCTTCCCGTTTTTCTCCAGGTGGAATTTTTAAATCCGTACATTTCCTCATCCAACACTAGAAAAACGTTTAATGCTTTACGCGGAATGCGATTATCGGAGACAGAGTCAATCGGCCTATCGATAAGAGTTGTATCGGTGAAGCAGAATAAAGGATCTTGTTACTTCTTGTTCCATCAATCTGGCATTGAAAACCCATTCATTTAACATTCAACATCACGTAAGGAATATATAAATCCCGCTGTATTCCCTATATATTTGGGGATTCCTCCGGGATCGCTTATATTTTCCTACAAATTTATGCGGTCGTTATTGATCAAAGCAAGCATCGTGCTGTGAAGTATGCAATGCGCATCTTACATATGTAAGAATGTGTTTTCAAATTCGTAAGAGCGACGGAGCGGCGCGATGCTTTAACGCGATTAAGTAATTAGACCGCCGAGAGTTTCGAGCGATGTAACGGCTCTCTTACGCGAGCTCTCAAAAATTACACGAGAAGGAAAGGGGCAGCCCGTGGCGCGGTTACGCGTAATCTCGCGAGAAAGAGTCAGTAGACCGGTTGCTCTCGGCTTCGCCGCGGTGAGAGAGAGACGGAAGCGGCGGCGCCGCTCTTCGCCGCGTGAGAAAGTGCGCGCGACTGCGGCACGCTTTTATCTTCGACCGCTTTGGGGCCCTTATCGCGCAACGAGATCGCGAGGCGCGTGCGACGTGATAATTCCGCCGATGCGTCGATCGGACGCATTTCCACGCAATCGATCGTCCATTACGACCATCATTACGCGCGATGATCATCTCCGAGAGGCATATCTCACCGGACTCGCGCCGCTCTATCAAAATAATCGATTCAATTAACCCGCGCGCCGCGCGCAATTATTGAGACTCCCAAGACTGGCAGGACGGCGATCTTACTCAACCCCCTGCATTATTCATCGTGCAACATGTGCACCTTGTGTATACCGAGGCTCGTGTGGTACCGTTGTACCACATGCGAGCGCTGCACTTGCTCGTGCATCGAGGTCGCTGGCAATAACGAGGAGAAACATGACGAGGAGGGGGAGGAGAGCAGAGCCAAGGCAGCTACCTCGAAAAATACGTCATAACTTTCCCTTCGGCCGAGCCGGGGCGGCGAGCGAGGGGGGACGGGGGACGGGGGACGGGGGGGGGGAGCCGCGCCGCTTTTCTTCATTCTAGAGACGCCGAGCTGCGGGAATCGGCGACTCTGAGGTATGCATATTAAGTGTCGCGCACGCACATCCGTGTCTAGGCGTCAAGAGCCACGATGACCCAGATATTCCACCACCCCCCTTCCGCCGCGGCTCCACCATGTCGGCAGGAAAGCGCGCGCGCGGCGCCGCCGCGGTCCGCCCGATCCACAATTCCCGGCTTTTATAATTTCCCTTCGCCCCCGTAGTCGCTGATGGATCGCGATGCACGTGAGCGCGAGCATCAGTAATTACGTGCGTGCGATCATCCCGTTGATTTACGACGCGCGCTGGAGAACGCGCCGGCGACGTTCCGAGCGTGCTCCAGCCGGCGCTGCGACGACGCGGATCCCATGGGAATTTCGAATAGCGGCGTTACGAGATGCCTCGGCTTGTTGCGCGCCATTCACGCGGAACCGCGCGCCTTTTACGGAAAACGAGACCTTCGAGGATTCTCATCGATCTCGTGATCGCTCGCCGTTGCGCATGCGCGATAGCCTCGAGCTCGCGGGATTACCGAAAGACAGTTCGCGACGATCGTCGATCTGACAGCGGGATCCTTGCTCCGGTTGTTCCGTTTTGAACGATTTTCATAGAGCGTCGAGCCATTGCGAGCATCCGATCCGCTCGGCGCGGACCGGCGCGCGCGGCCTGATTATTGATTATGGAAAACGAGGGATATCGCGATGTATCGCGTGCGATGTCTCCCGCATTAGCCGAAAGAAAGTATGAGAGAGCCGAAGGAGGGAGGGGAGCTGGTCCTTCTTTTCTAACGCGTTCTGCTCGTTTTCACTCGCGCGGCCCGCGGCGCGAATGCAATTAATCGAGTGTGTTTCCGAGCGTGCCCGATCGTGAAATCTCTTCGTGGGGGAGATCGACATCTGGGACATCGAAGTCTTTCACGCGCAGGAAAGCGCGAGATGCCGCTCTCGATGATGCAGTCGTCGCGAGTCATCGGGTGCACCAGCATCCCGTCAGCGGCTTTACTTTTACTCGCTCCTCGACCTCGTCTCTATCAGAGGCCTGTTGATCGACGCTAGAAAGCCGGCAGAAGGCTTTTGAGGTCCTCAATGCCGGCGATTCATTCCAATACATGTCCGCGAATGCGAATCTCGGGGAGATTAGCGACTCATCAGAGTCCTCTCGCTCCTACGCTCTTCTAGCCACGAACGATCTGTCTCGATTATTGTCCGTCGTGTGGATCGATACTTGGATCGAGATTGTCACCACACGGGATTCGGATCAACAGCTGATTGATGGCTTCGCAAGCTTGTTCACATTCGCGAGACTGATTTGTTTACGTCTCTCCTTTCCGCTCTTCGGGCGAACGGAGAACGCTTCCGTGGCAATCACTTGGCACAACTATGGGCAAACGTGTCATAAATGCGTAATATTATCACGCACGCACACGCGTGCGTTTGTTCAATAGCGGAGCCAACGCGGCGAATTCGGCGAAGGTAATTAATCACGCTGTCTCGAACGCGATTACATCAAATACAACCGCGCCGACTGTTTTCCATTCGACGCATCCCTATTAAGCACTCTGAATTATTCCGTGCAATGACGTCACGACGGCGGGGGCTCGTTTAATTAATTTCGTTATGCAATTGCCCGCTGCGTCGGCGTAATAGGCATTAAACGTCAACGTTTGTCCGACATAATTAACCGACACGATCAATCGGTGAGATGAGATTTGGATTGGAAAATGAAATCATTGCTCGCGTATCGATCGAGTCCGCTCGGCGATTCCGGAAGCGCCAATCACGGCGTGTTATTAGAAGAAGCAGATGTATCCGCGAGACAAGGCGGCGATCTAAAACGCTCGCACGCGGCGGGATCGTCGCGTCGCGCAGAGCGATACTCGATAATCTCGCAATCTCGTGCGCGCGGCGCGCGAACTGAGAGTTAATTAGGACGCGCGCGTGCAAGTAATTAGAGGTATCCTGCGTTATCAGATTACGAACGGACACGAGAGATGTTCGCAAGAACGAGGCTTCTCGCGTGTTTCCTTTTCTGTCTTTCCGTTATGGAATCTACAATAAATTGCTATAATTAAACACGACGGTCGGCGGTTTTGCACAGGCAAGCGTGGTGTAACTTTTAACTCGACTTCAATTCTGTTTTATTGAGAACGTACGAGCCGTTTCTGCATAAATCGTCGATTTACCTTCATTCACGGCTCTGCTTTAATTAAACGAGACGAAACGTCCGACAATATCGATGTCAAGCGGCGCGATGCTCGCCAGTTCCACAAAAGCGGACGTATAATGTAATTTTATCACGGGGGCAATATATGCGGGGAGCTTACTTCTTCAGCGTCAACCATAATCCGCAACGTCCGCGCGATTCTGTTACAATTAGACAAGATGGGGCGCCCGATAATCGATGTCAAGGGAATCCGGCATGCTTGCGATGTGATAATCTCGTTTGCATAAATTCTACGCAATCGTAATACCGTTATCGATTTAACATACGCCGCGGTGGGGCTGATCTGTTTGATGAGAAAGTTCCAAACTGCAGCATCGGCACGTCCCACGTGCAGCTCGCCGCGCCTGTACCTTAAACTGCCATTAGGCTTTGATGAAGCGAAAATTGAACATATACGAATTTATGTAGAGCGAACCAGGTCTCGTACACATAGCAATGTACACGAGTCGGGTCAGCGAAGGTCAGAAGGGATCCGATAGCATGAGCGGCAATGGATTTTTTCTTCTTCTTTCTTTTTTTTATTATGTCATCCTAGAAATTATTACAAAGTGTCACTAACGTGACGTTTGGTAATACACGTGGCAGTGTTAGATGTGAGAAAATCTTGAAGAACATATGCTCTGGAATTATAGTTTGGTCAAATGCATAAATGTTGAGGCAGTCTTCCTTTTAATCTACGTGGAGCCTTGACTTTTCTCATGAGATTAGTCGTTATTAGACTAATTTCTCTATCCCATCAGCGTATCTCTGCCTGAGTCTTCTTATCTCTAAGATGAGATATGGCATGATGTAATACGTCGTTGCTGATGTATCGTGGAGCATTAACGATAACTCTAAGGCAGTTGTTTTGGAATCTTTGTAATATTTCTATATTTGAAGTGCAGTCTCGCAATTGGACGCCGTAAACCCGAATAGATTGACAATTGCTTTACCTATAATAGCAACTCGTTTTTAGCCAACAGTTGTGATTTACTGCCGAGTAGCTAGTACATTTTTTCCAATTGAAATCCAAGTTGTTTTCGCTTGGTGATGTTTTCTCCAATTTAATCTACGGTCGAGATTGAGTCCTAAATATTTGACATCTTCAGCCTGAGGAATTGATTTTGATTAGCTTCGATTCTCCATGCTTTTAGGCACTTCTGGATGTAGAAGAGACTTTCTTGTAAACGTAGATACACGCTTCTATACGATTGTTATGAGCCACAAGCATAGCTTGCAGTCGAGAAACTGAGAGCGACTGGGAGATCTGCGATGCAGACAGCAGATGGAGCATCAGTCCTAATACACTACCTTGAGGACCTCCAGAGTTAATCTTTTTTGGACGGATTAACCAGATGCGAATCGCAAACGAATCTATTCCGTTGATAAGTGAGTGAGACTTCCTGACATCGATTACGTAACATCGATCGCCACGTGTGATCGAATCTATCCGCTTGACATTTTCGCGATCATGTGCGTGCGCGCGACTTCCCCTTTCACTTTTCTATAACGAGCGAGCGACTTTCCGGTAACGAGCAACCTTAGCAAGTTTACGCCCGTTCGCGTATCATTCCGCCGCAACGAGACCTGTCGCGCGCCTGCGCATTACACATTACGAGTGAAAGTAACCCGAGTTCGAGAGAGAAACGCTCCAGGTACTCTGCCTGAGAGATAATCCGCTAATTCGCGACGTGGCCCGCTTAATTCGCTGCCTGATGCATTCACCGCGTAATTCCACGTTGCCCGGGTGCGCTCTCCGGCGCTTAGGGGAGCCTCCCCCCGCACTCATTCGTTGTGCCGGAGGGTGTAATCATCTAGACGCTGTTACGTGATTCTCAGCGCGGACGAGAAACGGCCAAAGTGGCCCTCACGTGCTAAATGTGGAGTTACGCGAGCCACGCCGCGATATTGCGAATCACCAGGTGCCACCTCACGTTCTTTTTCTTGGAACTGGCGGGAATCCGGCTGTCAGAGTAGAAATTTCGTTTTCTCCACGCATCAAGACAGTTCAATTTAAATGCCGGAGACTCTCGGGCGCGACTTAATCGAAGGTATATGGATGTCTTTTTTTTCTTCTTGCGGGATCATGTCTTGTGTCATTTTATCCAGTGCGCCTGTTCTGCCGCGATGTTCAGCATTTTGGAGGCCGTCCAGATGGCCTAAGAGTGTTTGGTTTCCATTTTTTGCGATCTTTGCAAGCCGGTTATCGTCCGTCCTGTTTACATGTCTCTCCATGCTCGTCTTCTGACTCTGGCCCATCTTGTGATATCTTGAATCTCGCAGATATCACGGATGTCCTCGTTGCGAGTTCTATCCCGCAGAATGTCGCCACTGATGCATCTCGAGGTCCTCACTTCCGTTGTTCCTAGTCTCCGATGCTTGTTTCAACAGTGCAGATCACTTTATTTAGCCTCATCTTGCTCCTTGAGCTCCGTACTTGTTTCTCCAAATTATATCGCATAGGTAGACGTCATGACTGTTTCGGTCGCTTGTGCTTGCACCTTTTTTTCCAGTATATGTATATATTTATACATGCAATGATCTCGCGATCATTAATCTCCCGTTCGCGCTGACGAGCGAACGTGCAGGATGCGCGGGCGCCGCCATGCGCGGCGAGTAAGGCTGCTATCTCGAGTAACGATTATTCATCGAACGCTGTTCGTCACTGTTACAATGGAGATCCCATCGGTTCTGGCCCACGTGAGCTCTTGGGAAACGTGCTTTTCAGATGCGTTGCGACACGCGTTATGGCGAGACGAGAGAAGACGCGAGTCGTTCCTGCCGATTGCTGCAGGCGGATTTCATCGTCTCATAAAAACGGCAGAATACCGCTTGGCCATTATGCGCGTCCAATTTATCTCTTCCCGTGTCATCATACTTAACCGCCGGCTAGTTTATCTTCTCCCTCGCCGAGGTGGGCGCCCGGAAGTGCGCGGCGCTCTTGCAACAGTCGACTTGTTCGCGTCTCGGCGACACCGGATCTTGTGGATCGTTAATATTGATGGATTAAAAATCTCTGTTTGTTATCCCCTTCCCCCTTCTTTCTCTCTCTCTCTCTTTCTCTCTCTCTCTCTTTCTCTCTCTGTCTGTCTGTCGGTGGAACTAGCGTGATCAATGTGCCGAAGGACGAAACGGGTTGCTGAATTTCTCCTTCCCGCAGCATCAGCAGCGAGATTTGCATTGAGAGCAAGCCGTTATGTTCCCCCCCTTCCGTTTCGTTTTTCTGACTGGAATCGGCCACTTGATAGCGGTCGATATCGGATATCCGTCAATTTCATTGACGGAGCCAGTGCGACGAGTGTCAACGCGAACCGAAGAGCTGAAGAAGAGCTGTTTTCGCGGGAGTATCATTGGTTGCTCTTCTCGAGCGCTTGATGGAGGCGAGGACTACGCGGATGCGTAGTGCGGTTTTCATGGTGCTCAGAGGCCGCGGTTTCGGCACGGAGATTTCATCGTAACCGTCCCCTTTGCGTGAATTATCCAACATTTTAATTTCGAGGGACGGGATCAGCGATAAGCTGAGCGTTACGTTGGCTCACGTAAACAGGATTCGGTCCGTACCGTTCGAGCCACACAAAACGAATGCGGGATGCGCCTTTTGGTAACGTTTGTTTCAATCACCGCAGCTATGTCGTCACCTATGCTACACCGTAATAAATCAAGAACGAGTTTTACCTACGAAGCAACCTTGCATTTGTTGCAGAGTAATAGCAATCCACTTTCAACACTTGGCAGCATAAGACGTCACAAGTATCACAAGTGGAAACGTGACACGATGTAGACACGATGTATCGTATAAAATTAAAGTCCGCGCAAAGCACGCGTTCAACGTGAAGAGAGACAGAGCGAATTGTGATATCCGTGAAAGTATCAGCGATGCGCGCGCCGTTCGCGCGCGTTTTTTCACAAAAGTCAGAGAAAACCTGCGTTCCTCATTAAGATCATCGGAGAAGAAAGGATGTCGCCGTTACGGATTTGAATACAATTCGAAGGCATTGTCATCGCGATTGCGCGCTAAACCGCTCGGAATCGGATTAAGGGTAACAGACACGGCGCAATTACGCGACGCGGATTAATACGTAAGTCTCATTGCGACTGACCGCACGTAAAACATAATCCGCGGCCGGTTTTATTCCGCGCGGTCTGCGATAAATGGCCGAACGCGGGGCCAGTTTTACGGCAAAGTAATTGACAATTAATGCGCGCCGTCGTTTCCACCGCGCCGGGTGTGGAAAGCGAAAGGCCAGAGCGAACCAGAGCGTAACCCTTCGGCGAGATCGGGCGCGTTTTATCCGCGTGGATAGAAAAAGGAAGAGAGGAGGAAGGGAAAGAAAGGAGCGCGCCGCACCTTTTCCGACATTTGCTCGCTTTCGGCCGCTCGCGTCTCTCTTTTCAAATTTGCGTCTGGCATATGACATATTAAACGCGGACCCGTGATTACGTCGGTGTTTCTCTTTTCCTATTTTTTTTGGGGGGGGGGGGATAATTTGGAGAGAAAGTAGAATTAATGATGCGAGCTCATTGCGAGACGGAAATGTGTTATTGCGTTGACGCGATTACATTGTCACGAATACGAGTTTGTTCGGCGATTCGATGCGCAGTGACGTCGTATTATATTCATCATCGTTGATCATCGTGCTGCGCGTGTTTCCACGGAAAGACTGTTATCGCGAGGACTGGATCTGCGCGGGATATTCGAAAGACGCGAAATTAAGAAATTAATCCGAGCCTCGCGTCGACCATGAGATGAATCAAACGCCGCGAAGCATTCGAAGGCTTGCGAGCGCGAGAAATTGAATTGGAAGTTCCCTCGATACCCGGTCCTCCTTTCAGGTCAGCAGTTCGACGAAAGGTTAAGGGAGAAAAAAGGGTGACGAAATCTTGTCGAGAACGAAGCTCGGGCGATTTAATTAGCGGCGTTTTTTCGCTTCGCAACGCGCTCCCGCGACTTGTTTCATTCCGAACGAGACGGCATTAAACGCGATTCACTCTACTTTGTGAAACGATACCGTGGCAGATAAATCGACAGATAAATATCACAGATCTCTCCCCACCCGCCCATCCACCCACCCCTCCCCTCTACCCTCCTCCTCCCTTTGCTGTCCTTTTGTTAAAGCGACGCGGGTAAAGTAATTTTCGAGCCATTAATGCTAAAAGGCCGCTCTCGCGCGTGTGCAGCTTTTTGCCGATGCGATGCACTTGCTCGGGTTGCAAAGCAAGGGCTGCAAGCACGGATTAGTATGAGGTGAGACCTTTGCGCGGAATCGGGCGAGGAGAAGCAACGCGCCCCGATGAGAGACGCCAAAGCTATCATCGCTCGCTCGCATCGATGACGAGTTGCGACAGCTTCCCTCGAATGACTCCTCCGGATTGCGAGAGATCGTGGAAAGCGCATTCCCGCCGGTTTGAAAACCGATTTTAACGTTGGCGCCAAGGTCGCCGGATGTGGCTGCGAAAAATCACCGCTGCTGGGAATATCCGCTCGCAGAATGAGGAAACGGATATATCGCGCGAGAGGAATCTTGTCGTTGGATTGCGCAGTTCCGGCCCGTTGCCGAAAGCGTAAAGCACGTCGGATTAAAGAAATTAGATTATGCAGTATAGGTTTACGATATCAGAGAGCATATGTGTGTAACGGAGAGAGAGAGAGAGAGAGAGAGAGAGAGAGAGAGAGAGAGAGAGAGAGAGAGGAAGGGAGGGAGAGGATGTTTTTAACGACATATTTAAGAACGAGCACACGCACATATCCGATCAGCGTGATGCGTAACGACAGCTTGAAGAGGAGAAACTCCCCAGGTTTGTCATAAATATTATTGAATCGATTCCTGAAGGTTTGCCGAATCGTAACAAATGCGACAGAGCCGTGTGCTGCGAGATCAACGAGCGGCAGCTTCGGGAATTCTCTGATATTCCAATCAGCTCCTGAGCGGATTATGCAAAAGGCCGGAAAAACCCTTGGAACAATTCCCACTGAATTCGTCGAATTACGTTACGTCCATTACGGGGTTGTCTCCCTGCAATTTTCGCAGTTTCGATTACGTTGAACGCGTTAGCCACGCACGATTTATG
Organism: Eciton burchellii; assembly: GCA_020341155.1. Classification (NCBI taxonomy): domain Eukaryota; kingdom Metazoa; phylum Arthropoda; class Insecta; order Hymenoptera; family Formicidae; genus Eciton; species Eciton burchellii. Next base: position 4,692,582 of record JAHMML010000008.1, read on the forward strand.
CAACGATGACGTAACTCTATGATAGCTTTTTCAGGAGTTGACGTCATCCGCGATCTCATCCAAGTTCGATACTTCTCGGACTCGATCCCCTTCTTCTTCTTCTTTTTCTCTTCGTCGATTCGGGACGGAAAGATCCGATGAATCGTCTTTGTGCGCCGGCGAATTGAATAACGATGCTGAATCCGAGAAACTTGAAACAGACAGCCGAAAGTGGAACGCCACTGAACCGAGACTATTCCGTTCCAGTTTAAGGCCTTCGATTCATCACGGCCGTGGGATGCGTCAATTCCTTCGAGGGGCTTGGGCAACGATATTTATAATTAATTCCTCCAGAAGCCAGCTTGAAATCTCAATGCAGCTCCATTGATTTTCCAGCGCGGAGGTAGCAGCGCCGAACGACGCCGATTGCGAGCAACATAATCATCTTCTCTCGTCTCGCTAGCTTCTATTTCGAATTGACGACGTACGTACATCAAGGCGGACGATAAATGAGCGGGGAGAAGCGGAACGCATTCTGGATCCATTTTTAAATACGAGTGGCAGAAAGCTCGAAGAGCGCGCCCTTGAAGCTCGGGAACAATCAACGGAGAACGCGCGAGACGTCGTTTGTCGCAAACGCGATGGAACGCCAGCTCGAATAATGAGAAATCGCCCTGCGACGGAATTTGGATCGCCACATGCGTTCGATTCTACGGCTCGTTCATCGACGCGATAATCGTTCGATATTTGTAAATACTCAGATTGACTGGAAATAAAAGACTAGTCAGAATATCGAGCGGGAATTCTCATGATTGCACGAATGAAATACGCGCGTAATTGATCAAATCGAGTGTCGACGCGATGATTGTGCGAGATTACATCGTTTTCGATTTTTATCGCGAGTTGGAAGCGCGCGGAAGCGATTGTGTCGCTCAGCTATATTCGTATTCGTAATTACGATTCGAAATCGACATCGACGATGGCTTCGCGCCAGCCGATCAACGAATCGGCGATGCCGCGTGAGCCAATCTTCTAAGTCATTAGAATAAGCAGATATCGATTAAAACGGACATCGATCAAGCTTGCCGATCACGATCGCGCCAGTAAAAGCCAATACCTGCCTGCGTTACGATCGGCGTTACTTTTACTCGCTGCTTCGTGCGGTGTGAAAAAAAGGAGAAGGAAAAACAGAAGAAAAACACAAAAGAAAGAAAGAAAAGAAGATATTTATGCAAAGCGAAACAACTTGCACCCATGCTTAATGACGATGCTTAATGAATGAAGAGAAAGCGGCGTGCATCTTCGCATGACAAATCATCATCTACTTAACTTTTACCGCTTTACATAACGCACGATTGTTCTCGCAGACCCGAGCGGCGAGTCGCTGGGGTCGTGCTCGTGCAATTTTCATCCCCCGCGTTGCGCGCGAGCCTACGTAAGCGACACCTAAACTATCTAAATTGACAGCATTTCCATAATCCGGCGGTTTCGGCCGTTACGTGAAGCGCGCGCTAATAACGGGAGGAGCGGTTCAGCGCGTTTCGCGTTCATGAATATTAAACGATTACTAATAACTCGCTGGTGTCCGCTTTATCGCGCTTTTTATCGTGATGGATTGGTCGCTTACGAGCATTCGGTGAGCATTCGAGCATTAGACAATTCAAAAATTGCAACATTAGCCACACGCTACTTCTGCAGGAGAGCGCAGAAAATCGTACGCGGCGGTACATTACGAATGCTCGTAAAAAGAGAAATCCCTCCCTCCTCCGCGGGTTTCGCTATTATCGTGATTTAAAAATGAGAAAACAGCACGGAAACGATCCGCGAGATTATGATAGATGCACGACGCTTTCTATCCTTCCTTTCTCTGCGAGCGCGATACGTTACACTTTTCTCGTGCTCAGGTTTTAATAGTTGATTCACCTTGATGCAGGATGAAGCAGGGGCGCCGGTGCCCTACTTGTATCTCGGATGTTGGTAAATATCATTTTCGCAACACAGCGATTTCTTCCGCTCTCGCGGGGGAAGGCGGGTGTTTTCTAGCGAGATATTTTGATCTCCTCTAGCCTTTCGAAACTGCGCCATATCGATATCCCACGAAGCAGGACTGCTTCAGCCTCGATTAATGAGATTTCTTCTTCTTCTTGCAGAATCCGCATGTGAATTATCTCATGGTCTGCCACGATGTCGCCGGCATCATTACTTATTTGTGAGTACGCTTCTTGCGAAATAGCCGACATTCTCAGTCCGTAATGATACATTTTCATTCGCTCGCGTGATGCAGGTGTTCTGACGACGTGCTTGTTCGCCATCGCAGGAGCGATCACCGTATCGATAGACCGCGCTGACATTAAAGCCGTAAGTATAATCAATATGGAAAGTTTCGCATAATCTCTGTCATCTTTATTATCCTCACGACGAGGGCGTCTCGTTTTCCCTCCCCATTCGGTGCTCGATTATCGAGATATTTAGTATCGAGCGTTAGACGATGCTCCCCGAAATTCTGCGAAACGCAGCGAAGGCTGATCTCTCTGAGATCACAAAAAATTGACGGTCCAGAGGCATATTTCTCTCGCACGCTTCTGACGCGTTAGTGGCACGATTTTATTGTTGCGTGAACGCTCGCGAGAGCGGAGCTCTCTCCATTTTGATTTCTGGCGATTCGCGCGACGACGCTGCTTTACTGCCTCAAACTCGAGAACGGAATAATTCAGGAAGTTGCTGGAAGTTGCTGGAAGATAGTTCCGCTAGCGAGGCCTATCACGTTTATTTTACGAGCGCAATAGCGCCGGTGCGTCCAGCCATCCGCGCGAGGGAGAGCCGTTGCGAAACTTTGGACGTTGATATCATGTCGGATCTCGAGATCTCAAGCCGCGCACGAGTAATCCCTCGTGGTTTATCGCCTCGAAATGAAGGCGCGGAGAGTTGTTTAAAAGTAGCGTGCACAGGCCTGACAGTCCGCGCTTATTTTCTGATTGCGGCTTGTCATCGCTCGGCGCCAATGGCGGGGAATAATCGTCTCACTTACGATCTCCTCGGACCTCCGTCACGATGAAACTGGAACAGGAACCATTCCATTAACTTCTTCAGGAAGTTCGGGTATCGTGTTACCGTGTCGTCGCTCTGCCGCGAACGAAAGTTGCACACTGGGGAATGTGCACGTGAGCTTTATAGCACAACTATAACGGCAAGTTTCCCGAGCGCAATATGCCAATCTAATCGAGAGCCAATCTGATTGTAACGAGAAAAATGTCTAGAATAAGCAACGGAATAAAAGATGCTCGGGTACATGTGCGTACGTATGTGCGAAAAGGAAATATTTATAGACGGCTCGTTATTATGAATTATTATCCTAAAGTCATACAGCGGGATGACGATCGGTCCATTAACATCCATCAATATCCCTAATGTCCACGTTAGGCCCTAAAGCTCAAGCCTGATCCGCAGCCACCGACGCGGTCGTCGATGATCGCAAACGGATGGCGACCACTGACCAATTCCTACGAGGAGACAATCGGCACCAACGTGTCGCCGTCGAGCCATCTCGAGAAGAACGTTCAGGTGCATCCGGTGCTGAACAAGTTCCAGGAGCACATGGCGACCTCGGAGAAGCTGAAGCCGTTGCGGAAGGGCAAGCCACCGGTCCACGAGTACAGCCCGCCGAGCATACTCGGTAGCTTCACGGTGTTTGGTCACGCGGCGACAAAGGCGCGCGGAGAGGCGCCGCCAAAGGCACCGCCAAAGCTGCCGCACAAGCACCTGCCATCCGAGACGCGCGAGTACACGTTCCTGGTACCGCCGCCCAAGGACGCGCACCGCTTCGAGATGAACCAGCACCGCAAACCGATTCTACGCGACAACGGTAATTACCTGAGGCAGCCGCAGTATCCCACGCAGAACGTGCGCCAGCAGCACGAGCCCGTGCGAGCAGCGAGCTACTTCAAGGGTTACGCGTCCACCACGAACCCGTCGACGGACCTCGCGCATCACCCTAGCAATCGGCCCTACGTACCACCCTTCGCCATGCCGCAGGCGTTGCAGCTGGCCCGCCACCAGGCGAAGCCGTTCGAGTCGTTCAAGGTGTCCAGCAACGCGAAGCCTTACTTCCAGCCGCCCGGCGTCGACGTGCTTGGCGACTTTGGCAAGCAGAAGGTCAACAATGACGCCTACGACAGGTACCAACCGGCGCAGTCCCACAGCGTGCTGAATGCTGCCGCGGGCAATGGCAACTTCTACAGTCAGGTGAACCATCCGCCCAGCCAGTTCAAGACCTCGTTCGAGAGAGACCCCGCGTTCCTAGTGCACGAGAGCCACGAGGTCAGCTACGTGACACCCTCGGACGCCTACAACGGCTACAACTTCCGACCGTCCCTGCCATACGAGACTCTGTTGCCGCCCGCGGTGTACGCGTCTTCCTCGACGGTGACGCCGTCCACCACCGCCGTCACGAGAAACCCCGGACAGACGGACGAGCTCCAGCACGACTACAAGCGAACGGATCAGAGGACACGGAAGAAGCAGGAGAAGGGTCGGACCGAGTCACCCGATTCTCGCAGCACCAGCACTTACTACGTATCCGAGCACCAGGATCTGACACCACCCACGTGGTCGAGCGCGCCCAACAACAAGTATACGTCCGACATCAACGAGGTGCTGCCGAGGGAAAACCCGCCGGCCAAGTTCAGCCAGGAGAATCAGAACCAGATCACGCAGGTACCAAAGGTCCCGTATCACGGCTCGCAGAACGTCTTCGAGCCCGTTGAGATCTATCAGCAGACCTCGCTGCCGGAATACGAGACGCCTGAGAGCATCTCGCTCAAGCACTTCAACGAGCAACAGTTCCTGCTGCAGCAACAATTGCTGCAGCGCGACCGGGAAAGACTGGCGGAGCAAGAGCGTCAGCAGAAATTGGAGATCGAACAGCGACGTCAGGAGGAGCTGAAGAAGCAGGAACAGCAGCAGGAGGAACTCAATCAGCTTGTGCAGGAGGATAAGGAGGACGATGTGCCTATATTGACCGCAACCAGGAATCACTCGCGGGAGATAGCGAAGCTGTCGGAGCACAACATGCCGTATACGATCCAATTGGCGCGCTTTGAACCACACGTCACTACAGAGGTTAATTATCTGCTATCGGAACCTGGTATTTACAACGTCCAGCAGCTGAGAATCCAGCCTCAGGTAATATTTCACTTTGTAATCTGCTAACTCGGATAACGAACATTATACCTTCCGAATGAGAAATGGTCGGGAGATCGATATTAACTTGTAAAGTTCCTTCTCGATAAAAAGTATCGACAGTCTTCCTCGCCGCACACGTGATAAATCTCTTTTCTCGTTAATAATGAACGTGTTCGCTATTCATCTTCCTGCGCGCGCGCGCGCGCGCTGATAATCGCTAATTTCGATTTCCTGTCGATTTCTACCACGCACACATGAGAAACGAAATCCCGCGTTGTTGAACTGTAGGTACCTCAAATCCCGGAGAACCAAGTCAACCAGAACTATCAGTACGAGCAGCAATTCCAGAACGAGTATCAGGAGCAACAGGTCGATTATCGCGATCATCAAACCGAAGCGCGGCCGTACCGTCCGCAGAAACCATCCCGGGATCCGCATCGCCGCAAGAAGCCGACGACTGTTGCGTATGAACTTACGCCGACCGATCCGCCAAGTCAACCGCCGGAAACTTCCGTGAGCTTGACCTTCCAGGAGGAAGTGCCTATCCAGACGACGATAGTGCCGGAAACGCAGACGTTGCCGATCGCGACGACGCCGAGACCGACGTCCAGAACGCGTCGTCCAGCCGCTCCGGGTCGACGTAGGAAGCCCTCGACGACCACAGAACCCATCACGGTATTGGAGGAAGACTTCCTCAAGTACGGCAGAGGCGAGGAGGTGCAGAGCCAGGTGGACTCTTCTCGTAGGAGGCGAATAAAACCCACCCAAGCAAGCTACAATGAGGACGCTGCGACGGATAGACGAGCTAGCGGCAGAAAGCGACCGAGTCACCGAAATCGAGTGAACCACGAAGAGCGCTTGGACGCGCGGGTCGTCACGGAAAGTGCGCACTCCTCGCTGAGTGCTTACGGTCAGGTCACCGAGTCGCCGGCGAGCTACGACGAGGGCAGCCAATTCGCGACGAATCAGCCGAGCGCTTCGTACGCGGCGAATCAGGAAGAACAATACGTGACGAGTCAGCCGATCAATCAGTACTATGACCATTCCTCGCAACAGAGCGACGGGTATCGTGATAAATCTCGCGATGGATATCGCGAGGAGCAGCGCGAGGATCAGCGCGAGGACCACCGCATCGAAGATAGCATCGTGCCAGGTCAAGTGGAGTTCACGGAGGTGAACCGTGGCAGGATCGAGAACTACAATGTCGGCACGCGTTCGCAGAACGTCGTGACTGGCATACCGCTGGAGGAACTCTACGTGAAAACCGACGGCAATTATTACGATCGCGCGACCACCATCGCGCCGACGACGACCACGACGGCGACAACGACGACGACAACGACCACCGCACAGCCGACAACGCAGGCTGCTCAAGTCGTCTCCTCGACTCTGAGGTCTCACAAGATGCGCCCGTTGAGATACGGCAACGCTACCAGGCCGCGCTTCAGCATCAAGGACTACAAGAGCCGCTTGGACTACAAGAGCAGACTGTCTCAGGGTTCGTCGACGACGGAGAACATCCCGACAGCATCTGCCGAAACGCCGACGGAGCCCCGACGAAGCGCCCACACCAAGCAGAGAACTCCGAGCGCGAAGCTGCAACAGCAGACGCAACAACCGGCTGATGCCGTCAGAGAGACCACCGGTAGATACAAATATGTCTCCAGGGTGAATTATCGAACCACCACGTCGGCGAGCCCGACGACCACGAGAGAACACGAGCGATTCTCCGAGGAGAAGGAAAGGGAGAGCGCGACGACGGAGAAGAGCAACAGGTTCGTGCCGAAGAGACGGCCGATCAGTGGCAACGTTTATCGCAGTAGGATCGCTTCTACCACGACCAGCCCCACCCGGTCGCAGGTGAACAGCGACGCGAGCATCAAGCAGAACTCGGCGCGGCCAGAGAACGTGTACTCATCGTCGATACGGAGACGGCCGATCTCCAAGACCAGGCTGCATCTGCACAAGGAGCAACGGCAGGAGCAGCCCACGGAAATGGCTGCCGAGGAAACCAGTTTCTACTCGTCCGTGACAACCGTTTCATCGAGCAGCCGTCTCATCGGCAACGAGATCGTCAGCGAGAAGGGAGAAGCTGCGATGCTCGACGGCCTTCCGGTGAAACTCGATGTGGAGAGCAAAAACCAGGCCCACCAGCCGGAGACCACGACGTCTCACGAGGTCAAGATAGTCGAAGCGATGATGCCCGACAGCGTCCACGGGCAGATTTCTAGCCAAGTATCGCTCGATTCGCGGAATCCGGAAGCGGATGGCAAGACCGACGCGCCGCACCAAGAAGAGCCGGTCACCGTGGAGGCCACGACCAAGTTCGACGTACTCTCCGACGAGGAAGAGCTGTTCGCCAAAGCGTCGCAGAGCGTGGCAGACCTGACGAGCTCCGCATCCGCTCTTTACGACAAACCGGGCATGTTCAAGGCGGTCTCGCCGGAGAGCAGAGTGGCCTCGTCGCACTTCAAGATCGCTACGGACGAACCAACGTTACCCATCGAGGCTTTTTTCCAGGAGCTCTCTAAGAAGAATTGATGATGCGGGAGGATCTCTTCGAGGGACAGATTGCTGCCGAGTCATTCAATCGATAATCTCAGCTACGAAGGACACGAAACAGATTACGGAGTAACGTTTTTGGTTTGTTGGCTTCGTCTTTTTCCCGAACGAACAAGCGAAGCATCAAAGATCCGTTTATAATTTACGTTCCAAGAGAGAAGGGTCCGCACGGAAAAGCGCGGGAACTGTAATTTTTCTCGCAACAGCCAGGCTGCTGGTCTTCGCGTTAAAGCGGCGAAACGTGTGCGTTACATGTACGATTTTGTGTATCTATTTCCGCTTCTGAATTATTGTCATCGTCATTTCCGCGGATAATTAAAACGGACGCATGGCACTCGGACACAGAGAAACGATCTTTAACACGTGTTACATGTTATACCAAAAAATGTATTCGATCTGCGAAGAAGCGCCGCTGATCGAGGAAGCTTCCAGAGGAGCAGTTGCGCTTTTTCTCCTTCTCGTAAAGTTCGGCAGGACAATATTTGCGGAAGCGTGAACATTTCATCTACCGTTATCTCGCGTCCTGCGTTAACATTTCTCGTATACGTCTCTCCTGCCTCTGCGCGCGTTGTGTTAATCATAAATTAGATGACGTAATGTGACAATCAGAGATGCCTTAATCGTATCAGATGACATAATCACACATGCGAATCATACTGTTATATTTATTTAAAGCATGCGACGTCATTCTCTAAATCATATCTCGCCGTTGTTCCCGACGACGTCGGGAGAGAAAGATCGACGCGCGAAAACACTAGAAAGTATTGTAAATATGTATACGTAGCATAGAACTTTCCTAGTATCTTCTGGGCGGAACATTCCTTCAAAACTTCCATGGAAAAGGGATTACTTTTAACACGCGTAGAAGAAAGATAATCGCTACGAAAGCTGGTGCGGGTGTAAATTTTGCACGCTTCGAAGCTTCATGAATAACCAACCCGTGTTTGAAAGATCGAGTTTTCCGAAACGTACTTTGGACCGCCATAAGCAGCGCTCAAGAATTTCTTAACGGAATCAACGCCCAGTATATATTTATAAGTATCGTGCGTTTTGGTATAACTTAATACTTTTATATCCGATAAAAAGGTATCGTCGTATTGTATCTCGCTGAACGAGCAATATCGCATCGGTCGATACGAATCACTTTACGTTAGCATGTAATCCATATAAGTCTATTTTTTTATATAAAAATATATGCAGACACTGTAGCGATGCAACTGGATGCGCGTTTAATCGATACGATCGATATAAGTTTATTGTTCTTGCGTATTATTTATGTACTCGATATGATCGTATTGTAAATAAATACGTCAGAATGAATACGAGATATCGCGTATCTCTCTCCGAGTAGAAACCCTCATTAGAGCCCTGAGGATGAAGGGATACTTGGAGCGTGAAGGAAACATGAACTACGATCAGCATTTGATTCAATAATTCGTTTAATGTCGTTTAATCCTATATCTGAGTCACGGCGAACGGTTACATGCGCACGATCGTAAACAAGCAAAATACTATTTCGAGATATCTTCGCAACGCCAAGGGTCCCTCGAGCTCCGCGGAGCCCTAAAAGCGAAACACGATGTTACGCTGTAAAGGATACGTCGATCCCGCGATTTCTCGACAACGGTTACATCGAATCCAGAATCCAGAATCTGCTCCGGAATCCGCGATCCGCGAATTATTTCCCGCAAGAGCAATCAAAGCCGCTAATGAAGAAAGAACGCCAACACGCGCTGCAATTTGCGCCCGCTGCCGGCCGTGATTTATCGCGAGGCATGGAAAATTTATAATGCATCCTTCGATACGAGCGTTGCACTGGTCGAAGGTGAGTTTGAATGAATTGATGAGCGCGCGAGACAATATTTTACGTGCAACGAGACCGCGCTACACGCATCCCTTCGCCGATTACATAGGCCTACGGATATTACTTGGCACGTATCTAATTTAGAATTATGCACAGGCCATACATTGTTACATCTATATGTACCGACTATACGCGTACTTATGCACACCTACGTAATGCCGGCTGAAGTTCCGTGTACATCGTAAAACTCCGTATAATTGACAGTTAAAGTGCTTTACGCCAACCCGAGAGAGGGGTACACACACACACAGTTTCCTTCGCATATGTACAGTATACGGTATCAAACTATAAGACCAAGTATATAGGCACACACACGCACACTAAAATATATATATGTATATATAATATATACGAGTACATGCACATATATATATATATATGTATGTATGTATATATACACATGTACACACTACCTACAGCTGCAGCGAGTGAGCAAAAACATGGACGTAATGGCTAATTCGCGTACGCATATCGACACAATCGCCAAAGGGCAAGCTGAAGTATTACTCGATCTTGCCGGAAGCGACATAAGCCAACAAAATGACGTAATCTGGCGTGTCGACTGAGATCGCGTGTTGATTTGCTAAATTATCGATGAAATCGTTCATTTATGTTCACAACAGTGCCGGATCTGCTTCTTACGAGCCACTTGGCGGGCTTGCGGACACAACAGCGTTGAAATCATTATCATTTTCTGACGGGGATGGCGTAAATGTTGTCTTCTTCGAGCGAGATTATCTCGAGAGCGTCTCTAGATTAATGAGCAATGATGGTCCACATCAATGAGAAGCGTTATGCGGCTTTGCGCAAGGAATTGGAAAAGAAGATTATCCGGTGCCCAGGTGATAATTAATTTTCGGAATGCAAAGCGTGGAATCGCTACATCGGGCATTTGTCGACGCGTGCATTTAATCTGCTCAGAACGCGAAGGCGCGTTACTTATTCGCAGCGGGTTTAGAATATTGATCGCCTTAGAGCTTCGTCGTATCGCCCCCGCGTCTTTTTCTGCTTGGGAAGAACCATTAATATTCTAAGAGACGGACAGAGAGAGAGAGAGAGAGAGAGAGAGAGAGAGAGGGAAAGAGAGGGAGAGAGACAAAAGTGAGCTAAGCCAACGTGTGAAACGCGAAACTTAAAGCTGCATCTTTGTGCGCCGGAGATTAATTATGATTATGAGCGGCACAATCGAACTTCTTTTCTATAGGATGGACAAGTTGGTCTTCTCCGCGAGAAGCAAGCGCGATTCTCGCGTGACGTTCGATCATCTTCTATAATCGGGGGCCGTTTATCGGATTCGATGAAAATTTTACCTTCTTTTTCAATCTCAAGCTGCTTCATCTGCAGCTTTGGCTCCAACGGAAGCAGACAGAAGAACAAGGCGAAACGAGTTTCGTTGATGGAAGAATTTACGTAAATTTTATTTTCCAACATTTTCTCCCAATAATCTCTGCCATACCGGGATATCGTTACGGGATATCATTATCCGCATTGCATTGTATACAATTTCCGTGACGTCGTTATGGTTCCGCACTAACGCTCTTAGGGTCAACAGTATTTCAACAGCGGTATCTAATGAGACGACGATTCTGTTACAGGATGTGTAAAAGGGACAGTAAGCGCACGACGCGCGCTTCTTTCTCTTTCTTAAACATCTCTGCATTAAAGAGGAAAGATTTGAGAACGGAGCCGATCATCAGGCGAGTGATTCTCCTATCAACTAGCCTAGTCGGAGTTCTACACGATGCGCTCTACTACTGCGCTTACGCGCATCGCTTGTATTCTTCTTTTTTTTAGTAGAAATATAAAAAAGATAGTCTCGCGTGAGAATGAAGACGGTAGTCTTTAAAACATACTAGAAAAGGAAGTTACAGTGCCTCGCGCGTGTACGCATATAAATACGTATATATATATGTGTGTGTATGCGTGTGTGTGTATGTATGTCTGTATGTATGTATACGATTTTCGGAAATATGTCGCACGAAAAAAATTTTTTTTTTCTTTTCCTTCCTTTTCTTTTCAGATAGTGGTATGTGTTACATAGCTCAAGCTGATGTCGGTATTTCCCTATTTACGCCTATCAGCGATTAACCGATCGGCCTACCTGATTTGCAGCAAATTTCGCGCTCGAGTGCGCGAAATCCGTTTTCGTTGCCGGTGGGATTTGCAAGCGACAAAGTTCGTACGTGTAATTTGCTCACAGCGGATTTCTACGACTGAAGCAATGCCGCGTTAGAAACGTGGAAACAAGCATCATTGAATGATGAATTGCACTAGCATCATGGAATTATATACAGCAATATAATAATATATAGAATATATTCAAATTTAATATTAAATACGATTTCGAACGATGTACAGGTAGAGCGCCCGTATTGATGATAAAGTAAGAGCAACAGTGCACGAATTGTCAGAATAGGTGGCTTCATAAAATTTTCATCTTTAACAATCACTCGCGGTCGCGCGCGATTACGCGCGGGTGTCTCAAATTTCTAGACTATTCCTACAATGTCTCGTCACGGATTCGGCAATCGGCGTGTCCGCTGACTCGCTAGTATTCTACAAATTTTGACAAAATTTTGACACTCCCCATGTCGCCATACACCTCTAGAGCACCGAATTCTTATCACATGCGGACGCCGTCGTTTATTCCGTTTCCTTCCGGCGTCCGCGCGAGCATCTCGCAGATGCACTCGACGTGCAATTTAATACAGCGAGCGGACGCATCACCGAGGCGATTCTTTCAGCCCGGCAACCGCCGCTTGTTCACACACCATCGCTTCAATCGTGGAAATGGCTCTTCACGAAAGAGGACCGAATGGAGAAAGCGGTTCGATCGGCCGATTGGTTAACGCGGTGTACTTATAACACTTTCAAGCGGGTCCTCCTATGCTACGACCCTTTTTAGAATTTTCGCATGTGGCTTTGAGACGTTGGTCCACTTAGTTTAGTTACGTTATTATCACCTTTTTTTAAAGTACGCTGCCGCACCTGCGAGCAATCCTGCGAGCGCTCAAGTCTAGAGTGACATCGACCTCTCGCCGTGCTCGCAAACGCATGGCAATCGGGAATCGAAGATCGCAAATCGTTGATCCTTCGATCGATGCTTCGTAATCTTCTCGTGGCGAAACTTTTAACTCCTTTTAACTTTTAACTATAATTATCGAAGAGATGTAGTCCGATGCATCGATCGCATCGGCGTAGATCGGCCGATCTTGATTCGAGAGGAATCTTCAGTCTCGATAAATCATCTTCCAACATCTTCCAACTGTGAAGCACCCTTCGGAAGATGTAGAGGATTTCATCGCGATCGATACTATCGATACAATTCGAGTCACACGATGGCTCGAAAAGATCGATGTACGTGTGCATTGGAATGCATACAAATTAATTCCTCGCTTTCGATTTTCCAAGCGTGATGATTTTATCGATTCGCACCCGCGATAAATGACTCGGGGTCATCGAAAGAGGCTATTCTATTGATCGAGGTTCTTGACACATTTTGTAAATAGATTCCGAGCTTCATAGAAGAGCAACAGATTAATTTGTACGCCAAACATCGTGCCAAACATCGCGTTTGATTCGATTACGCCAATTATGCTCGCTTCAGATCACTCGGTCATCGATCACAGACGGAGGAACGTCGATCCTCCGATTCCCGCAGATGGAAATGATATCGAAACGCGAGCCGTATCTTTCCTCGGCGTCTCTCGCCGAGCCGGGATAGCGTTCGTTGTTTCCTTTGCTTGGAATGAATTCGTCGCTCCTTAATTCGCGCCAGAGGTTCGTTAATTACGCCCATCTGATTCCGAAGGGAACGGCCAAACCTTGTACAATCGGATGGCTGTCGTCCTTCTTACGCCGCTGGGTCATCCAAGAGACGTCTTTGTGCATAGGACGTCATTAACGAACCGCAATTACTTCTCGGGAGAGATAATGACGCCGCGGCGCTCGTCGCTCCGCAAGAGCGCGCCGTTGAAATGGAGCTCGAAAACGCGTCGCAGATATTAATCACGTATCGATTATTCGCGATGTTAACTGTGGATGACGGACGTCACGTTTGCAAAATGGGAGCGGCATTTAAATCACGCTGCGCAGCGTGGATTCGTAAATACTGAATAAGATTTAGGGGATTGTTGCTGGAAAACTAAATGCGTTTGGCACAAAAAGCGGGATTACGATTTTTTCGTACTTTTTAATAGATTACAAAGTCGGGCCGCGTGTCCGATGCAGAGGCTTTTACGCGAAACGCGCGGTTTTTTCCCGTTATCGATCGCGTCTGCTTTTATTCCGCGCGTTGATTAGCCTCACGAGTTTAAAAATAAACGATTTCCACAATCTAGTGAGTTATGCGCGTGCAAAACGCTGGACCGATCGTCCGGCTGTGCCGGAAGAGCGAAGGATGAAATCACGCGCGTTGCGGGTTAAAAGCGCGACATGATAAGCGGACCGCGTCGTCGATCGCGTCGATAATCAAAACACAAACGAAAGACATCAGAGGACACAATGCGTTAAGCTCGCCAAGCCTGCGATCGGAATGAACGGAGACACAAGAGAGAGAAAGGAAACAACGTATGAATCGAGAATCATCGCGTCGTCATCGCGTCTGGAAACTCTCTCCGTTTCGGACGCGCGGTTCTCCAGCTTTCTGTTTAGAGAAGAAACACGCGGCTTAGCGCGCGTGTTATATCGCGAGACGCGATCGGGAGATGCAGCCTTTGGCACTCCCGGAGGGGTGAGAAGTTCTCCGCTATTCCTCACTGTCTGAGATGCACTGTCGCCTCGATTTACTTTCCCTCGTGAGAGTCTGACGCTTCTAAATGTGGTCCGGCATTTCCTCAATTCGCTACGGCTGCTCTACGAGTGCGCTACTCGCAAAAGAGTCTCCTAGAACGCACGCACGAGTGCCTAGATATACTCAGAATGTTGAGATGTAAGCAGCCCCTACTCTTTCATCCCCTCTTTCATTTCGATACGCGACATCCCGATGCTGCTCGTCGATCTTCATTACGCGGCCCATCGCGAGTGCGTTGCTCTTTGAGATCAACATTGCAGCCGCTTCCGATCGCGGAAGCATCCGACTACGGAACAGCGGATCGATAGAATTATTTTCCCGAAGCGGGATGACATGTGGCGAGATCTCTCCGAGCTTCCACGGGAGAAAGACCGGAGAGTCTGCAGCAGAGGGGGCAATTTAGGAGATATTTCTTCGGGCAATGGTACCTGGAGAATTTATAGCATCGGTTGCATCACGCGCATCGTAAACTGGAGCTATTCGAGCCGATCATGCATGAAACATTGCTCTAATCTTATCCGCGCCTATAAAGCGTTACGTATACAAAGTACGAAATGTGTATGTGTTCTTTTTTTTCTGTTTTCTGTTTTCTTTCCTCTTGCACGGCATTTCGCACTGCGAAACCGTTTACAAAACAATCCCCATGTGCGCGCGTACGGCGCGCAGTGGAGGACTAAACGCGCGCGCACGCTGATCGCAAGCACGTGGGGACTCTCTCCCCCCACCCTTCCCGCTAGCTTTTTACAGGTGAAAAATTGAAGCGCGTTGCGCCAAGATCGTGACTCATCGGCTATTCTCGCCGGCGTTCGGCATCACGCAAAGCCGGACAGATCTCGAGCGGCGAGTTGCGTAATCGGATCAATCGAATCGCCGTGCGTGAACCGCTCCGTTCCGCTCCACGCCGCTTCTTGTCCGCCGGTTGCGATTTGTCTCGCGCTCGTTCGACACATTGGAGTAAGACCAGTGAAGGAAACCTCACTGATTATCGAGGCACCTCCGCGGCGCGATTTCCCGCGTTTCTCAGGCTCGCGAGTTCATTTTGCTCACGAGCCGGACTTACGCCGCTCCTCGTGTAAGCGGCTTGTCGGCGCGCTAATCGGGAGAACCTTTGACCGCGCGGAAATTTCAGTTCCGCGCGAATTCCCGTTCCCGTCGCGATTCAACTTCAGCAGTAATTCTTTACCGTTCGCCGTTTGCGAGAGGATTTCTCGGCTGTCGGCGCGCGCGTTGTCGATTCGTTGTCGACGAAAATGGAAATCGAAGGCGAGTTCTTCCGCATGCCTCGCGGAAGGAGATCCGCTCGTCGAAGAAAAACTTCCGGACCGGGCGAGTGACAACGACAAGCCCCCCTCCGGTATAGCCCTCACTCCTCAGCCTCGTGGACCCTGGCACGGCGGTCTTCTTTCGATACATTTTGTCGCAATTACTGCGTAACGAGCGCCGCTCGTCGTTCGCTCGACTTGTCAATCGGCAGATTCGCGAAGATAGCGGTCGATCCGCATCTCGGATTCCTTTCTTTACCTCTGACCCTTATCTCGCTCGCTTTGTTTTCGCGAAAAGAGCGTTTTCGCTCGTCATTGTTCTGACGATCTGTTGATGCATGACTAGCTTCGTTATCGGTTCCGCGTTCACTTTGTACACTGCCGTCACGGTTGGATCGTCGTCTATTAAACTTTGCCCCTTCTCGCGGAAATAACTTCGCCTGGAATCCGTATTTAGAATCCTCCGTTGATCCTGCAAGAGAGCAATCAGCAGGCGCAGCGAATCCGCGGATGGAAATTGCGATCGGAATTTGTAAACTGCCTTCTCGGGGATGCCAGCTGATCCTAAATAAGCCCCGTGCTGTGCGAACTTGCCTCATCCGACTGCGTTGCATTGCGCAATATTACTTAACTTCCCACTTTTGCGGGATCGCGTCAACTTTCGCTTCGTTCGCGGCAGATCCGTCGCAAAAAGATCCGTGAAGAAAAAAAAGGCAAAGAGATACACGCGGAATCGGATCGCAAGGAAGTTAGTCCGCGGTTGTCAGTCCCGGCTTTGTTGCTTTTATTTCCTTCGGTGCGCGGAGTTTGAAAGCATTGCGATCGTGTGCGTGTGCTGTTATCGCAGACGCTCGTTCGTCATTACTCGACAAATCGAAAGATCTCAATCGCGAGTCGAAGCTGTATTTCTAGAAATTTCATCTTACTCGTCGAATTCTATTTCCGCTCCTCTCGTCTCGCGCCGATTAGCTCGGAAATTAAAAGAAAAGTGACTGAAATCGATATGTACGATACGATCGTGTGCCTCGCGATAATCGCCCTCTCCTCGATAAATCGATAATCGAACCGGGCAATTTGTATCCCAAATTTCCCAGAATTCCGTTTCGTATTCTGTCGCTTCGCCCTTTGAAGGGTAAGCTCGATGAGAATTGTAATACGGATTAATGCATTTGAGGATATATCTATTATGAGAGATCCAGTCATTAAGATTCTCTCGGGAACGCTGGATTCAAATGGCAACTAATTTAGACGTTATTAATTAACGTCCATTTGCCATCTTCGGATCTTGTCCTTGTTCATCAGCCTTCAATCTTGCATCTCGGAATTCCTTTTCGCGGACTCCGTTCCGCAGGCAAACGTACTTCTCTTTCTTAAGAATCCGTTTTATAATTCACGTGATATAACCGAAAAGCCAAACCGAGCGAAACTGAAGCAGAGTAAGAGTGCAACGAATGTTCGGAATGTGGAGTGTCGCTTTCGCGCCACCGGAATACGAGAGGAATGAATTTTTTATTCAATTCTAAGTTTAACAGAATTTAATTTCAAACTCGCTTTCAACTCGCGGCTCGGTTATTAACGTGACGTTAAATGCTTGATCTCGTAAGCGAGCGTCGCACCGCGCATTTCTCATCCGCAAGCGATCGTTGCCAATCAATCGCACCCGTTTACACTGAAAATCCTTTACGAAACGCCGCCCGAAACCGTGAAAATGGATTTTATCGCCCCATAACGGGGCTAATGGCTCCGTTTTTCAGGCGGAGCGGTGTCAGGCGGAATGAGCGATCGCGCATCACGCTCGCGCGGACGCGACATTCAGCGGAGCGGATTGTCCTCTCGGTCCAGATACCGGAGGCTGCACAGGAGCGCGCATCATTCGCGCGGCTTGCGCGCTGTCCGCGTTGATTTACGAAGCTCGCGAACTTGCGCCGGTCTCCTCGCGCGGATTGCCGCGATGATCGGGGACATCCGGTTTGCACGTCGCATCGTTCTCCATAATTTACATTGTCTGAGAGGAACGCAGTCGGAATGTTCATCAGTGCAGTTGCGCTTAACATCTCGCTGCACGCTTGATGATTCTTATCGGACGAGTAAGTTGAGGACATCAGATTCGAGATGAGGATACGTCTGTGATGTAATAAGGAGAAAAAGGGTCTCTTTATGATTTCTTTAGAAACTTGAAATAGCAAATAAAGATCTCTTGGATACGGAAAAGAGATAAAAATTGATATTGCGCAGGGAATAATTAGTAGTTCGCACGGTTGGAGAATAATTGATATCATGGTACATTGTAGAAGAATAAAAGCGAGCTACGACGTAAATGACCGTCGTAAAGCAGACAGTGCCGCGACAAAGTAAGAAAATTCTCTGCAAAGAGGCTCGATATTATTACTTCCACGTTTCCACGATTATCACAGAATCCCGCTCGTAAAGAGGAACATCCGTGCGCATGGCAAGCTTCTTACTTACAGAGAATCGATTCGACCGCCGCCGTAAATTCTAACGGAATTCCCCTTCATAATTTTTTTGCTCTCCGAGATCATCGAGAGCGCACCTGTCGGAGTACATCAAAATTCAATTAATCGATCCAGCCGGCGTCTGCACGCGGCCGCCAGCGACAGCTAAAATAAACGCAGGGCACTGTGAAGTGCTTCCGGCTTAATTAGTCTGTCAATGCGATCCGCCTGTCCCATCCGAGTTGCACGAAATGCAAAAGAGAGAAAAAAAAGCCGGCACGGTTGAGTTTCGATAGCGATCTATCCCGGATGGTGCGATATATCGCGCGTTGTCTGCCGCGTTTTGACATCTGCATTTTGTTCCGCTACATTGCGAGACCGCGTTCGCGTCTACGATGCGGGAGGACGAAGGGGAGGACAGGGTGTACCGCGTATAACCCTTGCGGCGTCCTCGCGAGAAGCGAGGGCGCGATTATTAGCATGGTCGCGATTTATCGCGGTTCCCTTCGCGAGGGAATGCCCGCGTGGTATTAAATCACTTAGCACGAGCAAGGTAAAAACTTTCGTGGATCCAGTGTTATTGCCGACCGAATGATTTAGCGGACTTTACGCGCGAGTTCTCATTGCCTCTGAATCTCGCCTTTCTTTAGAAAGTTCTCTTCCCGTTCGGTTTTAGTATCGTGTCAAGCGATATGCGTAAACGCGACCTCGTTCGTTAGATTTTCGTGATCGCTTCTCGGTGATTCGACTCGGGCGATCAGAACCGGCCGACGTATGCCGTATACGATTAACTGAAAAGGTGAAAATTTTGCGTCGCTGCGGGCAAGCGTTCGTTTAGATGAAGAAATTCCTTCCGCTTCGCTGCTTTCAACGGCTGCACGCGTTCGGCGCTCGATTTTGCATTCGTCTCGTCGCTCTTTTATTCATCCACATCCTTTCCCACGATTATCCGATGTTTAAGTATCCGGATTCAGCGACTCGGAGTCCGCACTTGCAGACGGCAGGATCGTTTGAGTTTTTTCGCTAATCGGATTTCACTGCCGTGCTTCACCGCCAATAAAATCGTGTAGCGGAAGCTACTATCGCTCGAATTACTTTGCAAACATGATTCATAGCTATCTGCAGGAATGTATTTATAGAAGCGCATTATCACCCTCGCAGTTACTCCTTAATACTGTGTTGGGAATTAATCGAGCAATTTGTGTACAGTTTGAAAACTGCGAGTTCCGTTAATGCGTCAATATTTAAATCCGAGAATAAACTACAAACGAGTTTGACGATATTACATTACAGATAACTTGAGAAAGGTCACTCATGAAATGAATCTTCCCATTAGCCAATTAACACGAAAGATAGAAAAGAGAAATAAATTCTGTATAAGAGTACTCTATGAGATAAAATCGCGAGATGAGATAAAGAGATAAATTGGAAGATAGCGAGGCAACAGGAAAATAAAATTTCCGAATACAATGACACGCAATAAACGCAGAAACACAAGTGAATACGATCATCAAATTTCATTAAAATTCACGTATCGCTTATCTTTCGCTCTCGCGTTGGGTTTCGTTAAATATTAAATTTATTATTAAATTATTAATCGTTATGGAATAATTATTAAAAGTACATCAAGTTTTAGAGCAAAGCGCGTATCACAAAGTCGCGTTAGTGTCGGACAGAAACGTGCATTGTTAATCGCTCGTCTCGAAATTGGATTTCATTAATCCACAGATTATACGAATAGCTCTAAAACGCGCCGCGAAGTAAAACCGATATATCCCCTCATCCCGAGCATTAATCTTATCGAATAATTCTCGATGTTGTTAAGTCAATAACCTGATCCTTTATAACGCGATAATTATTATGTTGTCAGAAGCAGTCAAGATATGTTACATTAAGCTGTCACTGCAACAAAGTGCTCGATACGACGAGATGAGACGCGTGAATTATATCGCAAATTGTCTGACACAGTTTGCTGATAATCGCAAGAGGATTTCAAACGATTGAGATGCATGCTTGTCGATTAATAACGAGAAAGAACCGAACGTTGCAGCTGAAGAGCGTTCGTGGCGATGACAACTCTCGGTTCCCGTCGAGTGATCACGACGGATTAACGCGAGCAAATTTCGCCGATCATTTCCAGGTCTTAGGTCACGGTCGATCATTGCTCTCCAATTAGGAGAGATATCGGAATATCAGATTGCGCAACGACTCGACTATTTCGTGATAACGACGGGAGGAGAAGGAAATCTCAGTCTGCTAATGAAATATTGGGCAAGGGAGTCTTGATAATAAGATCAATCCGAGCCGCTGAACGGCACCAACACAACTGACGAACATGAAATCGATGAGGAGATCAATGCACCTATCGAGGGCGCCTTATCGGGAGGACCGCGAGGGTTCATCGCGAGGAAGTTAACTTCATCGTTGTCGACGTCATAAACGTGCCGTGCGATAATTAAGCTTATGCGCCGTTATGCGCGAGCTTATGGACCCTGTTATGGCAGAGGGAATCGTCGAGCACGATCTACGCTCATTTCGATGCGCTTAATGACGTTGCGAGTCATCGACGAAGCGAAGAGCCGCCACTCGGCCGTTGATCCATTTCGGGCTTTGTGCGCAACTTCGCTACGGCCTGCGATTCGATCGGATCGCCGCATCCGACGTGGCAAATTCGTGGCAATACCGCAATAAGAACTCCGCCGATCGTGTTCGTTAGATCGAATGATCGGTTTACGAACCGAACATATAAGCTCGCCCGAGATACATAAGCTCAAGCTCGCCCCGCGGATGCGCGGTCCTGCTCGATTCGGCTCGAAGTGACCGCGAGCACTTAAACTCTCGGGGACGAGTATTCGAAATCATTCAAATAACTAGCGTGAGCCTTTGATATAAATAAAGAGCACCGAATTCACCGGGAAGCGAAATGACGTCTGTGATGACGTCACTCAAGATTGTGGGCTCGAAATGTTCCACTTTGAAGATTTTTCTCTATTGAATCCGTCGTATTCTGTTGATGTATTTATTGCAATCGGAAGCTGGATGCAGCCCTGACGTTAGATAAATGTTAAACAAATGGCGTGGCCATTTGCCTCAAGTGGAAGTTCGAGCGTATCCAAAGGTCATAAAACTTGTCAGCTGATTGATGTCTGCTGAATTGGGTATTAATTGAATTAATGATTAAATGTATGACGTTACACACGCAGTATCGTTCAATGTGCGTTCAAACTCGGGTCCGAGCATATATCCAATCATGGTGAATTTTATTATTTAAAAGCTCCTCCTTCATCGATTACAATAATATGAAAGAGACTGACACACGCAAGGTCAATCCCTAGAAAGCATTTTACAGACTTCCATAGGGCGCAGGAAGACGTGTCACCTTTCTGTACCATTATTCGATGCGTCAATTCGCAAAACTGACTCGTTCCGGCTGTACATCAGTTATCGCTAAACGAGAGAATCAAATCTTGCAAAATCTTACGATCCTGAGGATCGACGCAAAGCGAAACGCTCTCAGAATTCTTTTTCCAATCCCGTCTTTCAAGATTCAACGTCTCTCCCTTCGCGTTTAATGACCACCCGAAAATCCCCCGTTCTCTCCCTAAGCGAAACGGGAAATCGCGGAGAAGGGTCGTTCGCGTCGGAGGAGTGCTATGGCGCTCACACGCGCAACAGTGTGTCATTGTCATTGATGTCGAGCAGCGGCCGATGATTGCCGGGTACATTGCCGTGCCGATGATCCGAGTAGCGGCCGAGGTCCTGGAAAATCCTGTAGGAGGGGCGTCGTAGTAGTTGTTATCGCCTGGAGGCACGGAAGTCGGCACTAGGCTATGCAAGAGTGACCACCCCTTCCGGTTCTGGCGACCAGCAGTTGTCCGACAGCCAGCAGCCGATCACCACGGTGATGAAGCCGATCAGGAGCGCCAGGATGATGTAGACTTCCGCTTGTCCCAGCGAATCTGTTCACAAGACAAGATGCTCGTGTAACGTGCTTGTCGCGCGGTCAAAGAGCTAACTAGCAACAGGAATGCGCATGCATTGCGAAAGGGTGATCGTGCTGCGCTTAGGTGCTAATGCGTGCTCCGGTGCTTCAATCCCTTTAGGTGTTTGTTATCTCGAAGCGTGTACGGCATAATTGAATTAATTGCCGTTCCCGCTCTCTCGACATCATTCGAGAGAAAGATGAAGCTCGTAGCCGGAGCGGCGAATCACACGCGGGTCCTTCATGCAGAGAAATATCGCGATCTGATGACGAAGACGGGCGTGAATCCATCGCATCCAGACAGGGTCGCTTTGCACGCATCTGTCGATTTCATTCTGCGACATTCTGCGGATGCGGGGAAGGCGCGAGCAATGAGTTACGGATTTTAATTGGTAATTTCAGCGAACTATGCTAGCGGTAAATAGAGTAGCAGCGTTTAGGAGTTTCAATTAGACGGAAATTTGATTAGCCAGTTACTCAGCCTGCCAGTTACTCGAAGCAAAATCTTCAACTTAGTTGATGCATATTGTAGTATTTATTCAGACGAAGGCTACTACTTGCGGAGCATTGTGGTGATTCTGTGATGTAAAGAAAAACTGAAATGGATTGAACGTAAAATGATCTTTAAGATACTGATATCTCGCGATACGCCGCATTCCACGAGCATTTTTCCCGCATGACGAGCGAGATCGAAACACCCATTATTTACAGCTAATTGCGAATAAATAAGAATACATGTAACATCCATGCACTTGACCTGAAAGTTATTTTTATTAATAAGACTAATAAGATTGTTGATAGATTCACAAAGCTACTACGTGCAAAGCAGATCATGATGCGCAAACAATATCATGCCATGTGCTTATTTCTTCTTCCAAATTCTTCCAAACCAAGACTTCAAGTCTTCGCGACCAAGTGGGATCACAATCTAGGAAAAAATTCAGAATTTCCAAAGGAAAAGAGCGTCTGCGCGACTAGGATTGTATTTGAAAGTTAAAATGGAGACTCAAACTGGCGGATAACGCGAACAAAAAGACGCCGTCCTATTTGTCCTTTTCGTTTCATGTATTTTTCACAACCGTCACCGTTATACAGAACCCTGGTCTGACTGCGGATTCGCATCAATGCCGGCGACTTTTGCGGTAGCAGAAACAAAGTTTATCGCCGTCGTGCGTTTTCAGTCGGCAGGAGAGAAAGCGCACGCGAGTCTCTCCACGAAACTCAAACAAGGTCGAATTAGCCGAATTGCTCTTCTTCCCCGACCCGGCCGAGCTTGACGACTTGATCGAACTCGCGTGGCGCGGCGATTACGCAATGAAATTTCTATCAGACGACAGAAGACGGGACGTGATCCGCCGAGACGCGTGGCTTGAAAACCTAACAAGCTCTATCTTGAGGGACAAGGCGGCCTTCGAGATCTCGGTAATTTCATCCCCTTGACAGGGGAAACATTTTTTTCAGATTAGCATTCAGGTGCGCACGTAACCGCGGACGAGCTATCTCCTGTGAAATTGCAAGACGTGCTTTATGGTTCTATCGTGATACGGGACTCCGGCAGCTGCCGTTACGTTAAAAGTAGAGGAGTCTCTTGCGCAAATCGCGACTACGTCGCCGAATTGGCGACTCGTAGATCAAAGAAGACGCGCGATTCCTCCGGTGATTCGGATTCTCGCAAATACAAAGTACTTACGAGAGTGTATGGTCTCTTAAGATCGACGGCATTTCGTTTATGCGAGTATTCATCCCTGGCTTCAATCAAATTTTAATTAACCATTCGAGAATAAAGGGAAGCATAAAGTTTAATGCCACATTGAGAACGCATTCTCTCATCCCTCGATTGCGGCAGATAAAACAGCGCGACGATAAAGCAAACCCGAACACGTGGCGATAAAAGGATCATTCGAGACACGTGTACAGCATTGTGATGCGAATCCTATAGAATCCATCGCTGGAGGGCTCCGAAAAGCGCGAGAGAGAGATAGAGAGAACAGAAGGAAAGAGAAAGCAAGCGAGTAATACTTTTTATCCATACATTCGTACCTACGACCGCAATTAATAATAAATCATTACTCAAGAACAGGACATTCACAGTCAAAGCAAGTCAATCTAAAACAAGAGAATCGGGTAACGGAACGGGAAGTTTAAACACCATTCATTCCCTTTTCAGTGACCGCTTTCTTCGAAGTTTTCTTCGACAAACGCGATCAGAATGTCGTCGACTTAGACTCATGAATAAACATCACTCGACAAGCATTGGCGGGCGGAACAATCTCTGCATTTACAGCAACATCGCAAGCGAGCGTTCAACAAGAAGACGATGCGTTACCTAGAGGACCCTTGGACTTCCACAGGCCCTTTATGAGCGTTGGATCGCCGCGTCGCCAATCACGCCAGCCGCGGCTGCGGCGAACGGGCCCTTTGGCCCAGCCGGTCCCAGACGCGGCGGCACCGCCGCCCGCACCACCCCCGGTCGATCCACCGCCGATGGTCCCACCGGTGACGCCAAGGCCGAAAGACGCGGCGCCGGCGGCCCCAGTGGAGAAGCCAGTCGCGCCGCCGCCGCCGCTTCCGATGGCGCCACCGGTAAGCCCACCGCCGGCGGGGCCCGGGGTGCTCGGCGACGAACCGGCCTGCGGCTGACCGTGAGTTCCCGCGCCCCCAGCGCCGCCCTGTGGCATCGGCGCTCCCGCCGCTTTTCCGGTCCGATCCGATCCGATCCCAGGTGGCGGCGCAGTATGAAATATACAGGTAAGGGCGTGCCCCGTTAAACTAACGATTGGCGTTCTATCGATCAGCGGGAAAGGGACTCATGATGAATTTATACAGGCTCCGCTCCTCCGCTCAGCTTCGCTTCGCTAACGTTCTAACGGGAAAGATCGCGCGAGCAACCTGAATTTGTCATCGAGATGACAACGCGGTTGACGGATGATAAACGACATGTGCTGCCCCGCGATTTTCATTGCGCTTGTATTTGGTATAAAGAATTGAGCGCGAAATGCGGAAGCATTTTGAGATTTAGATACTTTCATGATAGATCATTGCTTCTTGTTTCTACTTTTCGAATGCTTCTCTGTATGCGCGGGATTCGTCTCGATGAATGAGAAAAGCTTCGCTCGAGAAATCTGTCTGTGCGAAGCCGATTACTTAACGATGAGCAAACACGTGTGTATAAACGCGTATCAGAATTCATCGTGGCGTTAGATGCAAGCGAAGAGGCAGCTTGATAATGCAGGATTTCTTGCCATGCCAAGGATCACAGGAGATACGACAACATACAAAAAAAGATGTTGGACTCGATCGCACTGATAAATTGGAAAACGGATTGTTTCAACAGGCCCTCCGTTAATATCTCAGATTATTTCTGATTCTTTCTCACTTAATTCACAATGATAATGATAATCAGGAAGAGGACAGGAATTGAAATAGCGCATTAAAGATCAGGATATGAAGTCACGAAAATGTAATACGCTCGATCCCATATCACGCGAATATCTTTTATATGGAACAATCAATTATCTTTTACAACTAATGTACGTCCCTAAAAATCGAGAGGCTTCTACGCCGTTACCGGATGAAGGGGTCGACACCGACGAGACTAAAAGGATCGGCAGACAATTATTAAAAGCGAGTGACAAATTGCACTTCGTGTCCGATAAACGATAACGGCGTAGAGATAGAACGTAGATCGAAATCCATCTCGCGAGGACGAGTTACGCGTATGCGATTATTGTCATAATCGAGTTACTGCGCTTGCTCGGTTAGCGCGAGGTAATATTTTGAACGAACTTTATGACGGAAAGCAAGATCGTATCCCATGTCAGACACCGAAATCCGAGACAAAGAAAGCATCGCAAAGAATAACAGCAAGTTCGATAAACAATAAAGGAAACGATAAAGTCGCGAGCACTTTTCGCCAGCCAAAGAGAGCCGCGCGGAACTCAATTTTGCCGATTCAATAATCTTATCCTTCTCGAGTACATTTTGAGTTCGTTCGGTTTGAGAACCTGTTGCTTTCTTTTTGCAAAGCCAACTCATCGAACTGTGTCTCTTTCACATGATACGGTTATTCAATTTTGACTTTCACGAAAAATCGCACCGAGTAGAAACTTCAGCGCGCAAATACGAGAGAATTGTTTCCATCTAATTTCACATTATTTAACGCACATTTATTGCATAGAATTTATACGATGTGAAAATAACATGTCGATACACAATGAAAAGTTTTGGCAATGGTATTGGCACTGGATTTGATTACCAGCCTTTCTTAAATTTACCGAACAATGTGTGCATATACAGGGTACAACTATTTTGTGTATACGTGTATGTGTGTGTATAATCGCACGAAAATCGTTTGATTCACTTTCCAGAGGAATTGCGCGAGCAATAAATGTACATCGCTAAATTCATTACGGAATCGAGTTTTACGCTCCGCTTGTTGGGAACTGCGTGCTCGACAATCATCGATCACGCTAACAGAAAGAAATATGAAAAAATCCGATGCATCAGTCCCGCCAACAGCGCGATTATTATTTGATCGCGCTGGTTGAATGGATGATAATCGTAACTTCGAATGCTATCATCTCGCAGCGGCTTTTGTAAGCTCATCGTTATTCCGAATCTGTTTGGCCGGATCTCTCACGGAGTTTAAGTGAGAACATACATTCTCGCGCATTTCACGCAGCTCCGCTTTAATTACGACACAAGTTCACTGAGACGTGAATCAACGATTGTTGAAAGTGCCACTTCCGCCGCATGCACCTGTGCCGAGGGTGGTGTGAGGGGGAACGTAATGAGAGTAAAAAAAAAAGTAATTTACCCTCAGGCTTGCGAAATATGTGAACGACGCTTTCGCAGCACCCTTAATTGCAGAATTACGTTAGCGGTGTGAATAATGCAAGATTTATGCGGGATTTATTTATTAATTTCTTTTTTATCATTCTACGTCCGACTTTATCATTACGTTTAATCTGCATATGTAGATTAAAGTTTTCGTCGCGAGGTCTATTCGCGGGCAGAGAGTCGATAATCTCGATCGGACAATAATTTCAGACCGCGTATCGCGGATGCATCCGTTTGCTGGTCAATCTCGTTGAAACTGATCATGGCGGAAGTTATTATCTCTGCAGTCTTCCTTTTGCCATAGTCCGAATCTTCTATTGCATTGCGGCTCGCGGGCATTATGACTGCAAACGGAAATATTTTTATCTCCTGATACTAGAATCCAGCGCGCGTCCTTGTGACAATTAAAAGCGCAAAATCAGAAATTATTAACGCGCGGGAGCGCGTCCTGAAATTGAATAGAATACGCTTGCGACAGTGTCTTAACATTTACAACGTTATACACATTATGCGACATTTATATTTAACATTTTACATTTTACAGCAATCCTCTCTTTGACCTTCCTTCGACCTTATCGTGGCACTTTTCAAAAATAACAGGATAAACAGACAGAAGCAAAGAGACCCGATACTGCTTAATTAACGGTAAATTAAGAAGTAGATTACAGAAAAATTAAATTTCAAAAACAAAAATCGTCCTGACAATCGTTCCCGCCGAAATGATGAAATGAGGTATCTAATTTGCAAAATAATAACATACTTTGGGCAGTAGCCCACGCGCTCGCGCAACGCGAAATTGCAGAGTACATTTACTTAAATGTAATTTGCCTTCGAGTAAATAATTCAATAGTGCGAATACCGTCGAGATCACGCATTCTAGTAATGCGCGTTCTCACGCGGGGAACCAAGCGACGTTCTTGATGCTTACCGCATAAGGAGAGCAGCAAAATACTGGCGAGGAAGAACCACCCCATACTTCATCAACAGATCGTGCCGCGAGGAATCACGCTACGTAGCGACATCGTTGAGCTGCACGCGCACGGTGAGGTTATCAGCGATTAATGTTGCACATCGGAGCAAGGCTGCTGCAAAGAGAAAGATGAGATCACTGGAAAGAAATTTATTTAACAACAATCTAAACTCGCAATACAAAACCGAACAGCAATTCTGCCACAATACGGCGAATCCGTGCGAATTTAGGCGATTATACTTCTACTTACTTATACTTGCATACTTATAGGCGCGTTTAATCATTATACGTGCAATTATTTCTATATCTTCGAGACGAATCAGTTAGCAGTGATATAATTTCTAATAACGCAATGTTTACGAGGTTCGATGTTTGAGAATCGGCCTTGCTTCTTCAATTCGGCTTTCAATTCCGATCTACGGTGACGCGAGGCTGATTTCTGTGTATCTCTGAATCGACGACGACGACGATCGAAACGCGATGTGATCTACTATCGCGCGGCGCGGGAAAATTGATTTAGATCAGGTTACAGCTTGTCATGTAATAACTTCAGTCCTCGTTTTGGAGGATCCTTTCCGCGATAAATGTACGTATTAACGCATCGTTGCACCAATGCGCACACGGATTTCGCGTGATATCAGTTCAATGAACCGATAAGAAAATTTTATTTCGATTTTAAAGCGATCGGTACGACCGATCCGAGAAGCGGTCGTCGTCGTCGCAGAAAAGAGGCATTTAACCGAGAATTAACGTGGGAAGTTTTACCTGCGGGATGTTCAAATGACTGAACGCAGTTAGAGAGATATCACTCTCACAAATTTATACATGTTATTTCGTATCGACACTCAAAATAACATATCACTCGCGAACGCGGAGACGGAACAAGATCGTTACCCACGGCCATGTCGCAAAACTGACTGGCCCAATTCGAGAATCGCAATCGTCTTCTCTCGCGCTCTGCTAACTTCAGACGATTGAGTCAAGACGCGCGAGTCAAGGCGTAGTCAAGTTATACTCTCTGAAAACCGGCTCATTGTCGCGTCGCTTTGCATAAAAATATATACGATCGTCCTTGCAGAGAGCAATATTTTCTAATTTGCTGAAATTATCTTCATCGCAAATAGCCTGTACATTAAAACTAAATGCAAAGTTGAAACTCGAGAGAAACGCGAACGCATATCGCGTGGATCACGCTGATTCAATTGTCGATCATATAAATTTCAATTTGTGCCAGATAATGGCTGCGATTCGGATATCCTAATTACACGATTATCGTTAATAATTGTGCGATTTACAGGACGTATACAAATGACGTTGACAAAATATTATATATTCGCACTATTGAATTATTTACTCGAAGGCAAATTACATTTAAGTAAATGTACTCTGCAATTTCGCGCTGCGCGAGTCTACACGTATCGACGGGAATGCGATCGATGCGTGGAAATCGATAACGCGTGTGGTGGTGGCATGGCGCGTTCCCGCGCATTGTCAGCTTTTGCGGATTCGAAACGGTTAGTGCGTTGGAACATGTCGAGCAAGTCGGTGGGGCGTTTCTAATTCGTTGTGTATTCCCGCGTCAAAGTAACGAATTTCTGCAATAAGTTTTGTCTGTCAATGGAACTTACAAAAATGACAGCAGAGAGCAGAATGGGAATCAACTATTCGCTCTTCGAAGCGCTAAATAATTTACAAAAATCTTTGGAGTGCACAATTTGGTAAGTTTGTTTACGTTTGAAGATGTGTGTTTCTTTATGTTCGAATTGTCTATCGTCAAGTGCAATCATGATCAATCAGTTGCTTTCGCGGGAATTACAAATAAAACGAATATAGGTTAGGATTTCAATCTGGAACAAGTATTCAACAAGTTTGTGTGTGTTGCATAACGATCAAGATAATACTCTTCGATTCTCTTGATTCTCATCGAATTTATAAAGTAATATTAATGATGTTTTAATTTCATCTGTAACTGAACGTCATGTGTATTTGTACATTATTTCATTATGTAAGACTGATAAAAGAATTTAATGAGAGAAAGCATATATGTATCGGTGTGATGTTTGTACAAATATTTGCAAAAATTGATTACTTTCTAATTCTATATCTATATTCGTAATATATGTACATATCTAATCGTTGGACATGGAAATAATCATAATTTTACATGTTGTTTCAGCTTGGAACTTATGACAGAACCTGTGAAGACACGGTGCGGCCATTCATTCTGTCTCTCCTGCATAAAAAGAGTCCTATTTAAAAAAAGATCTGCAAGTTGTCCACTTTGCAAAGAGAATATCAGTAAACGCAGTATATCCAAGGATGATCACATGGAGACCTACATTGACAAGTTCAAACGTGTTGTCATTGCCACTCAACTGGACACTCACTTCGACAGTGAGTATACTTTGGAAGGAACCTTTTTTGCATCAATTTTCTTGATTAAGATAAATTGTAGAAACATAAAGTCATTATCCTCATACAGATTTATACTCAGATGATATTTTCATTCAGATTGATATTAATTTTTCTTAACATAGAAATATAGAAAAATATAAAATTGTATGTAACTTCCATAAGAAATGATTTTCTTCTATCAGGGATGTATTGTCTTGAAAATTATCAGATATGCTTTAGAAAATAATTATAATTTTTATGTTGATTATTGACTTGCGATTTGTTGTTATCTTATTAAGTACAATGGATGTTATGCACGGCCAATCATAAAGATACGTTGAAATTAACGCGCGTGACATGCTTCAGGCTAGAAAAGGCCTGAAAAATTTAATTCTCTGCCTTCTATGCGAAGGCAGCTCAATTCGCGTTTATACGTTTTAGGGAAAACTCAATATTTTATGAGATCCTAAAGTTCGGATATCACGTATTTTCCCAATATTCTTCAGTCCTTCAATTCGTTTAATATTTAAAAAGCCCTTATATTTTATACATCTTTCATCGTATTTTGTATCAATATTAAATATATTATATTTTATGCATTACGCAAATATTATAAGCGAAACTATTTATCGACTCATGAATACATTTCGCGATCAAGAATTATAATTATTTCGGAGAAAATGAAATACATCTTAAAGAATTTATGCTATATATTTCTGCACAACGCATCTTATATCGCGCGATGAATCATTGCAACGATCAAACTATCGATATTATCAAAATCAAGATTGTGATATCTGTATTTTTTACGGAAATAAGTGTGTAAGGTACACGCAAGAAATGCTGACATTATCTGTAAATTTTTCTGAGTAATTCTCAGAACTTCTCTTGGAACTTTTTACATAGATTATATTGACAATACCTTTTATATTAGACTAATTAATTTTTTAATACTCATTAAAATAACTGAGATAATACATTGCGGTAGGATATCATGTGTGTCGAAATTCAATCCTGTTCAACTACTATCACGAGACTAATAAAAGCCACATGATCATGCCAAGTCAAGTTGATTTATCTTCTCATAACGTTAGATGCAGAAATATATTTCTTCAGCAATACATCAACGAATAAACGAAACGGACTTTTTCGATATTTACCGATACGGGGACACCTTTTCGATATTATCGATAAAACTTGGATAATATCCACATGTTGCAGTTCTATCATACCTGAAGCAACCACGCGATACGAAAGAAAGCTGCTCTTATTCGAATGCGGGTGATTTCCGAGATTCCAACAAGACGAAATCGTCGAAAAAGCTATCCAAATGTATTCGTGATTCGAGTCCAAAATCAAGCAGACGAGCAGACGCGCCATCGACAAGCCGTGAAATATCGATTGACTGTGATAATCCGCAATGGTACATGAATTCGTTAAATGAAAAATTGGTTGGATTCACTGGTCTTTCCGGTGTTCATCCTCTTCCTGTTGACGAGAACGATGATGCGATTCACACATATTCGGATGCATGTCGCTCGCGGCTACACACTTCGCCTGATAATCAGTTGACGAATATCATAAATGCAGCACAACTGTTCAATGTAATAAATAATAGTGAGAGAGACTCACTCGGTGAAACGCGGCAGAACAAGACAGACAAGAGCTATACAAAGACCAAGCAAGTTAGGAAACGATCTGTGAATAAAACGCACGATACGTTTCAGGTGAACAAAAAACCGAGGCAAGTCAACAAAGTGAGAAAGGCCGATTCTGCAATGAGCGGATTGAAGTACAACGCGTCTCATGCCAGGATACGCGCGAATTCTAAACGTAAAAAGAACGCGACGAAATCGGGAGAGGAGCAGGAGATTCAAGAGAACAATACTTGGGCAAATTCATTATTGACGATGGCGAACGATCAGCTGCGAAAGTCACTATGCAACACGTTTGATTGTTCGGTTTCGGGCATAACGAGTTCTGCCTCGATCAACGACAAGCAATCTTCCGCGGATTGGTCCCGCGTAATCGAGCTCGGTAAGGAGATGCGCCCCAAGAAGAGGAAGGTGAAAAAGCTAGACGTGAGCGTCGAGAGTAAAAAGAATACATCCTGTATAGCTGAAAATGTCGAGTTATCACCGCATAGCAAGTATTCTTTAAATGAAGTTACCGCACATCACAATGAAAAAGATATATTTAATCTGTTGCAAAAACTGCAGAATCAGAAGCAGGATGCAATTGATAAGGACTTATCGAATACAAAACGAGGTCAGCAAAAATCAAGCAAAACGAAGTCTGAGCACTCATCCGAGACCGACAATTCAATTAATTTTTCCGGGATGGAAGCCTATATCATGTTACAGGAAGGCGAGCAAGTGCGCATAAAAAATCTGAGTAATGATCAAGTGAGTCACATTATCGGTTTTAACAAGGAAATATTGCAATCTGACGCATATCACCATAAAAAAGATACAAGCCTCACCGCGATGAATCGAAACGATATGTCACAAGCGCGCAAATTAATCGTACTGACGCCGGAGAAGCTGAATCAATCCATAAATGATAGCTGTGCCCGAACTCCTGCTGGCAAACTTAAAAGTTCGTTGCCGATCGAAGACCGCGCTAGCGGATCACAAATGAACAGTAGCGCGCAAAAGATGCTGAAAAGGATTTCTTCCTCTGTATTCGAATCTTCAGCGACTAAATCGTCGTCCTTGAAACAAAAGCTGATCGCTGACAAACAGAAGGACACTAATTCATCGCCGTTAAGGCAACTTCTTTCAAGCGATAAATCGTTGGCTAGCAAACACAAGAAAAATACAAGTGATCGAAAGAATGTCGGTTCACCGATAGCCAAGTGCGATTCGCGATTGCCCCATCGATTGACAACAGCAAGACGCGACTTGAGCTCGCAGATATTCGGTGAAGATCAAAGGCCAATCAAACGGAATAGCACGTCTTCGAAAGCGGCCGAAATCGAGAAAAATTTTGCAAATGTTTTCGTCAAATCTCCTGCAAAATCGTTGAAGAAATCGAGCAGTACCAAGGACAGAGAACATGAACTTCTCGTGAAGTTTATGCAATTAGGTACATTGATCAAACGGCGAGACGTAAAGTATTTTTATTCGGGCAAGGTTAAACGCGAGCAGTCGTTACCAGCAGAAGTTCGAATTATAACGGTGCCTAACATGCAACAATCCGTCAGTGGAGCCGATATTGAACAGCATGTGGCGATTAAATTGCGCGACTTAGCGCTTTCACCCAATGACTCGCAATACTCAAACAATAGTATCATAATAAATAATGCTTCTTCCATGGGGTTACATGGAAATTTAGCTACTGCCTTAAAAAATGCCGATCTCCCTTCAGCACACAAAATTCCAGACGCTTCGATATCGAAAAAGAACATTAACCTTCATTCAAATCAGATCAAGACACAGTTAACTAAACAGTATCAAACCTCAACGGACCAATCGAATAAATCAATTTGGAAGAAAGAAACGTCCTCGCGAATTCATCAGAAGCCTCGCGCGGATAATAATGCAGATAAAGATCAGACTCCGCGTGCTTCCTCGACAGCTTCCATTAAACTATTGTCACCGGACAAGGATTCGCAATTGAAGTTACTGATGATAGATTCCCCGATGAATGAACACGAGAAATCCGTGAATTTGACGCGAGGACAGTTCGAGTTCGACAAGTCTGCTGCCAAAGAAAATAGCTTTTCTGAGGCGAAAAGTTTACGTACCGCGACATCCACGCAGCAACCTTCCTCCGAAAGTTCCGAATATATCTTTAAATCGGACAAGAAGAGAAAAAGACGCATCGTTGACGAGGAGCAGTCCGTGAAAGAATCCAGCGATGAAAGCAACTCTTCCGCTATCACAATCAAGCTTAATGAATATAATAGCGGATTATCCGGGAACGCAAAATTAGACACGAGTAGAGAATATAGCACTCCGCAAAGCCAGAATAACGAAGCGATTGCTTTGGATTCCAACGAAGAAGATTCACGCCTAAAAAAATACAAGAGGATTGTATCGATCATTAATTACGACTCGGAATCGGGATCATCGGCGCATGATACGAAAAATCAGAAGAGGTAATAAATGAAACGATTACAATTTTATATGAGTCGATATTATCGAGTGTCTTCCTACTTGCAATACTTTTGCTTCCTTTTTTCTAGTAGCAATTTAATTTTTATTTTATAATTTCTGATATCTAAATATATCTAAACTATAATATATATATCTAACTCTATTTGCATTGTTATGTTGCTTATCATCGTCTTTATCCGTTTATTAAATCGCAAGATTATTTTTCCGAAATGAAACATATTTCCTTTTTTTTTTTAATATCTTCTTCTCTTTGTTTGTTCATCGAACTACTCGATTATGATTATTACTAAGTTGTTATTACTAAGTTGTTTCTCTAAATAAATAACGTAACAAAGCAGCATTCAAGGAATAGCATACTCTCGTAGTTACTTTCGGAAAGATATTCTTATCCAAGATGCGAATACATCCTTTATATTTTTCTTCTTCTCCCTGAAGACGCAAGACGGACAATCAACAGGGCGCATCGATTACAAATACGTCTAAGGAAAGATTAACGAGACAACTTGCGGATGAAGATCTTTGTATTCAGAATATAGTCAATAAATGGAGCAACGAGCATAACGCAACGCAAAAGAAGCTGACTAGTAAGAGCAGCCAAAGATGTTCGTCTGGAGATAAGCCGGCTAGCCATCAATCTCGCTTGATTAATTCACTCGAGACTGAGAGACGCAGCAGTGCAAATCAGAAAATTTCCGGGACGATGGAATCAAATATGTTCGAAAGTAATAGCATATTCCACGCGGACAATATAGACTACATACTGCCGTACAGAAGTCAGACGTCGCAGAAAATCGCGAATCTCTCTAACGAGGATATCATAAACAAAGTGTTACAGATCGACCGATCCACCTCGCGGAGCGGCGAGATGAGTCAGAAGGAGAAAAATAACAGAGAATACTTGCTGCACGATAATTTCGATGAAATCATCGCAAACGTCGAGCTGCCTCAAGGCGTAACGTCACAAACCGAACAGTCGAATCGCAGTCTTCATCGCACGTCTTTGACGCAACAAAAGGCGTCGTCGAACCGTCTCATTGCAAATGAATTTCCGCGTGCTAACACGCAGGAAAGTCCAATAACGATATCGTCGACGGATGACATATTCGAGCGCCGTGATGATTTCCTCAGAAAATCGACGCTTTCTCAGAATGTTCTGGAAACATCCGACAAAGAAAACATCATGTTGCATGATCAGAAAAAGCCGCACATCTGTAAGAATGATCGAAGGAACATGGTGGAAGCAACGATAGACCTCATCGATGACAAAGACTGCCACAAGAAGGCTGTGTCGAAATACAGTGCTTTGTGCGGAATAGAGACATCGTTTAACCGCATCGACGCGAACAAGTGTCTCCAAATCGATAAGAAACACAACGTTTCGGCGAGATCGGCAAATCAGCTTCGTATCGATGACAGCAAAGCGCAAAGAACAACAGCTGCCAGCGATGACTCAAAGAATAATTCCTTTGAGGACGATACACTCATGAACGTTACGCAGCATCAGGCCCAGTTGCAGATCTTTGAAGAGGATCTGTTTGGTGTCCCGGCTAGCCGGAATCATACAAAGGCAACAAAGATAGTTTCGCAGGACGGCTCCTCCCGAGAAGGGCAGGACAGCCCGGAAAAGGAAAAGCAAAAGCAAACTTCGCAGGATAAAAAGACTGCGCATGGGGTGAGTTTTTATCACATGTAAAATTGCGTTTGTTAATCGATAGATTTATTTGATACGTAATTCTCAAATGTACGAAGAGTGATGTTTTCTCGTAAAATATTTTCGCGATCAGAAATCGTGTATAATTCATTTTTCAAATTTCATCCATTCATTCCGCTTTATATTTCTGTCATATTTTCAATTTGTAAACAGAGAAGCAACGGTTACGCAATACTTTATATTTACGAGTAGAACTTTGGCATAATAATATTTCCACGATTGTTGAACGAATGCATGGAGGAAATAACTCGCGCAAATGAATCTTGAAACTTCCAGGGGAATTATTTTGAAATAATTATAATATAATTCACGTAATGATTCGCTTTGCGTACTGCACGAGATTCGATCCAACAATGTTGAATGCGACATTCTCGTCACCGATATCTTAAATTTTATATAATTCTATATATTCTTATAACATTATCTCTGTGTTATCCGGTATTTATGTATAGCGTTAGAGCAGCAGTGCCTCATGTAATAATAGCGGAGATTGAATTATGAAATAGTCGATATTTATTATCATGTCCGATATAAACTCTTGCATGACGTGATTGCATTATGACATGCATTGTTCGTAATCTTATTTAACGTCATTTAACTTTCTTTATTTGTAATCGCGATTTTCCCTTGCGCGTCTCGTGTCGACAATTCAGTGCCTAGTGAAGATCACGTAACACTTTTAAATGCAGGAATATCCCGTTGAAGAGGACGACGTGGTGGAGAATACTCCTGAGAGAGAGATGAAGAAGTAAGTACTAGTACTTTAAGCTCTCTTCGCTTGCAATACTTTCTTCGCGCACGTGCTTGCATACTTTTGCTAGTTAGAATGACATGCTCGTCATAAAATATATATTATTGCGAAAGGGCGAGAGCGTCTGTTTTGTTTCCAGCTTCGAATATAGTATCATAAATGAAAAATATAGATATCAGAAATGATGAAGAGTTACATCATGAAGAGTGATGTCATGCTACGTGTACATTCGTGTACATCCATTCAATTCGCGATATTACTTTTATTTCTTATATTCATTTCGTACTATTATCATTTCGTCCGCGTTGATCCGCTCAGTATATTCGCTCGATATATTTGAACAATTGTCCGGAAAAGTCGGCATTAATGTCGATCTGATTTCCAAGCAACGAGGTAAAGGAAGAGAGACGTCTTGAGGTTTACGTTTTGATCCCTTCTCTAATTGCATTTGCTGAGTTCGTACAATATAAAAAATATTCCCGTAATATTTTCATAGTAAATAGGACTATTCTTTCCTTCAATAAGTGAGATGACTAATACCTCGCAACGCGCTGTGACACCACGGAATACATAAACATTTTTTATAGTTTACACAGAAATCAATCAATATCTACTGTTTTAAGCAACGGCACCAATCTCTCTGCGTAATCCTTTGACTGCAATGAAGTTTTATTTGTACAGTCTATATTTTTGTTTGTATAAAATTATGTTGTTATATCAACAATTATATACAGAACGATTCTGGTATTGTGCTGTCACTGCAGCGATCGCAACTGTCCATTATTGAAGGAAGCGATTTTCCGTGATTCTCTTCTTAAATAGAGATTAGATAACCGATATAAATAGAAATTTATTTATTACTAAAAAATTTAAGTACATATATCCCATCTCAAACATTGACAACGTTTATTATCGCATGTGTGAGACAGAAACAATCGCCAAACGGTGCATGTACATGTGCATAGCAGTCAAAGAATGAAATACATTAGAGAATACATACTCGTTTTAATTGAGCGAAAAATTGGAAACGTTCTGGATGTTTTTTCTGTTGACTCGAAACATGCGTAGTGCATATTACTATAAACATATTGCAGCAGCGGAAACAACATAACGGCCATCAAATCGAGGAAAAATATCGCTACGTTATACTCGTCGCCAATCTCGAATCAATGCGCTGATCGAACACCGAGCACGTCAGGTATTTCCTGTAAAAGAAACATACAGAGGAGCGGTGCGAGTACTCCTATGAGTCGACTAGAAATGTGCCCGCTTTATCAGAGCACGCCAAAAGTAGCGCACGCCTCCGCAGCAACGACGATTAAATGTGATTCCGAGAGCAAGAAAACCGAGCTTACGGCAAGCGGCAGCATCTTGTCAGCGAGGCAAGACTGCGGGATGCTGGAGAACGCTCGTCTGCAGCCGGGCAAGCAAAAACTGTGTTTCGTATGCACTGGCCTGACAGCTGCGCAAGTAAGGCATGTGAGGGAATTCGCGCAAGGATGCGATGCTGATTACGTGAATCAATTCAGCCTTGACGTGACGCATGTTATCGTCAACACGATCGGCAAGGAGAACGCGACGAAGAGCACATTGAAGTATCTGCAAGGCATAGCCCATCGCAAATGGGTAATCAGCTATAAGTGGATCGAGGACTGCCATAGGGAGCGGAAATTACTGGATGAGGTGCCCTATGAGGCCACTACGCAGTACGACAATCTTTACGAAACTGGTCCCCGAAATTCAAGGCTACGCGAGAAGGGACTCTTCGAGAACTTCACGTTCTTGTGCATCGAACCGTACATCAACGTCACGCTGAGCCAATACCAGGTCGGTTTCCGGTTGTTCAATGTTTTTCTTTTTTCTTCACACGGCGAAGAAACATCGCCGAGTGTCGCGGGAATGCAGAATTGCTCTTCCTCATAAATGTTATTAATTTCTATCTGAAATTCGCGGTGGGATTTACCTGACCGCGATTAAACCGATCCACTGCCCTGCTCGACCGGAAGATTTTTATTCGCGCTTCCTGCATGCCAAGCTCGCGCCAAGTTGGATTCGAGCCAGGCTCGTTGTGTAAGTACTTCTTTGATTTCCAGGACTTGCTACTCGCCACCGGAGCCACGGTGGTCGATTCCCTTGAAGCTCTCGCTAAGACGGGAGGTTTGAGAGGCATTGTAATCCAAGACGATAAAACTCACGATGATGAAACGATCGGTAAGTGGCCTATCATATTTATCATAGACGGATGTATACAGATAAGTATAATAGAACATGGATGCTGGAAGAAGCGCATCCTTGGAGATATTTCGGAACGCACAAAGATGAATGTATAAATGAATGTATAAATTTATTAACGTATAAGTTTCGCGGGAGGTTGCATGAATAACACATTGCAATATATTCTTACGGCAGAATATTGGTATCGGACTGCGAAAGCGGCGCCAATTATCGTCGACTGGATCGTGGAGTGCATCGGTCAGTATAAATTATTTAAACTTGCGCCTTATATTCAGCATCTGTCACTGCAAGACTTTTGTGCCATTGGTTATCCACGGGAACTCGTGGAGGACGAAGAATACAGCGACGACGAGACATATGTAGTTGCTAAATGAACTGTTTATTAATTGTTTCGTTCGATTAATGTTTTGTTAATTAATTCACTAAGAACTCGTATCTTTGCGTATTACTTTCAACGAGAAGAGAAAGACGATAGTATATTTATTCTACTATTAAGTTACGTGCACATATGAATTCGCTTGCTATTATCGTTAATTATTACCTCCAAAGCTATAGTATTATTACTTGTTATATTCAGAGCTATACTATTTTTATTTTTGTATACAACATATACGAACAGAGGTTACTAAATATTATGTAATTTATTTATAACTTTTCTAATAAAGCATATGTATATATTCGTTCGCGTTTGCCAGTAAATCGATCCTTTTCTTCACTCAGATTTCGCATGTCGCTTCGAATCACTTCTTCATTTGCTATCCTATTGCAGGTTTATTGTCCGCTTTTTAAGGATTCTTCGTTTAGAGAAAAAGAGGGAGAATCCATCTACGTAGCTTTCCAATTTGGCCGCGAGAGATGCCGGAGATTGCGGGAGACGGCGTCACGAGGCGCGTCTCGGAGTTTTCGAGGCGTGTCCTCGGCAGAAAAACGCAAGATACGTTCAAACGTGATGATGCAAAAGCGGGGTGTTCTCGCAGTGCTATCATCGTCGCCGCTGTCATCGTCGCCGAGATCGTAAAATCCCTCCCCTGGTCTGTTGCGCTGAGGGTACCCGTACATTCAGCCAGGCCACACGTACACATATTGATTTGCCCGGGACCACCTGTAGCCAACTCTCTTTGATCCGCTGGCGCATCGCACGAGACGGTTATGAATTTTCCACCCCGCAATTGCACGCGAGCGAGGAAAAACGAACGCTCCATGCGTAACGCATATAGCATCAGCTTCGATATTAATATCGCTGGCGGAGTATGAGTGAAAGATCGAACAGGCTGAGAGAATTCGCGACTTTATTCGCGCGAACGTTGCGAATTATTACGCGCCGGGCCGCAACGACCGCATCCGATACGCACAAGTTTGATGAATAATTCCGATCGTACTATCGAATCATGCAAGTAAAATTCGCGTCAGTGATGGAGTTCCGGCGCTCATCCCGCGATGCGGGCGTCTCTATGTGAGAATTTTAATTGAGGCGAGCCGTGCGGGATTCGCCGCCTTTCGCCTTGCGGCGATTCGATTATGTCTCTTCTTCTGGGCGCGGCGCAGTCACCATAACTCGATGCTGTCGAAGTTCGGCATTGTGCGCGGTCTACTGTATGCACCCGTGTTTGCGAATCGCTCTCGATTGTGCCGGGACATTGAAGGACTCCATTGTGTCGTTCTCGTGCGACACTACTCGCTTGTGTGTGCCGCATTCGCATCAGCCGCGGGATGTAAAACAGCGGCACATTATCACCCTCTGAACGGTCCCTTCGTTGACTTCGAGCCGGCGCGAAACGTGCAGAAGGGAAGACACGGACGGGGACAGGAAGAACAATCGCGTTTCACGCGATCAGGCACGTTGCACTTCGGGGATTCCCGATCGCGAGTCGCATTATCGCGCGTGCAGCGCGAACAGCGAATGGATCACTTCGCTCATCTATACTTAGTACATGAACGGCAATGACTCGGTAATCAAACGTTGATTACCTAGAGCCATCAATAATCAGGCTTGCCGTAATAACATCCAGACATGCCGTTTCATGGCGTGTTACTCGCTCTTGTTATAACGTATCTCGTAACAATATTTGCATACACAACGCGTTAATCGTTACGTCAAGTGTAGCCAATAGCCGCATGCTTATGCATTCCGCTTAATCACCCTAAAGCGTAATGAACCTCTGTGTTACCTCGTTTGTCTCATTTGGGGAAACCATCCTATTTACACCCTGTTCTTGATTTATTCAATCTAACAGTGATACCCGCGCGCTCGAAGGTTTGACGTTTCAACGGAATGACCTCGCGCGAAGATTTAGAAGCTAAAGTAGCGGAAGTCCCTCGCAGCTTCTCTTCCGTTTCCTCGAACAATTATAGCGCAACATACATTTTTTACAGAAGATACCGAGCATAATTCATTCGCGAGATCCAACAACGGATGCGTCTGATCGCGTATTGTCCGTCTTATTACGCAGAAGCGGAGAACGAAGAGATACGATTACGGTGAAGCCAGCGAGCAAACTGCAACTAAAACGGATCAATGCGCGCGCTCGTGTTGTATAATAGTAAGCCGCCAACGTTTCATCGACCTATGCCTCGCGTGTTCAAGAGCAACGCCATTGGCTCCTTGTCGAATTGTCTGCGTAGATTACAATCCGGGAAAAGTACGGTGCGGTAACTTCTCATTAGCTCGGCGAATTACTCTGCACGTCGCTCCGTTTCGCCAGGCGGCCCGTTTTCAAGAGATTACAATCGTAAAATGAAAACGGATCCCCTCACTTCCCGCCCGATGCACTTAGTTGCTTTTATTTCGTAATGGGGAACGCGTAAAAGCAGAAATCGGAGAATGGGATGTTTAGCGTTCTCGCGTTTTCGGGCATTTCGCGTGTCGCGGCGATCGCGCGCGCGCGCGCGCGCGTATGGATGAGATTTTTTTTTCTCTCTTCCATTTCTGCCAGCTCGCGAACGCAGGATCGCGTCAATGTTTTCTTCGAATTTGGATCCGTTGGATCCGTTGTTGCGTTGTCGGAGCGGGAATTCGATCGCGGAGCCACGCGCTTTTGTAAATCAACCTTTAATAACGTCGACCTTTTGTTTTAGGCGCACGTTGCCTGTGATTACAGGATTTTTTCCGGGCAAAGTCTCGCTTGCGAGGATTACGATCGGACGCGATGAATTTCACGTGTATCTGAAATCAACTATTCATCCTTCGTCCACTATATTTCGATGAATTTGACCCAATAACGGATAATTAATAACCCAATAGCTGCATTGGAAAATACTCGATAAGCGGGCCGATGAATAACTAAACGAAGTTGCGAGCGAATGGTCGATATATCGGAGCTGTATCATAAGTTGCGTTAACATCATCTGATGAATTTCTTACTCGCAGAGTACGATGGACGAGGCTTCGTTACCAGTTAATCGTCTCGATGTATGAGATCGGAAGAAACGAAGATGTTGCCTTCTAGTTTCAGCGAATGCACTCGAATCCTATTGCACTCCTGTTACCTTCGCCCTGTCCAACGGTTGCTCCGAATGCGATAAAAAGAAGCATCAGTGAAGACAGAAGAAATGCTACCGACACGATGAATAACGAATACTCCCGGACCACCCCGAGCGGGCAATTTCCCGAAACGTCATGCACGTCGTACGTTACAACAACGGATATTCACCAGGATAGAGCGCTGGTCGATGCTCTTTATGAGCAGTTCCGCGGAAACTGCCGCTTTTTATCTCGCTGGTCCTCCGGCTCTGCAGTTGACAGAATCGAGAAACGAGATCGCCGACCAACCATTCATTCTTTCGCCGTCACGTCGTTTTTCTTAATTGGTAATAACAGAAGCATAAAGACCGTGGGCGCGAGTGCAAAAGCACAATAGCGCGTAGGAAACTGCCAACGTTTCCAAAGACGAATCCATATTCGCGTACTAGTTTCTCAGTCGCTCTCGTCCATTCGGGCGCCGTCTCGTCTCTCGAAAAAAGCGGCGGCGGCAAGTGCTATCCAGGAATCACCTGGACAGCAGGTGCGACCTGAATCGCAGCGCTCGTAACTGAATCAAGTAAAAGCTGGTCTTTTCAAGTTGCATGTTTCGAAAGATCAATCGATCAACCGCCGGATTCGCAAAAAGACGAGAGCTCCAAGCTGTTCTCCGCTCTCCGAATATCTAGTTACATCTAGTAAAGTAACCAGAACTATCTAGCTTAACGGTGATATCGCTCGATACACGATATGGTTGATCGTTCCTGCGAAGCTTGAAGGCAACGAAACGAAAGGTTTTAATTAATTTCGAGTGAGAACCATCGTTGAGCCGCCGTCTCTAAATAATGATAATAGCGGGTTTGATTCCCCGAACAAAGCCGCGAGATAAAAGCCAGATAACCCGGATGGGATCGTGCACTAGAGCTTTCCCCATAGGATGCACCCTATGGGGAAAGAATCGAGTGCCACTCTCAGCCCCTGCCCGCTCGCTGCCAATTAACGATGGCAAGTGTCGGCAAACGACCTTTCCACTCTACTAATTTGCTTCGGATTTAACTACGGCGCACTTTAGTCGCAAAGGCATTCCGACGCCCAGACTTGTTCTCGCTATTCGCGTGTTCGCAAATTGGCTCGCCGTAACCGGATGAGGCTATCCTGCAAATTTGTTTCCGGATCGGAAACGCGCCGGGGAAAAAGTCAACCGGGTGGGAATCGGGCGCGATTAGCTCGACGCGTGTATTAGCGTGTATCCGCGCTTAAAATACGGCGGATTGACGTCTGAAACAGTTCGATTTCAATTTGCGATTTCAATAAGCGAGATGAAAACGAGCAGCGAGCGGCGAAACATTTAATTTCAGAAGTGTTTTTGTTATATATATGCAATAGAAATGATTAAAAACTGAAATGGCATATATGCAATTATACGATTATAACGTATATAATTTATATAATGCAATTTATATGCAAATGATTTTCTATTCAATGTATTAAATGATCTCTATTTTCGATATCGTCTGAGAAAAAATAATATTATCCCGGCAGCTGCCGCCGCGATTACTTTATCCGCTTATTTAATTTGGTGTGAGACGATAAGTGTCGTCGTGGAAACCGGCGTCCAGGATATCCAGACTGGCCAAGCCATCAGGGTGTTCCGGTCAACCGCCGGCAGACATCGCGACATTGCTGAAGCTCCGGTGACGAAATTCGACGCTCATCCCTTTAAGCATCAAGCTGCAACGTGACTGGCGGCCATGAGACATGCTGGCTCACGATTTACGTGAGCGGGATCCGAAAACGATTCAATATCTCTTGTCCGACTTAAATTGAATGAACTCCTCGGAATTGCGTCGTGGAACGTTACGTTAAGATGCAAATGCTCGCGGATTCCGGGATCGAGACCTCGAGATTTTCCCTACGCCTCTCTGGGATCCGGTATGCGGTATCGATAAACAGATCTGCATATCTTTATTTTCCAACGGCTTCTCGCTCTCAGATATACATCTTCGCGACCAATCTTTCACGCGGCTGCTACGCGACACGGTTCGACACGACATGTGTCGCCTCTTCTACAAATCCAACATGTGCTCGGATCGCATGTTGTACGCATCAGTGATCTTTATTAAAGAAAAAAGCGCACACATATATACATTTAACAACTAAAAAAGAGATCGCGCTCCGAGCGCATCGCTTTAGCGCGTCTTCAAACTTCTTCTTTATGAAGAAAGCCGCCTGCATCGTCGTGTCCCAATCGATACCTCGATTGCGTGCGGATCATTACCGCTTACGAAACCCACGAGAATTAATCGCGACCGGTCGATTTGCGGAACAAAGTCGATGGTTGAAATCCGCTCGAATGCCTCGTTCTTGCTCGGGGTTATTATCACATCAGCGAATGGCCGTCTG
The DNA here is from genome assembly GCA_020341155.1 of Eciton burchellii. Taxonomy (NCBI): domain Eukaryota; kingdom Metazoa; phylum Arthropoda; class Insecta; order Hymenoptera; family Formicidae; genus Eciton; species Eciton burchellii. Next base: position 4,737,538 of record JAHMML010000008.1, read on the forward strand.
GCAGACACACGCACACAAGCAGATACGTGTCATATCATAGCGTTCGTGATGAGAGCGATATACACACACACACACACACACACATACACGTGTATATATCTACGATTGCGAATTATTATGCGCACCAGGGCGAAGCGTGCGCGCGATATCTCTAACTTGCTGCTCCCTTGCTGGCAGCCACGTCGACATTGCTTTGCGAGCAATGAGCATGTAATTTCATCTCCACCTTCGCCCCGACATTTGCCAACACGCATTTCCGGCGTCTCTCCACCGTCGTCCCTTCGCGAACCGCGCTCGACCTGTCTCGCCCTGCGCGTCATCGCCTTCGAGATCGCGATTGTTAGGTCGGTCAAAGGTCTCGAGCATCTCGTTTTTCGGAGACCATCCGATCGTTTCCGACCGGAAGAAGGATATCGGCGTTTCAGCCTCTCGGCGTTCGATGCCATCCTTTTCCCTCGCGGAAGTTCCCTCGCGCGTTCTACAACTGGGAAATTTCATTGTTACTTTCTCTTCTCTTCTTTTGTTCTTTGAGGGAACACAGTGTGTTGCGTTTTTATCTCCGTTTCGTATTGCGGGACACCTCTGTTCGCGGAACGTTAAAACCTCGTCGTTTTATTCGGGATTTCCTACCGACGTCGCGACAGAGATTTACTAACGCATCTGCGAGCGAAAGAGACGCAAATAGCGCTTTATTCGGTGCTTCAGAAAATCTCGCGACACAATTGGAAAACTGTACGCGCTCAATCGCAACATCGTTAAGGACGAAAACGTCATCGATAGCGAAAGTGACGAGCGATTCCACTCGGACGGGCGATTTACAACGCGAACAGAACAGAACGAGCAAACGAATGAACGAATTATGTGTGCGGAATACAAGGCGTGCTGATTTGCTCCTTTCTGAAGAAGCCCCGATGCCGACAGAGATTTTACAGACGCTTTTGCCCTTTCATTTGACATTTGACACGCGCTATTCTTTGTTCCGCGATGCGCCGTAACTCCCGCAATTCTCAACAGTTACAACTCGGAAATGACTTGTTGCGAGGCATGCTGCACGGAATATTTTCCAATTGACGAACTTTACGCGCGTCAAGTTTACGCATGTTTTGCAGCAACGCGGCGCTTAGCCGCCCTCGCTGAGCAAACCGTTCCAAACTCGCGTTAAGCGAGCGCATACGCGTGGGAAGAATTCAGTTGCTCTCAAATACCATTAAACTGAATCACTGTGTTCATTTCCCTCCAGCTTTTCCCCGTCCGTTGTTTCTGCCCCGTTTCGCGCGTCTCGGCCGGGCGCGAAGTCACGAAAAGGATCGTCAGCGACTTTTTATCGTGCAAGTCCTGCAACCTCAAGTATTTACAGGACAGCGATGTACGTAGTCGAGAATGAAAAAGAAGAACCTCGCGTGATTCAGGGACCGAGACGGGGCAAATCGATTGGAAGTTTCGATCATTCTCGCCGAGTTGGCTCGACGTAATGAGTGAGGATTTCTCGAGGCAATTTCTCGTAAGCTGCTTCTCTCGCGATCTCGCGCTCGGATGGCAAAGTTCCCCGCGGAGCAGGATAGATAAAAGTCAAACAAAGGGACCAGCAATATCGTAGCAGGTGTCGCAGGTATTACAAAGTAGCCGGAACTGTCGCACGTCGATTCAGCTCCCGGATCCAGCGCTGACGCGCAGCGCGCATTAAAAATGCTCCGAACATCGTTGTATCAATATTACAGCACGGCCGAATAGTCACGGCAGCGCTGCAGCTTCTCTCCGCTACAAATCGGCGTCGCGTTGGATTAAAAAAAAAAAAGAGAAAGAAAATAAACCGGGAATACTGCCCGCGCTGCGACATAATCCCACGGTCCCGCGCGGGAGGGGAATTACTTTTGCGTCACAGAGGTTCATCTCGGGGGCGTGAATGCGGGGGCGAGGAAGCATCAGGAAAACCCCACGTGTTTATCAGGGAGGGAATATGACCGGGCGGGGAGGGGGAGGAGGGAGGACGAGAGAAAGACGGCCGCGATCGCGACAGATCGGGTCATTTTCAGCGACAGCGGCGAGAGTTCACGCCCGTAACTTGAACTGTGTGCGGCGGCGAGATGCACTCTACGAGCGCTCCTCTCGTCGAGAAGCTCTCTCTCTCTCTCTCTCTCTCTCTCTCTCTCGTTTCCGCGTTAAAATGTTCTTTCTGAGCAGCCTTAAGAGCCAGATCGCCGTTCGGATCACCGGGACGATCCAGATCCGCTGTTTCCTCCCGCGAAAAATGCTCCTTGACGTCCCAAGGGGCAAAGGTGACGCGAACTTAGCGATTCATACACAGCCCTGGTCGAGAATCCGAGAGATCGATCTGCCGTTAATCGAGAGCGGTCGCGAGCTGCCAAGCCCTCGGCAATTGAGTTCTCCGCGGGAACTATAATTAACTGATTAGTCGAGTCGAGATACGTAAATTATTTCGCGCGACGCACACGCACAAAGGACGCGATTAATTCATGCGGACCGTTTCGGAGGGCTCATTACGCGGGAATGACGAAATCGAATAGATCGCTTCATTACATCAACGGGCGCAAAGTTGATTATTGATTACGCGTATCGAGATACGCGCGATGCCGCGAAATTAGCCATCTAATCGTTAAATTACAAAAATAGTTAATGTGCCGGCCGTGCGATAGCTAAAACAAGAATATACGCTGTGTGCAGCCTCTCTTTATTTCACTCATTTAAGGCAACGAGGATTCCATCCATGATACTGGGTAATGCAAGCACACAAAGAATATCTCTTCACTTATGCAAAATAAGCTCTCATTCGGGATTACACCTGTTCATGGCCGCTCCGAGTGCTTTCCTCTCAAATTTCTCGCGTAGCCGCTCTCCTATAGCATCGAAACTACCTTCGCTTTGCACGTTGTCGATATCATGCAGCTATTTAGTCAGCTATCAAAGTCTCTATCAAACGAACAAACATTAATTATCGTCGAAGACGAAGCGGCCGAGCGACATTGAAGCGTGCCGGTTTGAATGCGTTATTAAAACGCGCGTTTCGCACGGTGAAGACTGTCGCTTGGCATCGATATCTCGCGCATCCGCTTGGGAAACGATAAAATCGAGCGCGAGGCGATTTGCGCGCCAAACTCCGCTTTTAAACGCTCCGCTCTGCGTTACGATCGAGATGCTCCACGCCGCAACGGCTGTAAAAGGAGATGAACGTTACATTGTGTCGGAAGTGTTACGCGAATCGGCGGTCCAAAGTTTAGAGATTCGCGCTTGATATCGCGAGCTTCGCAGGAAGCTGTTTCTCGGCGTCGTTTCCGGAAGATAGCATTCCGTTGTGGAAAGGAGCTCTTCTCTCGCGGTCAGCCATACGTGAAGGATGAAGCGTCTTATCGCCCGCTTTGGCGTTTTCTCTCTCTCTCTCTCTCTCTCTTTCTCTTTCATGCCCAAATTACGCGGATTCGACGAGACCTCCCTTGTTGCCGTTGTTCTCCGCGTACGCGGAAAGTAAACGACGCGTAAAAATGAATAACGCGGAAGATAAAAGCAAACAGGCTGCCACGTTATTTATCGACATTAGCGAGTCGCGATTCGCGACCGCGCGACGTGTATTTTCTCCCCGATATACACACGCATCCGCTTTATTTTCTCCGATCCGTTGCCATCGGGATTTCGCCTGCTGTCGACGCGAGATGCTGAGGGATCAAAAGGTTCGGACCGTAGGCTTCCGCGGCTAGCACATCCTAAGCGAGATTCTAAGAAAGTCTCCCGTCCGCTTCGACACGATGCTCGGTCACTTCATAAAAATGTATGACGCGCCGCAGCCGCTCAAAAAGGCAACGCGCTACGCTTTTCGAGTTCGGGGACATAATGGAAGTTCCAAATTGAGATACAAGAGCGAGATAGCGGCGATTTAGAAGAAAGAAAACCTCCGTCTGCACGTGACGTTACTGTCGAGCATGTTCTCGCTGTGATGGATAAAAAACATAAATTCGATTCCCAGAGGGAATCCTCTCTTGGGTTGCTCTGAGCGGAGCGCGACACTTTGAATCGAACATATAACCCGTGCATATGTGCATGCAAACACAAACTCGATGAACCAAAGTGAAATGTTAGGATTAAGCATTGAAAAAGTGCAATATCCGAGAATTATGAGGGCTGATACGAGCCGCTGTTTCTCGCATGATCTTAATTGACAACATTCTCAATTAATAACGGACACCGCGATAAGCGAGGCGCGAGCTTCGGATTCGAAGTCGGCTGCGGAATCGCTTATCGCGATTCGGAGTTTAATCAAGCCATCGATGCGATTCGCGGTTAACGCTCAATTCGCTACCTTGTTTCGAGACCATTCCACACGGCACGGACTTCCTTTCTCACGCGACGAGAAGTGGATTCCATTTCCGCTTCCTATTTCCCGGCAACGCCCTCGCGGAGATTTATCAAGGAACTTTCTGATACGTTATTCGCTCTTGCGCTTTAAATAATAAATACGCGCCGGAAGCGCGGAGTTTATTCGCGTTTTGTTGCATTTTCCCGCGACAGACCGGCTATATTTGTTTGGAAAAAAATCTGTCAACGGGACAGAGAAAGGGCAAATGTTTACTTTGATTGTGGCAATAGGGCTCGTCGGCTAATTCCATAAAAAAGTGTTCTTTTATTACGGTATACGGTAAGTTTAACGCTGACATCAAGCTTTCCACGACGCTTGCCGAGTTTGCCCGCAAGAAACGCCGTTTTCTCGTGAAAACGTGGAAAGATTTTCAGGATAAATTAAGGATAAATTAAGCATTCGCTTTAAGAAGTCGCGATTACGAGTTTGCACGCTGCCAAAAAACGGAGCTCTTTGCAGAGCGAAACTGATAATTTTTACAGCGTATTAATTCGTTCGCCGTGACGCAGGGCGTGATATTATTCATTACGAGACTCGCATATATCTCGGGCCGGAGCTGCTCCAGGTACACGTTCCGCTCTTGAAGATCTTAATGCGATTTCGCACGAATGCATTGCGGTCTTCGTTCCGGCAAGCGCTACGTGCCTTGTCTTCGTGCTGGCTTCTTCGCATCGACGTTTTCCGCGTTAGGAAAATATTTGCAGCCCCTCGAATGTACGAGATAGGCGTGAAAATATCGGGAACTTTATTGATAAATCCTCGCACGCGCGATCGGGAATGGAATACGGATGAGACGTTCGCCGCGGGACGCGCGATTTTACGCGAGAATGATGTCGAGCAGAGATACTCGGAGGCTCGTTTCGAAGCAACGACGATGCTGATGTCCGCGAACGAGCTTTCCGCGGCGCGTCGATTCTCGACGCGAGCTCGCATTCTCGAGCCTCGGTTCTGCGATCCGGAGAACGCTCGTCGGGGAGAGCGAAAAGAGGACGATCGATCGATCGATCATCCTTGTCGCCGCTGCAGCGGTCTTGTCGCTTTTGTCAGTCGCGGGGAAACAATCGCAGCCACCGAGAATCATGTGCGCCGAGAGCGAATTACACGGCTATGAATAAATTTCAAGCGAGAATGACGGGCGTTTAATCACGTGCTCGCGTGCGTTTCCGCTATCAGCCGCCTATCCTCGCCGATCATATGCTCGGTGAACCTGAAATTCTATCTTCCGCTTCAACTGAATTCCGCGAATTCGCTGGAGATTCGTCATGGAAGTTCGCTATATCTCGACTAGCTCATCGACTGACCCGACAGAGCATTGAGATTTCAGGTGTTTGGAACTCCTGCTCGCAGTCTCCTGCTCGGATAATGCAGGGATAATGAATTTCTTTGACAAAGCCGCCATTGTCTCTGCGTAGCTTTACGATGTTTCGCTCGCTGTGATCTCGGAGTGAATATTCCACGCGGACGAAATCGCGATATCCGAAGCGCGCGAAAGAACGACCACGAAGAATGACGACGAAAGAAATAAGGGCCCGTTGTTCCCGCGGGATGAGGGACGCCGATCCTCATTCATAGATTACGGATTACATGGTCCTTTTCTCGCACGCAGAACCGAGTCCGAGCGGTGGCACAGCTGGATGCTGCGCTGTAGAAATGCTCCTTTTGATAATAATTGTAATTACGCAGCAAGACAGGCAGGCTCTTTAATTAAACATACTCGCCTTTCGTCAAGGTTTTCATTATTGTACGAATGTCGGTAACGCTGAATCCTTCTTTGGACTAATTAAGAGGACATCTTTATGAAAAATCCTTCCCGGCGAACCTCCGCGACGAGATTAATGTCCTAAATTGAAACGAATAACATCAGCTGTCGCAATTGCTAATAAATTTCGTAATTGTTATTAATTTCGCATCGGGGGAATCCCGAATTGCATTGCTCACATGTTCATCGCAAATTATTTATACGCAGTGCAAACATAATTTCGTCGATCTTTTAATATTTTATTACGCTTCCCAATGCAAGATATATATATATATATATATATTCTATTAGATCGATCTGTTGCCGGCGACTCTCGCGCAAGTTCGAGATTTATGTATCTCGAACCTGTGTCCCAGGTGTCGCAGGCTAGGGCATCTTTCTCTGCATACAGCCTCTTTTCTCTCTCTCTCTCTCTCTCTCTCTCTCTCTCTCTCTCTCTCTCTCTCTCTCTCTCTCAAGAAGTTTCAATTCCGATGATTAAACGCAAGCGCCGCTTGAACGAAGCCTGCTCCCGTCCTCGTTTTACGAATCTCTTCTTTTATTTCGTAGGCAAAAACAGTAAGGCATACGGAGCGTTTGTTAAGCCTTCGCTCCTGTTAAGGCAAATTAGGCAAGGCGGCCGAGGAAGGAGACGCGACTACAGAAACACAACGTGATGTTTGAATTACCGGAGCGCACAATGAACTCTTATTAATTTTTAGCTTCTCCGAGGAACTTGTTAAGCGCGGCAAGTTCTCCGAGGAACTTGTTAAGCGCGGGAATTTCCTCCGTTACACGTGCGATCTGTGATCTCGTCGGGGAAAATAAGACGGGCTTCCGAAATGGAAAGTTCCAGGAAGCGTGCAAAACTACACGACGTACACGGGACGCCAGCGGAAAATGGATGATAAAAAAAAAGTGGCAAAGAGACGGCGGATTAATCATCGGAAGCCGATACTCCCCGCGGTAGCTTTCCTCGAGCGGAAAAATGACTCACTCGCTCCGCCGAACGTGAAAAACTCCTCGCGGCGTTCCTGGCGGGCTTCCCGTTTCCCGTTCTTTGCTTTAGGAAAATTTACCGCTGATTTCGAAGGCGACGTGGCGCGGACTAACGCCGTCGCGGGAAATTATTGTCTTCGCCATTGAAAATCTTCGTTTCGTGGCAGATTTTCCCGCAACGGGCGGTCTTCTCTCTCGCGTGTCGCACGCGGATCGGCAGATCTACGACGATTTACGACGACGAAGCCATGCGTGTCAGTGTCATCCGGGGTAAACAGACAAATTTTATCGCGCCATTATTCCGCGGATGCGGGAGAACGAATCTTTCCTTTCCTCGGAATGCCGGAATTCCTTCCCCCGCTCACGGTATTCTGAAAAATTTATCCGCGGTTAGTGTCCGCGGAAGGTAAAGTACAGTCCCGCCCAAGATTTAAGGAAAAAAAATTCACCACGATGAACGTATGCGTTTCGGAGCGAGCTTATTCAGTTTATTCAGCGCGAAACGGCGCGAGCATTCGCGCAAATGTCCGGCTCGATCTCCGATTTTTCGTCGCAATTTTTTCACTATCCTCGTCCGTCAGATGTTTTGCTTCCGAGTTCTAAAGTTTTAGATATATTTAATTTATTTTAATATAAATAATTTAACTATTATTATCAGATTGATTATCGTATTAATCCCGTTATTAATTAATTTCCTTTTATCGGAAAAGAATTGTAATAAATTATGAAAAGATATCTCCATTTAAATGTGGATGTGACCCATTATCTCTTGAACATCTCTCATTTAGAATCCAATTTTTCTTAATTAGAAAGATTTTTCCTATTTTTGATATCGAAATTATTTTAATAATTAAAACAATTCCATTAATTGTTCTAAACTCTGTATCACGAATTATTGTAACAATTATTCATATTATTCATATTTATTCTTTTACTCGGATTATATTTTGAATATCTAAAAGATTCAATTGAACGAGAAATCTAATATTAATCAATGTTGAAAGAAACATTATATCTTAAAGGATATTAATTAAAAAATAACATTTAAATTGCATTTAAAAATTATCAAATTAAAATGTGTCTTATTATATTTTATTATATCTTCTTTCGGCCGGAAAAATATTTCGACAGAAAGAAAGAGAGAGAGATAGAGAAAATGCATGTGCAAGTATTTTCATGCTTGCTAATTAAGATCTGGTAATTAAAACGCGAGCTATCTGGAAATCGTCTCAAAACAAAAATGCGCAGACAGAACATGGCGCGTCCGCTTAAGAAGATGCAAACCTTCGCAGATTGAAGATTCTGCGAAATCAGAAGAAGAAGATAGATTTACGCCATGCATTCACCCTGCTCCATCCCTCGAGATGCTCGTGGAAGGTCGTTCTGCGGCGACCTGTCTGACCTCAGCCTGGGCGAAGATCTCCCTTGGCATAAACGCGAGATTTTTCGTATCATAAATTTAAGCGACTTAACGAGGCGACGAAGCCTAAATGGCGTACGCGCCGCAATTAAGCGCTGCAAGGGACGCGACGGATTAAATCATTAAAGAGAACGGAGAAGGGCGCCGGATCTCTCTAATGTTCTTTAATTTATCTCGGCGAGCCGCCTTGTCTGCCTTCTCGATCTTCGCTTCGGATCGTTAACCTACACCCGCATTTGCATTACATCTTGCTCAAGAAGCACTCTTGCCCATAAAGTGCTCTTATGCTCGCGATAGATTGATCTTTCTTTCTCTGACTATCGATAGGGAAGAGCGATCCATATGCGATCAGATGCGTGATCATCAATGTTCACATTGAAGAACTCGCCGGTCGATCTTCGTCGGTTGGAATCTGTCAATTTTACGCGAATAGATGTTCACATATGGATTTGGGTGATAAAGAATACCCCGAAGAAATTGAGCTTCGCTCGGTTTAATATGTACAATATCTACGCTATGTACTAAAGAGTGTCCCTTCACTGGACATCAGTCCGCCTGTTCGAGATCCGTGATATAGAGCAGCAAGATTGAACATTCGTTTCCTTCAAGTTCTTGTTTTAAACTGATGATTCGCAATGGCCGAGGTCCTCGTTCGCAACGACCGCTGAAGGCCGAAAAACAAGCAGACAGCGTTCGACTCGTCTTGTATTGTCGTTTGAACGATGTTACCGTTAATTGCCGGCTATGATCATAATCCAGTCGTGGTTTCTCTTCAGGCTCGAGTCCCTCGGTACTCTCCAAGTCACAAAAAGTAACATCGCGAGGGTTCCTTGGTCACGATCCCTAAACTCGACTCGATGCAATATGCAACAAAAGTTCACTTGAACAGTCCATTTGAGAACCTGCCCATCTTTTTTGTGACGGAAACTAGTAGCCTGAATCTTTATTAAGGTTCGCGGGACTTCCCGAAGAAAATCTGCCGGGCTGTTCAAGCCGGCCTTGTGATAAGATGCGATAAATCGCCTAAATATAAATTTTCTGCGATGAAAGAATAGCGAATTTCGCGATTCTCGAAAGATCACGCAACGCGAGGGAAAGCGTTATGCTGCCTCTGCCGGAAATGGAGTTGCTCGAACTTGGAAAATGCGAGAGCGCAATTCCGTGCTCGCGATACGTCTAATATAAAAAACTCGATTTAATTAGAAGATTTATCTCACGGCGGCGGGAAAGAGCGGGGGAGAGCGGGACGCTTCGCGCGACTCGGTGTTTCGGCGGGCGAAAAATTAGTCTCGCGTCCGGGGCTGCGACGCAAACGGGCGAGCGAATATAAACCGCGAATAGCTAATGCGATTGATCCTCGTCGCCATAAATAGCCCCGGGCTTAAAATGAAAACGGATGATCAATAATGCGCACACCATATACCGCGGCGTTTTTGCAATTCGGTTGCAACGACACGCATGTGCATGTGCAAGAGTTTACACACGATTTACATAAACATAGCCGCGCGTCGTACAATCACGTACAATCGAACAATACGATCTGATGCCAGCCAGTTCGATCAATCGCGCGTGCAGTCGCTGATTGAGCATTATCGACGCCGCGAGTGCGGACACGTCGCCGCTGAATTCCAACTTTTGCGAAGAGAGGGACCCCTCCTTCCCTCCCCCCGTTCCCCGATGAAGTTCCCCGCGTAACGAGAGGAGAGAGAGAGAGAGAGAGAGAGAGAGAGAGAGAGAGAGAAGGAAGGAAGGAGGGAGTTAGCGTGGCGGCTGCGGCGCGAGATCGGCGATAATCGAGAAGTAAAATCGAACCGAGCGTTCTCCAAGACAAGAGCGATCCCCCGCACACCCCCCTCTGCTTTTTGAGGATTCAATCCATCGCGATGCGCTCGCCACATCGCTCATAACGCATTAATGGCGTCGCGCTTTGTACATGGGATCGGCGGATTTATCTCGCGCAACCGATCGCTCAAATATTTGCAAACGGTGCGCAACAACAAACGCCGGCCTGCCGTTGAAGAGCCCCGGCCCTTCGTTGCGCCCGTGCTCGTGCGATTTTAACGCCGGCGCGATTTTTATGCGCGACGTTCCGCGCGCGGGCTCGTTTCCGCCGGAAGTGGATCCAGCAATCGCACGTAAATCAGACATCACTCCCGTGTCGTGATCGACGATCTCTTCTCCCTGCAGGCCCCGTGCTCCCGTTTCTTCGCGCGATAAAGAGAGAGCGGCGATAGAGAGAGAGAGAGAGAGAGRGAGAGAGAGAGAGAGAGAGAGGGAGGGTGGACGATTACGTCGCAAGGAGTCGCCATTCTTCGCGGATGAAGGAGTGACTTGCGACGTTTTCTTTGTAATTGCCGGCACAATGCGCGTTGTCGTGCCGTTTTATACGCTTTATCTGTGACCCGTGAACTTCGCCATGGACATGCATTACTGTATCAACGAACGGAACTTTGATTAATGACCCGCGATGAATTAAATGCCCACCGAGCGATCGAAAGACTGGAACTCATTAATGTATTCGTGCATCCGGCGGATGCTGCGGGGATCCGGCTTTGGATCCTCCATTATTCGCGATATTCGCTTCAAGTTCCCAGTGGATCCTAACGCCAGCGCGGATTCGCGGAATCTCGCGTGTACGATATTAAAACGCGTCCATTAACTCCTGATTAAAAGCGATTGAATTAACGAATAGCATTCGGAGTGCATTTAATTAATAGCGAGAAATAATTTGACGCCCCGTACGTAATCAAGTTAAATATTTTATCCGACGCGATAAATTATGAATTACGCACGAGGAAAACCGATAACGATAACCAAGATAACGGATCGGATTTCGATCCCTTCAGGAATAATTCAGATCGCGCAGAGCTCTCGCCGAAGCCTCGGAGCAATTAAATGTTTATGAGCCAGAGAACCGGAAGGAGGAAACGCCTCTCGTGCCTGTCTTCTTATCGCCGCTCGTTAAGCGCGCGCGCACGGTGTTATTAATCTCTTTGACCTCGCACTCGAATAGTTTGCACGAAAAACGTTCAACGCGGAGAAGCGACTGCAAAGTCGCAATCGCGGTCGCGGTCGAGGTCTCGACCGCCGTGCGCAGTGATTCAAATTTATTCAAATATATGCTGACAAATGGAACACAAACATAAGCAGGTGAGCGGAGAAAGAGAGAACGAGACGAGCAGAGATAGAGAGAGAGAGAGAGAGAGAGGAAGCGAGAGCGTTCGCGTGTCAGGATAATGGCAACCCGGAAGAGCCGGTCGGTTTAGGGAGGGTTTGACTGGATTACAAAGACGCTTATGGATGTAGTGGTGCAATGGCGCTTCCGCGGTGACTACGGGACGTCAGCGAAATGTTAAATCCTCGCGAACGCTCACGCTGGCGCGGAAAGCGCTTGTAAAGTGGCACGGTCTGCCGGATTTCCGACTCGCCGCTAGAGACATATATGCTCGGATGACGGACGGGAGATTGTCAGCGTAACGCCGAGATTCGCCGGGAAGACATCGAAAACGAAGGAGGAACTGATGGGAAACTTCATGCAGCTTCGAGATAGCTTCGAGATAGTTCCAGGATACGATCGCACTCCAAAGCAATAGCTTCCGTCAGAGAAGAAGACCGCTATGCGAGCGGAAACGTTGCATTTAGATGGCCGAGTATGGCCGAGTACGGCCGTTTATGGGGAAGTATGGTCAAATATGGCCAGATATGATCAAGAATGGTCAAATATGGCCAAATATGGCCAAGCATGGTCAAATATGGCCAGGTATGGTCAAGTATAGCCAAGTATGGCCAGATATAGCCAAGTATGGCCAGGTATGGTCAAATATGGCCAAGTATGGCCAAGTATGGCCGAATGCAGAATGCGCAAGATGCGTTTGATAATTTTATTTCTTAAATTCATCGAATTCGTTAAGAAACGAGAATCAGGTTACACGTAAGCATTTCGAATACTTGGCGAGAGAGTGTTCCTCTCGCGTGGGATAAGCAATTAATTTTTATTCTATTAACGTTATCGGCGTTCTATTCTTGTCAAAGAGTTTTTCTTCTCTGTGAATTATTTATGCAACGTTTTTAAACGAGATGCGTGTTACACGTCTCGTTGAAACCGCCTTCGGAACAGCGAGGTGGTTTTTCTTCCGGACGTTGCTACTGACTCGTTAAGCTCCGGAATAGCCTAAATTAAGCTCAGGGCTGTAATTAACCCCTGGATAAGAACGATTACGTCCGTAGCTTCATCAGCGAATAAGTTCGCCGCGTAAACGCGGTAAGAAGACCATCGTCTTAGGTGAGAAATTAATGCCGGCTATAAACGCGCGCGCGAATATGTTTTCACGTCGTTTTCGCATCGCGCGGAAGATTAAAGAAACATGGAACATATTAAAGAAACATGGACGCATTATTTACGACCAACGGAGACGTCGTCGTGAATTATTTAATATGTCAACATACGCTCGTCTTGCTCCTCACGAACAATCGCGTAAACAGACGAGATTAGGAACGAGAGATTCCGCGAATGCGCAAGGCGGTCCTCTCGCTGACGTTCTTACCCCCCCCCTCCGCGCGGCGGCGTCGGAGAAATCACAAAGGCAAGCGGAGATCGGCACCTGCCGGATCTTCGCCGGAGCGAAGACAAGAGCTTCTTAACGAGGAAGTCGTCATCGCGAAGACGACATCGAGCCATTCCAGTCGCATTCTGGCCACGTTAAAAGCCGGCCGCCCGATGTTGCATCGTGCGAGCTCGCGTTCGTCAGGAAAATGACGGACCAAGTTATTGCGGCCGCGTTTAAGCCCGCGTTAACGGCTTAGCGGGGATTCCGCGAACGCGGCATGACGATGCGGCCAACGAGAGAGGAACGGCAGAAAGTGTAAAAAAAAAACCAACGCAGCGACGCTCGTTTAAGGCCACCCTCGCGAGGAACCCCGTCGCGTTTCTCTCTCTCTCTCTCTCTCTCTCTCTCTCTCTCTCTCTCTTTCTATCGCGCCGCGCGAGTTCATTTGCCCTCGTTCTCTTCTTGCTCGCCGGATGAACGCTCGCGAAGCTCGTCGTACTTCGCACGTGCCCCGGGCACGAACGGAAGAGGACGTGCAACGTAATGCACGTTACATTTATTCTTCTTTCTTCTTGTTTTTTACCGCATCCTCCCCCCGCGCCCAAGTCGGTGCATGTAAAGCGAAGACCGCTCAGACGAGGAGATTACGAGACGCGGCATTGCGCCGCGTGCGTTTCCGGTAAAAACGCTGCGTAGCTATTTGGCGCAGTGGAGCTGAAGAAGCTTCATCCCTCTGAAGAAATCTGTGAGATGTACGCGCACGCGTATGCGAAGCAAACCTCAAACGAATGCAGGGGATTGTGCGAGCACGTGGGAAGATAAGCCGATGCAGTCTGCTTACGGTATCATTATCGAGTTCGCGCTCCGATTCGGCTCGTGAAAGACCGAAAAAGGAACGCATTGATGAAAGCCGAGAGATAGATCGAACATGGCGCATTTGGTATCGCTGAATTCTTTATCGAGCCTTCCAAGCGCGATTGTTCGCGATCGGAGTTTCTTCCTGTCGTAAATCTATTTTCATAGCAGATACGCTGCATCAAATATTCCTCGACCGTGCTCCGGATTATCCTCGCTTCCATTCACGCTCATGAAACGGTAATACGTCACTATATCCTTACTGCTTCCATTTTTACTCATCGGCGATTCGTTTTTACCGAATCAGGCAGAATCGAAGATTAATTGCGTAAATTGCAGCAATCTGCGAGCTGCACTCGCCGGAGCACGAGACAACGTAACGTAATCTCGATTCTATTCTTGGCGTAACATCATCCTGTCGATGCGCTTGATGTAAACTTTTAAGCCCGCATTCTCAAATACATTCTCTGCAAAGTAACGCGGACGCGACAGCGGAAACTTTTCCATACTCGAGGGTCCGGGAACTCGGACGTTCGCATGCGCACGTGTTAAGAATAAGTAATGAACGAGCGGATTTCCAGACGAGCGTTGAGTAACGTAACTTGTTAGCGGCTGGAAAATTTATCGATGAAAAATTTTACTTTGACATCTCCGTGATCTGCCATCGATCTCGGAGCGACTATTTATCTCTCTCTCTCTCTCTCTCTCTCTCTCTCTCTCTTCGTTGATTAGCGACACGTTTAACTCAGCTCCATTTAACCGTCATACGTAGCTTCTGAGAAATTCATAGAGAATTCAGCAGAGAGAAAGAGAGAGAGAGAGAGAGAGAGAGAGAGAGAGAGAGAGAGGGCAGAGAGGCCTTTGTTCGCGCCGCTTTCCGAGGGTTGATTCATTATCCCCTCCCCCCGCACGACGTTCTTCTAATTCAATGAATTATCCGCGCTATGGCATAGCTGCCAAATTACAGCCGCGTTCGTTCATCTTTAATACAGATTCTCTTAAATGGGATCGCGAATAAATCGGTGCGCATACCGGGTTCCCATCTCCCGCATTTCCCTTGGAACATTTCAGCAACCGATACCGTCATTTCGGCCGAGCATTGTGCGAGAGGCATATTCATGCGCGGGGCGCGCGTTATTATCGTAGCGCGGCGATTCTTCCTTTTGATGAAGAGGGTATTCTTGCTTCCGAGCGTGTCGCGTCGATTCGCGCGGCACGTTTCGCACATAAGGAAATGTCGAGCGATAACTTCGGGGATCAAAGGCGATGATGTACGCGCGGTGTGTTTGACCTGGCAAAATGTCGGGCTCTCCCTCGAAATCCCGCTGCGTGTGTACACACGATCACGCCCGAGATTAAATTATTTGACATCTGAGGCCGTTTGATAGTCACTGTCGAGCACTTCAGCTTTATGCCGTCATGGCTGTCGTCACGGATGTTATTAAAAATTAAATGCGCTTCGCGAGGCAGCTCGCGACATGTACGACATGTCGGGCTGACATTTTTACTGATACTGGAAAATGCTTCTTCTTTAGCTCGTCAGCGCGACATTAATCTTGCCGGCAAACATTCGCATCACTGTTCGCAGCTTACGCCACGGTACATCCATCCGATGATGGAGATTCGCTAAGACCATGGCGTCGTTGCAGATTGCAACTCGCGTTCTTTCTCTGTCGCGTGGCCGTCACACAATTTGAGAAGAAAAGATATACCGTCTCAAGCGCGACCGCGGAAATACAAATCGCGAGCAGCGCACGAGTCGTCTCGTTAAATAATGATCGACCGTGCCGTGCATCGCGGCCAGCATCCGAAACACATCCCAAAGCCGCGAGAAGGTCGCTTCATGCATCTGGAATCTCGACCGAGCGAGAAAACACCCTCAAAGAGGCAGCGACCGCTATTACAAGGGTCAAGCTTCACGTAGCAATTAGCCGACGCGAATAATCGTCGAGCCGGAAAAGGAGATCTCAGTCCTGCCCCGTTTCATTTCCGGTTCTCACATAGCGCGCAGAGATCGGTTAAACTGCTAATTGCTTCGCGATTAAGAACGACGCGATGCGAACGCTTCATCCCGAGCTGGTCGCGACCTGAGGATACTGTTTGCGCATTTAGCCCGCGATGTCGGTAATCCGCGTCGTTTAAACGTCGAGGATCAATTAACGCGATCGTACTAATTACAGCCGCGCGGGATAAACGTGCGAAAACAGATTGCTGCGTTTGTCGATACGCGCGTTCGTTATCTCTTATCTCGCAATCTGCGGAAGATGCTCCGTGAGAGCGGCGCTTGTGACATTCGCTTGCGATAGTGGGCGGCAAGTGCCAATAGAGTGAAGATATCGTAAATGAGGCGTGCGTGCCTCGCTAGAATAAAACATACATTCGCGTCGGAAATTGTTCACCTTTGACCGTAAACAGCACCGTAAGAAGCACGTCTAGGGTTCTCCATCGTATCGATTGGATACGCGCGCTGATTATTTAGCGCGCCTCCTCGTTGCTCATCTCCCGAATTAAATGAAGCAAATTACACGGGAGAGACTTCGGCCAGCGACGTCGCTTCGTAAACCCGTATTTCCCTGTAGGAGCGCCCAGAAGCGCCATAGTTCTCGATAGTTAAATTTTCATGGTATAATCGTCGAAAATAATAACAGCGAAACAACGGGCTCGCCAGCGTACGCCGCGAATTAATTCACGTCGCGCTGACAACGTTATGATGTCGAAAGTCCTTATTAGCGTGGTTGCCGTACAGCGAATGCAATGACCAGGACAAATAACGAGGCGAAATGTCCTCGCTGCGTTCAGTGCACCCAAAAGCGTAACGTCGATAAATACGGGGACATTGCATCTCCGCCGAAACTGATTCGTTAGAGAGAAAAATAGGAAGTTGGGGAATGAAGAGAGTGCATTGCCCGAGGAAGAGAGCAAGATTCAAGGAAGATTTGTTAAAATCGATAAAACTGAAATCCTCGTGAATCTTCTGCGCTTGAAATTTGAGTGACCTATCGACGACGATGGGATCAGGATTGTCCATCGCGCAAGCTGATTCGCAAAGTGACGCAAAGCGAGGAAGATAAATTCTCATGCGCGCGATGGATTATTTATTATTTCAGCCGTTTTCGCTAGCTGGCAGACAATTTACACTTTTTCAATCCCTCCTGCATTCTGCACTCTGTTTAAATATAGATCTCACCTGCCGCCTCGCGTAGTCCTCGATCCTCGCGGATGGCCGAGTTCCTTCCAACTTTTTCAATCGCTTATGTAATCCCCGCTCAGGCAACAATGCCGGTTCTTCATCTCATTTATCAATGCGCCGCATAATACGCATGATTCTCCTCGCAATGTTCCCCGTATCGATCGCTTGCCCCCTCGATTAATACGCTTTAATAAGTCGCACAAGAACCTGTTTGTCCGTCTCCCTCGCCTCCCTTCAAAGTCAACTCGTGGCTGACGAGCGCGCCCCTCCTTCTCAGAGATCTGTTCGTTAGATTGATTCACCGGAAAATATTGGATCCTTCTCGATCTTTATGTCACGCTCGATCTCGCCGATGTTCACGAGTGCGCGAGTTCAATGACATCCGGCCACTGTCTTCTCTCTCGGACGAGCGATCCGGATTCCCTCGATCTATCGCTCAAATTTCCGGCTCTTCCTTCGCGATATCCGTCGAAGACCAGTCATTCACCGACATTCCTTCGCCCCCTCGCTCGTGATCCACTAAAAACTCCACTCTAGACGTCATCAGCATCACTCCGATCGCGGCGGAAATCAATCCCCGGCCGTCTGCCAGATCTCGTTGCTCTCGCTAGCGACGTCGCGCACTCGAAGCACACAGAGATTCACAGACGATTCAGCGAACTCTCCGATCGCTCTCCCTCGATCACTGGATTTCTACGATCCTCTCCTTACGAGAAAGATCATCGGGCGATCGCCGATCGATCAGCAGAAAGATCCTCCCTGGCATGGCGCGCTCGCGCGCGGCGCGGGATCCAGCGAGGCAGCCGCGACCGCGGCAACGCGACATACACGAGAAAGAGATCCAGACGCGGGATCCAGACGGATTCTGCAAGCGCAGCACAGAAGGGCCAAACAGCGGCCGGTACGCCGGTCGGACCTCGTGGATGCTGACTTGTTGGCTCGCTCGAGTAACGTGTCGCGGCTCACGGGAAAGGGCGAGAGGGAGAGGGAGCGGGAAGGAGAAAGAGAGAGGGAAAGAGAGAGAGAGAAAGTGGGTGGAGTGCGCCCCTCGCCGCCGGATGGTCCAGGTCGGCGACCGTCGCGTTCGCCTCCTGCGAATGGCTTATACCGGCGGCGCGTTCGCGACTGGGATCCTGGATCCTCGCTTGGAGGGCTCGCTCTCAAGAATCAGGCACGCAGGCGCCGCGCGTACGCTGTCTCTCTTCCTGCCGCGCCGGCACGCATCGCCTCTCTCTGTCCTCCTCACGCCTGCCTGCCTGTCGGCCTGCTCGCCGGTGCCAGCTCGCCCGCTCCTGCTTACTCTCGGGGGTGGCTGATACTGCTGAGAACAACCTACCCGTCCACCTGCCCCTGCCCCTGCCCCTGCCCCTGCCCCCYCCTCCTCCGCCTACCCCTGCTTGTGACCCTGCTCCTGCCTGCCGATAACTGAAAAAAGACGCGCGCGCTATAAGCGTCCAGTGACGCCGATGACGCGGGCGTCCGCTGATGCCTCCTGACGTAGCGCTCGCTTGATGACGTAACGACGCGTCTACGTACGCGCATCGGGCCGATCGCGTTAATTATCGCCGAGCCTCGAGCACAGATAACACCCTTAGCGAGCGTATTACGCGCGCAAGTGCGTGACGTGCGAGTAGCTCCTTCCGCGATGCGAGATATCGTCGGATATCTCCTCAGGCTTCTTTTGTGCGATCTCTCGCGCGGTTTCGCACGCGAGACCGGTGAGACAAGGGACGAGAACGCTCCCGGCGTTCTTCAGTTCCCACTGATTTCCGGTCAAACGAACGCGACCTCGTGACATTTCAGCGGAGAATACGAAAAGATGTAACGCCATCGTGATACGTGGCGCTCGCTTATTACTATGTGCAGCGTACGCAAACATCGATATACAGAGCGACGTTCTCTTTCTGCGATCTTTGCCCTGCGGTTGCGGGGCTACGTGATCTCGGTAAGGGTGGCTCTCACCCATTTGCCAGCCCTTCGCTCGCACGTGTCTCATGTATTTTTACTGCGAGCCACCGCTATCTGCCTATGCACTGACGTTTATACGGGGCGCGCTACTCTCGTTGACTAAGAACTTCCTGCTCCTATCCCGTGTTTTTAATCCCAGCCTGGGCTTTTTTAATCCGATGGAGCCTTGCAAATGGCGAAAGCATGCCCGACGGATTTGCGCATCACGGGGCCCCTCGCAATAACGACCGTAATGGCGATAATGAAGAATAAACAGTCACGCTGATGGCGCTCTAGCGCGCGAGTTCTTAACGCGATACACGTACGTGCATGCGTTAAGGTTTCAGGAGCATTGTACAGCTCGCTCGGGGATCTGCTATGAACTTCACGAAAATCCCAAGACAATATATCCATCAAACAGGCGGTCTACAGCGATGTAAACACGCTGCCTTGCATGCCGAAGCATGAATTAATTATAAAACGATCGCTCGAACACGAATACCATTTGCGGCTTACAGCATCCCGACAACAGAACTCGGTCCACTAATCTACATGCAAGCGTATCATCTAGATTATCCAGATAAGAATCCGCAACTCTTCCCACTTTTCTAATTATACTCCTCTTCGCGGAGTCTCCCACGCACAAACGCGTCAAGCGCGAACGCAGGCGTTCGGAAGCGGGCAATCCGAGCGGATAATGTTTCATCGCATCTGATCTGCCTTCTTCTTCTTCTTATAGTGCCATATACGCTTGATGTAACCTAAACATACATGTGTTCATCGCACAATGCGAATCGTGCCCTTTCTTGCACGTCTGAATAAAATGGCAGCGTCTGGCAATGTCGCACTACTTCCTGATGTTGCGGAGTCATGAATGTTGCGACCTCTTGGTCCTCTTTTCTCCTCGATCTTTCTGGTGAGAATGTTTCTTAAGATGTATTTGAGCCTCCGTAATATATGCCCCAAGTATGATGTTTCTCGTTGTTCGACTATGTCCAGTAACTGCCGATGTTGGCACGGAGCAATATCTCTTCATTGGACATGTGTTTTGTTCAGGAGACTCTTAGAAGCCTTTTCAATCTGTCCACATCTCGAAAGCCTCTATTCTGTTGACTCAACCAGCTTTCTGCTCTATATAACAGTATGCATGTATATATAGCCATATATAGCATCTGATAACACATAATCTGAGATTCAAGAGCATCTCCAACTGCAAGAGGTACTTATCAAATCTGGCGAAGGTGCCGGCTTCAATGTCGCTCTTATTTTAACTTCTCCATCGTTATCGCACTTGTCGTTAAATGTGGAGTCTAGATATTTAAATTTAAATCGTCCTTTCAATCGACTGATCGTTTATGTAGATAATCGCATTGTCGTAAGATTGACGGCTGACTATCATTAGCTCGGTCTTGCTCACATTGATGCTAAGACCATATTCCTTTCCTACCTCGTTGATGGCTCGTTTAAGTAGTTTGTTCGTTAGTAGCTGGATGTTCTTAGCTAATATCGCCGTGTGGTCCGCATACCGCAGATTGTTAATAGGAATGCCATTTACTTTTATTCCTGTTGTGGCCTTCAAGTACCAGCTGGAATATTTTCTCTCCGTAGATGTTAAATAGGAATGGTATGCACCCTTTGGCAATTCTTATGTTGCTGGTCTGCGGAGCGTGATTTAATTTGAGCTTTGTTGTTAATCTGACTTGTGCGAGTGCTTATCCGGTTTCTCGAGCAAGCCACGTTAACATCCTTAACGCGGCTTGGAACAATGCAACACATTTGCGGTGACTTGTTGACCTACGCGGTGCATGTTGTTCTAGCGGTCCGAAGATTACTATGCTGCCACTTTCCGCTCATCGCGTGACATCCGTGACCTTTTACATCATCCATTGCGACATCATCGTGTTGCTTTGACTCGATCGCACGCGGGATCACCTGTCGCTATGTCTATCGCTTTGATCTGCCGTGGCAGTTTGACCTTCGCAGGTCCCGGCTAGATTTCTGGCGATTAAATCACACTATCCGGCAACTGCATTATCCGCAACCAATGAAATCAATCGAGCATCTCGTTTCTTCGCTGGCTGGAATTGCCGCTTGACTAAGAGTCGCGCCAATTGATCATGATTGTCGATATTATTATTATCAAACAAGTGTATCTTGTCATTCCGACCGTTTGATTCGTTGTTCCTCTCTCTTGAAAGAAAAGAAACTACTTTGCCCAGGTGCAGAACGGGATGATAACGAAGTATTGTTTTCAAAGTTTTCGGAAGACGCAAGTAGAATCCCGGAAGCTCTTCCCAAAATTTCCTCCGCCTCTCTTCTCGTTCCAGCATTTCTCTTATCCGAATAATGCTCGACAGGACAGGGGCGATCTTCTTGAACACAATAATACTCTCCTTCCGAGTCGAGAAACAATTTTCTGCTGCGCGGTTTCATTCCTTCCCTCTCCCTCTCCCCTCTGCACGCATCATTTATGTCCGTTCCGGAAATAGCTCCGCGGCGTGTTGATTTTAACCGAAAGCACATAGCTCGCGTACGCGCTCGCGTGAGGCATAAATATGCAAAATCTTCCGCGTTTACGGCATACAGGATTCCTCAATGCTCCCGAATGCGATACTCGGCGAACGGCATACAGTGGCGTCGAGTAGCGCAGGTTGAGCATAAGGGCGACGTTGGCGCGCGCGTTTTCATTCCATCTGCGGAAGTTATCGCAACAAATGTCAGAAACCGGACATATATATATATATATATATGTCCGATCGAGACGGCCAAGTTCCGGAACTCTGTTCCGGGCAAGGTGGGAGGAGGGGGGAGGGGGGCGAGGAGAAACCAGCGAGAGCAAACGGACTCGGTGTAATTAGGCGAGCTTCGCGCGTTCGTCTCTTTCAGGGCTGCCTGCGATCCGCATATTACTCGTATTCACGTCGGATGCAAAATTTCCGCGAACCCTGCGTCACCCGCGTGACCCGCCACGTGAACCGCGAATCGTTGCAGGAATTCCATCTCAAATTCAAGCGAGACTCGGGAAGAACTCGTTGGAAGAACGCGCGATGAAATTAGAAGACACTTCCCTTTGTCAGCTTTCTCTAAGGACGCTGGGAACTTCCATGAATCGCACTGTTCGATCGTGCTGTTCCCTCATCGTACGAATTAAAGGAACCACGGCGCGCCGTGCAGATCGGCCTGAAGCATGCCGACTTTGGAAGTTGCAAAGTCGTTGAAAACGTGGTGTAATTGAAATCCCGCATCGATCTTCATCGAACGTCGTTTAGATATTCGAAAGATATACGGATACCGGGCGTGAAACGCGCTCAGCGACGTGGAAATCACGTGTCGCGCATCTGAATACAGAACGTTTCAGACGGGAACGCCGAATCTTTCATCATTACACTTCCTAACTCGCAATGACCGACCGCCTCTCTCTCTCTCTCTCTCTCCCGATATACAGTGGGATGAATTTGACGACATTCATCATATCTGACTGGTTGCATGCTGTGTACGCAGCTCGAGCGTAGTTTATCTTGATGCGTATGCGCGTTAATTGGATCCCGGTTTGCAAAGTTACAGGATCCCGCGTAAAACTGGGAAAAAGCGCCCCTCGAAGTAACACATTGGCGTAGCTTGCTATCGCGTCCTTATTAAACACGTAAAGTAGTAGTCATGTGCGCTCCGACGTTCATTGAAAGGAATCCCGAGCGTGTAAACGCTCACCTTAAAGAGGGCACGCCGTTACAGGAAACGCGAGATTGCTGCTCGCGGAAAAGAATTGTGAATTCCTCTTCGCGTTTCTTTTTCTTCTCTTTATCGTCGATAAAAACCTAATGGACCGGTAATTTTCCTGAAGTTTGCGCTCCGTCGATCGCCGATTGCGAATAATAATGGCGACGATGATTCCGAGTAGTGTCGAAATTAGTCTCTCAATATGTTTAAAATGGAAATTTTCGAACGAAATATCCCTGCAACCGTCTCGTCGTCGCACTTTCAATCGAGCGGGAATCGATAGTCCTATGGTCCTTTTCTGATAGGGACGACAAAAAGCGCGAATTCGCGCGAGATCGAAACACTGCGTTCTCGAAAAACGTCAAAAGTATCCCGCACCATTAACGTTCCTTTCTTTTTCTTTCTTTTATATATATATATAAAGTCTATATATATATATGTATAAAGAAATATATATATAAAGTCAGGTATAAAATATTACACCGTGAACTCTGACGTCGGTTACGAACTCGCGATGTAAATGCCTTACATCATAGCCGGGCGCATTTACTAATCGAGCAATCGAATGGTCGAGCGTGTAAAGCCCATTCCGGTCGAAATTTCGTGATTGGTTCGCTGCTACGTCAAGTCGCATTTTTCCGCAAAATTTTCCGGAAAGGAACCGACCGAAGGGAAAGTGACCGACTGATCAATTTGAAAGATAAAAAAATTGGGTCTCGCGAGGGAAAACAATTCGACGGAACATCGATGACCCGAGCAAGGTTTCGCCTGGGTTAATAATCGTCGAATTAATTAAGCTGCTATAATTATACGCGATCGATGGCGTAGATACGGAAATACCGCGCGGAACTATTAGTTTAAGCTACTAGCCGTTCCTCTCCCCGTAATTCCATAATAATTAACAACTGAGAGCGCGTTGAGGAAGATTTCCTCCGCCGGATTATGTAATACAAGAATGAATAATCGGCGAACGATAGCAAATGACAAAAACCGAATGTGCGAACTGAGTAACAAAGCAACATTTGCACAGTAAATTGCGACAGTTCGCAATTTACCACGATCGCAGCTAAGATACACGTATGTGAACGTACTTTGCATGCCGCATCGCTTGCCTCCCCTTCGAGCTTAAGCGGTTCTCCACGAATGTGCGCGCGCGCGCGTGCTGCAGCTATTGTGATTTAGGTGTTAAATATAAGCTACGTATTGCAGACACATGGGCGCAGATAAAGTGGAAACTCGTGTACGCCTGGTACGATCGATAATCGATCGACAAGACGAACTTACGTGCGGTTCGGCCTACCATCTGTCTTCCTGTTGCACTTTCCGTTGACTCCTATTTATTTTATTATTACGTATCACGAGCACCTGCCCGGCTTGCTATGTGCATTTCGTCTCGAGATTGTAGTAAGAGATCAGTAATAAGACTCTTCCCTCCCCCCTCTCTTTCTTTCTCTGTCCGCAGACGCCAAGGTGTGCATTATGCTACCCTCTCAGCGTGAATCACTCGCCGCATTTTGCGGCTCTCGCATTGACAATTCAGCATAAAATGATCAAAGGGATAATCGATGAAAAAGAAACATTTCAGGCGATCAATTACGAGAAACGATAACGCATCTAGGATTTAGATTGGACATCAAATCGTGGATTGGATCACACGTGAAAATTGTCTCCATGGAAACGAATCGAAAGTAAGAGCAAAGAAGGGTAAAGTCCCCTCCTTGCATTTCGAGCTTAAAAATTCAGCTATCCTACAAATCCTTCTTTCGTTTGTCTTTCCTCGCGGATCTCCGGACTTTAACTTTGTAACTTCTGAAGAAACGCTCGGCGAGGCGAAAGATCCGTCGGTTTATGATAATTATCGCGATAATAGCGATCTAATTAATTAACAATGCGTATTCTACCTCGAATCTTAACAATCGCGCGTCAGCGCTTTACTCGATTAATTTCCTGCCATAAATGTCGTTCCAGCAAGCTGCGGGAGCCTGTATTTGCGCATCATGCTGTTTATTACCGGTTGTCATTTTGCGTTTTATAATGCGATTGCTGCATATCTCAACTATCAGTGCGGAAAGTGCCAATCTCGCGAATCCATTGTAACATCCGTCGATTCGATCGGACGTTAAGCTACGGAGATGAAAAAATAGCGATAGCGTCGCACGGAAGTAATCTCTAAAGCCGAGTAAGACCAAGCGCTTTTCTCGTGTTCGCGTGTTGTGTTCGCGAACGTGCGCGAGTCATTAATTTTCAGTTTTCTTCAGTTATGAAACATAGGGAACATAGGGTGCAAGGGGTAGTGAAGCGTATCATAGCCTCTCCTACGTAACTGTCAACTTCACCCTCTGTCCAAAATGGACTTGCACTCTTGCTCTTTGAGATTTTCTCGCACCTAACTGCCACATGTATTACTAAATGTTATGTTGTGACAGCTTGCAATAATGTCTAGAATGATAACGAAAAGAAGAACAAGGATATTATTTAAAATTTATATAGAGACAGCGTATTAATTTCCTGCATAATTAATTTCCTCGTGAATAAGTAGATTTCCATATGTTGATTATGTGATCAAACATTTTGTTAAATGATGATTCGATACTGTTGGAAGCGGCAAGAAGAGATATCTTTTACTGGATTTGATTTCAAGTCGGTCGACAACCGTCATAAATCACGTTTCCATCATTTAAAAACATTCAATTTTATTTCTGAACACATGTGATAAATTTTCCGAACGAGATTGATCCTGTTGTGATCTCACTTTTTCTCTCAATTGATCATATCTCGCAAATTAACAATGATGAATGATCGTAGATGGTTGAAAACACTAAAGTTTTATCTTTTGAATAAAATTCGCTGCTTCTTTCTGCAATCTACGCGAAAGCATTAATTACATCAACTTGCGATCACGATCTGACTTAAGCACGCGTCTGGATATCATGCTTGCAACGACAAGCAACGAATCAGTTGATCATCTGAGTGTCATAACAGTCACGTAATAATGCGCGTGCTATGCATGTTCATCAAAATATGTACGTGCGGTAAATATACAGAACTTGACAAAAAATTGGTACAGCAACATATAAATCATCTGCTTCTCGCGCTTCGTTTCTTTTTCCTCTTTTCTTTTTTTTTCGCGCGTTCTTACAATGCGCGTGCTTTTATCGCGGCAAAAACGTACAAGTATATAAAATTATAAATTGAAAATATAAAGGAAACGAGATATATCTAGGAACAACCGGATGTAATAGCAAGCAAGCAAATAAATAGTTATACAAATAAATAGTCATGTATTACGCGCGCAAACGAAGAATGGGAAATAAAATTCTTTCTTAACATTCGTCGCAGCTGTTTACCTGCAAAATAGATGAAAACGCGTCGCGAGCAGAAAGTAACAACGAAACTCGATCTTACTGGTCTTCTTTGAAAGGTTATCTTTAGATTAATCGGGCTTTCAAATTTGATATATTTACAAGCCAGACAATAACAAGAGATCTCATCGAGCAACACAATGAAACGATTTATAAATCTTACGACATCCGGACGGTCCTCGACATAAAATTGTAAAAATATTGCGAAAAGAACCCAGAGGCCAATAACTGTTACTCCATATGCCACTTTAATTTAACGTCATTTATTATATCCGATGTGCATGTGGGTTTCATAGCAGCTTACTGTCATAAGTATACGATTCAGTGTCTTACAATAAATCTCGGCAACTCTGAGGATTTCGTATCAGGATTTTTCAGAGCTCGAAAGATGTGAAATGCTCGAAAGATCTAAACACATTTCTACGTTTGTCATTTTACAATTATTCGTACTAATAATAATCAGCATAATAATAAGCAGTTCTCATTGATGATACGATCAAATCGAATCGCAAAGAATCATGTTTGAAACTGCTTGAAAATTTTTCGTCGAGAAATAATTAAGTTGATGTAACAGTAAATGATTCATCTTTGGCAGAAATTTCGCAAACACTTCGCGAACGGCCAGTCTCGTTAAACATAATCGATGCAGCCGAGCTGGAGCAAGCCTGAAGCGGTCGATTAATATTCATTGAAGCTGCGTTTAAAGGGAAGCCTCTTAATACCGCTAAACGTTCGATTGTGCGGCATACAATTGAATCGTCCGGATATTAAGAGGGTATCTTATTTCCAAGGCTCTCTGCACTTGATGGCGGTTAAGGGATCAAACATGGTGAACTTCGCTTAAACGCTGCTACTTGACTTTTACCATTTCTTGATTCGCCGTCTTTGTCTCTTCGATAAATCTCTGATATATTCCCGTTTCGGCTTTCAATACTGGCGGTTCGCGTCAATATTATTACGGAATAGCGATTAATTTTACATGGAACAGCGATTCTGTCATTGATTTAATCGAGATTAAATTATAGTATAAATCTATGGGGATGAATTTTAGATTAATTTTATTAGATCTAAAACCTGCAAAAATTGTATGGGATTTAAGTGGGACGGAAGCGTTTGCCACTATCTGTTTTATCGCAACGCAGACGCGGGCCTTGTTTTGTCAATATCAAGAATGAGTTCGCTTCTCCGCGATGCAGAAGCTCTTCAGATAAATCTGTTATCTTCCCCATTTTCTACGGAATAATCGATTTAGTTATATAAGGACATTTAATTCGGGCTTATTCCGTCTTTCATGAACGTAAAGGAAGACTCATAAAGCCAATAAAACTTTTGTCCGAAAGGAATCCGCTGTAAGTGGGTCTCCACTTTCGCAAGTTCGTCTCGCGAAGTTGGCATTCCGGCATAAGAAAATCTCGGTTCCGCGAAATCAGTCTGCAGGCTCGCGAGTTCCACCATATCAAAATGTTTCCTCCGAATAGACGGAGAAGTTGATTATGCGATATCTTCGTGGACGCCGAGAGATAATTTCAGAGAATCGATTATCGATACACTCGCTCCGGAATAACGATGACAGCATCGAGATCTCGCCGTTGCGTTTATCTCCCGGCGATTCCCTCTTTAATTTCCACTTAGCAAAATAGTTTAGCAACTTGCCAAAGAGGCTGCTCATCCACGTCGAGATTGCATACTGCATGTACATTCCTATACATAAGGCAGTATCGTTAACGCGAAACTTCCTTATGAAATTAATGGGAGTACCTTTAAAGGTATTAAAGTCTTAGTGCTGCGCTACACATAAATTTAACAGCGTTGCAGCCTTTGGTGCTCCAAAGAATTATTGATATTCCGAATGCATTTTGGAATCGAGCAGCGTCGGAAAATCGCGTGCAGAATATTCGTGAACGAATTGCTGAAGCTTGACTTAATCGATCACTCGATCCGAACGGAGCTTAGCAAATTGTGTGTCCTCTGTCTCCGGCAAATTGACACGGTACAGTTCATTCCCCGGTAATTAGTCAACTCTATCGACTCGAGCCAGTTGTTACAATTAACAACTGCGCTCAGAAACTGAGAGCTGCGTACCCTTAATCGTTCGCCATTCCATTCGCCATTCCGAGAGAGGACTACTCCCCATCCTTCCGAGATTCCTTGTCCGAATGGTGCGAGAAACGACTCGATTGATTACAAATCGAATGACGCCTCGTCCCTCGTGCATTAATACGCAATTTACCCGCGATTTAAGGCAGCATCGAGCTATAATGCACCGACGCGCGCAATTTTTGGCAGATACATGGATTTACGGATTTACGGTCTAATATCCGGCATAAATCTCATCTGATATTAATCTGTTGAAGCTTTCTTATCGCAGCGGATAAAACCGCGAATCCTGCCTAGCTGGATACGTTTACAACGAATCGTCCAATCTACGTTCACAGTTTAGCGGCGAGGACGTGCAAACGGTATTAGGAAGAGAGAGAATTGTAGCGAGACAATTGTATTATTCAGCACACATACCGGCTCGCGGGCAGGGGGCTGCAAATATGAGGTAAATATAGTGTCGGGGCTGGAAGCCGCGGCTTCAGAATATCACTATTGCCTTCCTCGATCGTTCTCTGTTCTCAAGGGGCGAGAGGCGTTACAATCTCGCCCTGACATTCGTGTAATTTCATTTCGCGGCAGCAATCCAACGCTTATAGATATCCGGAGATCCTTCTGCATCGAGCGTGCTAAGGCAACGTGAAATGCGCCACGCGATTGTTTGACGTCAGAAAGAGAAACCGTCGTCCCTGAACGGTTTCTCTCTGATGGCGAAACTACCACGAGAAGATCGCCTGCATCGTTCGCGGGGGCGGAATTGTAAATCAAAAACTGAGAAGAAAATCAAAATCGCCCGCGAGGTACGATAAACGATGCGATGTGTGGCGGGTTGCGGGATTAGCTCTGGGCGCTAATAAATGATTGATCAGGAACAACAGGCCTGTAAGCTATAAACTCTCGCGATATTTACGAAATTTGCACGTTGACAAGAATAAAAATTTACCGATAACGCATGACATAAGCGCGTTACATAATCGACAGTGTATTGCCAATAACACGGAATACATGCGATGGAAAAATGAATATTTATGTTATGTATGTATTCTGATAACAACATGGATTCTGACGGTGTCGATGAACCTGGCAGGATTTTCCTCGTGCAAGCGCACGCTGATCTGACGGTCGGCCGGCGCAGCCATAAATCCGCAGAATCAAATCACGAGTTTTACAAGCCGTCGTACACGCCTGCACGAAATAAAAAGCGCCAACAGACGGAAGCTCGCTATCACTACGTGGAATTGCAACGGGATTTATACGCAAATAGAGCCTGTTTTACTATCGCCGGCCGCAGACAGCATAAGCAGGGAAATAATAAGATTATCGTCCCGATAATAACATTGCATTTCATTCGAAGTTGTCATTGTTTCAAGTTCCATCACGCTCCGTTGCCCGCCGCAACGATGCTCTGACGTGTAACAGGAGGCGAATTTCCGAAAAACGAGAGGAAAACCGTTCTCATCCATCTTAAGTACGGGCAGACCCCGTCATGGCGAACCGAGAACGTTCTCCGTCCTCATTTAGCCATGCCCTATCGATTAACCCACCTGCTGTGATACCTTTCGCTTCGCTACTACACCCTTGCATCTCTCCGCGGATTCGTTCTCGAACACCCCTTTACGAGGGGCGAACAAAAACATCCTCCGCGTACACACGGACTCTCTCACCCCTCGAGCGGCGACTGCTCGCTCGATAGCTCGCTATCTCCCTTGCTCTCGCCCTCGTTTTATTCTTTCTGTTTTGTCTCTCTCTCTCTCTCTCTCTCTCTCTCTCTCTCTCTCTCTCTCTCTCTCTCTCTCTCTCTCTCTCTATCTCTCTGTCTTTCTCTATCGCGCATAGAATTGTTCTTCCCCTGATCGAGTTCCTCCCGCGTCGAGTTCTCTTGCGCTCTTTTCTTTTCGTGCGTGGCTTTCTCCTTTCTCTCCCTCTCTCCCTCGGTCTCTCTTTCTCGGTATTATGTGTTATGTGTATTATCTCTCTTCTTTACACGCCTTTTCTCCATTTTGATCCTTTCGATCCCTCTCTTCTCTCGACTCGTCTTCTCTTCATCTCCTTCGCACGTTGGTCTCTCTCTCGTCAAAGCAAGGAATCTTTGCTTTGAATTTGTTCCCTCTTCAATGTGGCTGATCCGCGTTTCCGTCCCCTCTTTTTCTCTCTTTTGCACTTTCGGCGATTATTTTACTTCGATTATTTTGTTTCGTTTTGTTTCTTTCTCTCTCCTTTCCTCTTCTTGTCATTCTATGCCTCTTCAGTGTCTTCGATACTTGAATGCTTCTTGCTTCTCTCTTCGTTTCCTTTCCTTTCATTGTTGAATCTTTATATCTTTGTCTTTGTCTAGCTTTCACGTTTTTGTTTGCGTATTGTCTCGTCTCTCATTCATTCTCGCTTAAATTATATTTTCCACTCTGTTTCAATCACACTTCGTGAATATTTCATCCTCTCTTTTATTTTTTATAACTCTCTACGTGCGCTTCTAATTACGTCTCGCTCGCGCTCGCGATTCCCGCCAGATATATATTTATTATTCTCCTTCCGTTCTTCCGTTTTTTTCCCTTCCTTTCCGTAGTCTTCGACAGAGTTCCCATCACGCTTATCTGTAAGCATTTTGTGGTTCATGTTAGTTACTCGATTTTGCTATCTCTCTTTCTCTTGCTTTCGTATGCTCTATCTTCTTTTATTTAGCTTCTGCCTTTGTTTGTTATTAGAGCAATTGCCTCTCAGCTTCTCTCTCCTTAATCGTTATTCGCTTTCCATAGGCGTCGCTATTGCAAAATAATCCGTGTTATACATAAGTATAAGAGAGAAGTATTGTTCGCATTTGCGACAGTCGGCTATTTAAATTTAAGAAAAAATTGAGCACGTTTTACGAGCGCGCTATAAAAACGGCAAGATTTTATCTCACTGAGTCACGAATCGTATGCGAAAAATGTCGGGAGAAATGTTAGCAATCCTCAACTGAAAACTAAATAATGCAACGAAATTTCCATGCGCCGAGCACAGGAAGAAGAAAACAAACAAGAGCGTTAAAAATCCTCTCGTCGAAAATCGCTGACGTTTCCCTCGATCCTCCGCCTTTGGCGGCGTTCACCCTCGTGCTCACGCATTTCCCCTCCTCCGCGCATTCGCTCCTAGCTGCCACCCCTTCACGCACTTCCCCTAACTACGCGCGCGCCCTCCTCTTCGCCGACAGCCCTCTCCCTGGACCGCGTCTCTCGCTGTTCCCTTCCACCGACCAATAATTTTCTCTCTCGCCGTCCGGTCGCTCCCTCTGGTCGGAGATCGCAGCATCCCTCTCTCGCAGTTCCTCTCTGGCATCCCCTTGCCAGTCGCACGCAGCACAGCCACCCCTTTCTACGTGAGCCGTTCTGCCTCGGGCACCGATGTCGTGACGCTCTCGCGGGACGCTCAGTCGACATCGCGTCGAAGCTCGCCATCAGTACGGCCGGACCGCTCCGCCGCGCCCTAGCGGGAACCTCGTGGCGCGCTACGCTGCACTCTCTGCTCGCCGAGGACTCGAGGAGTTCGATCATCCGAAGGTAATCTGATCGCTGATCGAAACAGGCCCGAGAACGCACAGGCCGGAGAGACTCGATCTCGAAGCAGCCAGCAGTCGGCCTGCCAGTCAGCACTCCTCTCGTCTTCCGCACTTCCAAACAGGTGAAAATGGTTCGTCACCATCCTGCTTTGACTTTGTGTAGTGACAAACGCAGGTAGGCAGGTCGCGGTACAGCCAATACAGCCCGGGCCGCGATCGATTCGCGGCTGCGAGGCGGCTAGATCTCATGAACGTCAACCTGCTCGAGCGGATTACTCGATTGGAGCCTCCGCATTCGATTATACGATCACGCGCGCACGGATACTCGCCCAAGGGTCATACCAGGTCATTGATCAATCCGCCAATATCGAACTTGTATGAACGTCGAGTCAATCGATCGACAGAGCCGCGGAACTCGTGCCGAAAGCTGCCCGCTTCTTGCAGGTTTCTTTCGACGAGATCGCGAGTGGCTCGGCTTAGCGAAGCTGCTAGCATAGAATTACCCTTATCGCTCTTGTCAAGCGTCCCAAATACGCGCAGTAAATATGAATGTGTGCATGCTGGCGCAAAATTGTCGACGATTGTCGCGATATCTGGTCGCAAGCTGCCCAATTGCAATGCGGAACACGTGCGACAGTCCGCGTCGTAAATACCTGCGATTACGAGGGAGAATGCATGAGAGCTAATGCTTTTCATCCCCTGTATAAAATACTGCAGATACTTCCGTGACAATGTCAGCGGGCTGGTGGGCGTGTCGAACGTGGTGGAAGTTGGACAATGAAAAGACGGGATTAGAATTATCGTACGAGTTAACGACTGTCACGTTTGCGAGACCAATTATTATTTCGCATATGATTATTGTTAATTATAATTATTATTTCGCCATCTCGCTCGGCGAGATTCATTGAGATACATCTCTCGTCGTTGCATATTGAAGTACAATTATCTTCATGTGTACCTTGATCCCTGCGTGTAAACACAAACGTCAATGGAATGAATCTTCGTTACATCCGCAACGGTATGCGAATGCTATGCTTCAGTTAACTCGACTGCATCGCGTTTTGCCGCTCCCGGAAACTCGATGATCGACCCGCGATTTCACTCGCCGAATATCCACTCGATAAGTTTGGAGATCGGGAGGAATGGCGAGTAGATATACGTAGATCGTGATATATGCGCGTTGTTCCTCCCGACGAACCTTACGTGCTTCTTGTTTAACTTTTACGCGAGTTCTTGGTCTTCCAAGTGCTAGACAATAGAGATGTGCAGATGGCGGAGGGCGAAACAGCGACAAGAACGCGTCGCGTTTTCGAGCAGCTGTGCAAGACGCCAGGTCTGATAGCGCAGCAGTGTACGCCAAATACCAGATATCCAGATATGTAATGTGGACAGATTTGTAAAGCTCGAATGGGTATCATGATGGCTATATAGGCGATAGGCAATTTGAAGAAACGTCTATGACAATGGAAATGAGAACCTCGAACTAGCGACAATCTGCGGGGTAGAATTCGCGACATCTGCAACATCTGCAAAATGTCATAAGATGAGCTAGAATCAGGAGAGACCATGTAAACGGGATGGACGATAAAAATCGCAAGAAATGGAAAACCAGACACTATCAGGCCACCTAGACAGTCTCCGAAACCTTGCTGCGAAAGTTGGACATTAACATCGGGAGAACAGGCATACAGGATAAAATACATATCATGTAAGAAGGCGAAGAAGAAGGATGCGTATCTGACTTACTCTCACGTTATTATTCGCAACGAGCGATGAAAGGGCTGCTGCTCAGCTTCTGCAGCTTTGCGAAGCACGGCGCGTAACGCCGCGCTTGTAACAGCCGCGAAATCCAATGTGGGATATGTACAGGACTTTATCCGCGACGAGACGCGAATCAAATTAATTACGTGCTAGTTTGAGTCCCGACGCAACGGAATTGCATGAGGAATTATCAAGGCAACGTTTCATCTTTGATCATCCGCGGAGCATGAGACATCCAAGTCGCGGGATTCAACTCGCTTGTCAACGATTTTTCCTCGACCATCGCGGGCAATTTTCAATTATGCTCGCGTTGCGCGTCGAGATATTATTACGTAGCTGCGAAACCCGTTGAAGTATCGTGAAAGTCATGAAGGCGCATGAAGAGAAACTTAATTTTCACGTTAAACGAGCCAATTAGAACTTCGGTCGACGCGGTTCTCAACGACTTTTCAACGTGTGGGTATTAAAACATCAAACAGCCCGCGATCCCGTTTCGAATCTGACGATCGCGACGATCAAGCTCCCCAGCGGGGCGTTTAACTTGAAAATTACCTACAGAACCTAATCACACACACACGTAAAGCTGATCAATAATGAGATGAAACTTGAATCTAACCTTGATTAAACTCGATTCACCGATATCTCGCATTGCGTTATTGAGACGGTGTCAGAATAGCGATTGCAGAGGATTCTTACATTTTAGCGAGATTAGAATCACGTTCCGCTGCTTCAACTCGTCACATCGCAGGTACGATTAGAGGATAAAGGCAAAGAGGAATTTACATTAAAGAAACAATATTCGTTTGAGTTAATATCTAACCCATACATTGTCTCATGAATATCCGATCTACTCTTCGCTAGATTCTCAGCCCATTTTACGACTTTAGACTTGCCGTTGGAGTTGGAAGGAAGAAGAAAAGACACTCTCGTCATTCGCAGGAAACTAAACATCGCTGAGCCGCGAAGATCGTTTCGCGTTCGTCCGAGTCGTAACCGATCGGCGATATTCCGTGAATTTATGGACCGCGGATGTTCGGCAGCGCGAACGGAAGGAAGTACGAGAACGTTTCCGAAGCGTGTTGCATCAGAGCGCAATCATGCGATTGTTAGCTTCGGAGGACGGATGATGCACTTGGCACGAGCATGGTGCCATCATCGGATCTAAATAGATCGATCTGTTAGCCCCGGCCTTGACTCTTTTCGCGAGATCTCGAGAGCCGTTTCTCGATCTTGGCTCGGTTCCTCGGTTATCCTTGATGAGTAAGCAAGTACATTGGATCACCGGCTGGACGTTATTTAAGCGATATACGCTTGCTCACGGCGAGACAATCAATCAGCCGCCCTTATGGTCGCCCTTACGTTGAATCCAAGGGATTACCTGACGTGAATTATGAATGTTAGTGACAGGCGAGCTTGAAGCCGTTATGTTATTGGTAACGCGGTAATTTAATATTGCGGTGTTACGCAAAAGATATTTTCTTCTCTTCTCAAGAAGATCGTCAAGTAACAATGACGACTCTCCTGTCGGCTCTCAAAGCGAGATCTCTCTGAACACTGAACGAGCGGAACTTGTAATGAACATTACGCGCGGCTCCATCGGGATGCTGAAAAACGCCGCTTGTCCCTTCGAGGATATGCTAAGCAGCCTCGAAAGGGGAAACTCGGTAGGGAAGTGCGCATAAAGATTTCAGCGTCGCACCCCAGAGACGACATTAGAGCCTGTATTCCGGCAGGCTGACGTTTGCAGCACGCAAGACTGTCAGATCTGACAGTCCAAAGTCGAGAGCGCGTTAGGGAAAGCTTTGATAAAAGTTCTTCCTAATGTGCATGTAATAGCACTCTTTTACAAATGGCATTTTTATGTCCGTTGTTAGCGGCACAGGCGACACAGGAAATCAAGCTTCCATGCCGTTTGCTGTAGTTTGTACTGGAATTTAAATTTTAAATGCCAGTGAAAGCACTATTGGTTACCCATTTATAATCTATTCTTCGTGCGATTTATGTCTATTTATTATCTATACTGAAACGTAATGTAGTAAATATTAACAGCAAAATACCTCAGGCTTTTCGAAACCTCTCTCATCAACGAGAGCTCTTCATATTTGCAAATATAAAATCCCCGTTTTACGGGATGCAAACTGGGCAAACAGTGTCAGTCTCTCTGTACAAGCATCGCGCTTCCAAGAGGAGACTGTTAACTCCCCAATTGTTCTACGAGAGAATTCGATAAGAGAATCGAACGTTGCCACTTAGCGGAGGGCCGATCAAACATCGTCATGGGTGAGAATAACGCCGAACGCGCGTCAGCAGAATGATGAAAAATCGCAGGGCGATCGGCAGCAACAGTGCTTAACTGGACAAACGCGGAGCCGAGAGGCGGGCGGACGGAAGGTAATCGTATTTCCGGCAAATTTCCGACTCGGCTGATCGATCTCGGCACCGGCCAACGATACGCCCGTAATTTGAGCGTGCAATAACGCAACGATACGCAAGCGTGGTCGTCGGTCTGTCTGGAACGAGAGACAACGCCTCCGCTGTTTCTGCATTTGGGAAATCGATCTGTCGAATCGGCCCGTTAAGGCTGACTCCGCGTTTTATCTTCGGCATCACGTCGGACGAATTTAGCCGCCCCGCATTGCCGGGGCATAAAAATAGTTCCATTCTGATGGACTGTAGAACGGCAGGAGAACGATTAAAAGGTCAGTAGGGCGTGGCCGGGCAAGGGGATCAAATATGGGAGATACGACTTGTCGCCGGGCCCCTTCCATCATCCTGAGCGGCTGGTTAGTCTTGAAGGGTTTAAAGGTGACATCGTTGCTCCGGTACTTTTCATCTCGGGACGTGTCCGATTCGCGCGGATCATTCACGCTCTCCGCGCTGGAGAAGCTCTCGGGAGGAGCGTGCTCGGATGTTCCGAAGCTTGGTTCCGGATTCCCGCGCGCATGGAGGGGAGAGGGGAATAATTAATATCAGTTTTCAATTTTGTGGCAATTCTTCCGGATCCGGGATCACCTGGCGCGCTGCGTTTGCAAGCGGACGATCCGCGCAATCCGCGAAAACCGCGCAATGTCAGTATCAGTATTTTATCCGCTCCGCTCGAGAGCGAAGATGGAACGGCACATGAAGAGTTAATCGTTGACAAAACAGTCCAATATTATGCCGTCAAGCTGGCATACGGCGAGCGTTGCAGAATTTGGTGCAAATAGTTTAATCTTATCAATAGATTAATCTTATCAGAATCTATTTCTCGTTTGCGCATGAAGAATCAACATTAAAAGTAACGTCACAATCTCGCCATGTCTCCAAGCCACGTTTGCGCGTGGCGTAAGTAAATATATTCGATTCGCCGAGTTTGAAAAGAATGGCAAATCGAAAGCGAATTTTCGCGCGGAATGATTCTCGCAGCGGTCTCTTTGATGGAACGGAATTTTTCGTCGAACCAACCACGCCGGAAATTTTGACGTCGGGATGCGAAGCTAGTGGCTTTCGCGATGGTCTCATGTAAAAACCGATCGAGTTGTCGAGGTTCTGAATAACGCATACGATGGATACAATATTGGAAAAAATCTCCGTTCACACGTGCGCGCGCGCGCGCGCGCATAGACATGTATGCAGATTCCTCGCTAACGATTCAACGTGAATTATAGTATTCGGATAATTACTCCTAATTCGCTTCCAGAGAAGCATGAAAATTAATCATGTCATATCGTGTAAACGGAAACGTTCCAATTATCGCGACATCGTTACGATTAATCATTATATTTTTAACGACATCTCAGTTTGACGCGTCGAAGTTATCGATTTGTAACGGCTGTCTACGGTGTACCTATCGATATCTCGATATCTTTACATCTCCTCGCGTAGTTAACGAAAGGCTAATGAACGTAACTTTTGCGCTCTCGCGCAAAGACATTCTTTAAGTTTTCGCATTTCGTATCTCGCAGCGAGAGCTCTTCAGTTTCCATAATGATGCTTCATAACGAGGTTTAGAATTCCGCGAATCTCGTTTAATTTCCATGAATGACAACTTCGCTCTATAATTTTCGCGTTGCTGCGACGCCGAGGACCGCAAAGTTACGCGCTTTAATTAAAGAGAAAGTTTAAGAACGTACTACCTGAAACTTTTATTGATTTATGCGCCGCGTTCAAACGTACGTCGCGATATTAACGTATTATTTTGTATTTTACAGCCGCACATTGCGTCTTCCGCGTTTACAGTCTATCGTGAAATATCAATACCCACGCGAGATGAGTGCATTTATTTTAGTACCACAAGACTGTCCGTAAGAGAAAAGGACGTTTATATTTTCTTCTTATTTATGCTTTCTAAGCATAAACTAAAATAACATCGCTCGGATTTTTCTCGCGACTGCAATTGGGTAAAATATTGGACAGA
Source organism: Eciton burchellii (assembly GCA_020341155.1). Taxonomy (NCBI): domain Eukaryota; kingdom Metazoa; phylum Arthropoda; class Insecta; order Hymenoptera; family Formicidae; genus Eciton; species Eciton burchellii. Next base: position 4,775,465 of record JAHMML010000008.1, read on the forward strand.
GAGAACGAGAGCGTTGTTGAGTAACTTTTTCAACTATCGTCTTGGTCACGTAATTTACAGAATCGAGGAACTTGCCGTTGGATTCTAGCTGATTCCCTTTCAGTGTCTTGGAAGTGGCCTTGTTATTGAATCGAAGTAAATCTGCAATGAACATAAACCGCGATCGAAACTGCGATACTTGAGAGATATTGAATTCATATAAAATTCAGCGATTTGATTTGAGGGGAAAAGTAGATATGTCGAAGATAAACAAACAGACACGGTCCCTAGATATTCCATTCTTTTCCTCCCAAAGTGAAACGGAGAATATAAAATATCGCGATCAGATTTAAGATTAACAAGTTCCAAGTTTGGCTTTGAGTGGTGCGCCTTCTTTTAAAGCAGCCAGGTCTCCTTCAAATCGCTCTTTCCGTATCGCTTCAGAACAAACGCGTAATCTGAAATTTCAAACGTCTCATCAAGGACAGTGCTACAGATTGTTCCGTGAAGAACAGAGGATGCCTAGAAACGCGCATTCCTCTCGACAGCTCGCGCTAGGAAATTAAACGTAAAACCGACGCGACGTGAGAGACCGCGCGAGCCTCAGCAATCGTGATGAAGCGTGAAAGGCAGATACTCTCTGCTAATAGGAATCGCAAACAGTCTCGGTTCACCGTGACAATGACGTTGACAGCAGGCACAATAACGCACAGACGTATTGTCGATTGCATTCGCAGGGGCACGCGAACAAAAGCTCTTATCCCTTGTCGTCGCGAGGTCGTTCGCTCATTAACGTGCGTCTTCGCGACAAAGGTCTCTTGTTTCTTCGCGTTCATTTTTAATAACGTTAGAATAAAGCGCGAATGAGCAGCCATCGTCCCTGAAGAAATCTGGGCTCTGCCTCCTCGGCAGAGAACGCGCGTTTCGCGAATAAGAGCTCGTCGCGTGGTCGAGGAGAAAAATCGAGCTGGATCTGCGCTCCTTTGCGTTTATTTTATTTGCATTTTCCGCAATCGAGGGAACGATCGCGCAACGCCAAAGTGGAATTCATCAAGTGCGATCAATCGAGCGCACTTTCCGCGACTTTCCGGAACTAGAAACTTATGTCGTATTTCCTCGGCGAATTACACAGACAACAGATGTGAATGCCGCGTCGACGGTAAGAAACGTAATTAACGAAGCAGGCTTTATCAACGGCAATCAAGGCACGGAATAACTCCACGAAACAGGCACTTGGATGCACCACGAGAACCGCCCTTCAAGTTAATCAAGAGTGTTCGAATTCCTTAACGTCAAGTTCGCGCCTTGCGGATCCAGCTAAATGCGGATACTTAAATTGCACCTGTCTGCCTCTCGCTATCTCGATGTATGAATAATAAACGGACGACGTACGTCAAGCAACGCAATCAAACGTGCAATCCAAATGCAATTGGAAATGAATTGCAAAAAAGCAATGTTAATTGTCGTTCTGATGCACGATGGTAAACATATCGAGAATGCAAATGCCGTGTTCCAAGAATTCCAGATTCTCTTGCGTATTTCGGCATTTCGGTTATCGGGGCACTTTCGGGTTATACAAAAGTTGGAAACCCGCAGTTTCGCTCGTCACAAAGTACAAATAGTAATTTACCTTCGTATAACAATATTATACGTGTATAGATAATTCTTTTTTATTATAACCTGAGTTTAACAATTGTATAAAGAAAACAAGCATAATATCGTGCCGTGCAGCAATCGCAACCGTCTGTCATTGAAAGAAGCAAGTCTCGGAGCCGACATAAATAGAACTTTCTTTATCGCTGAAGAATCTAAGTCCATATGCGTCCATTTTAAACATCGATGTCTCTTATTGTCGCGTATACGAGACGGAAACAATCGCCAAACGCATATAATGCATCCGCAGCAGTCCGCAGAGTTGATCCTTTTTCCCGTTTCCGCGATTGAAACCGCTTCTTACCATTTTGCAGCGAGCTTTATACCGCGAGAAGTCGCGCCGTAGTTCGCTCCGAGCTGCTTCCATAATATTACTAATTATAGCGGTTACTGTTTCAATAACCAACTCTGTAAACTCTGGATAACGACCAAGTCACTCGAGCCTCGGTCTTCTTTCCGTTAATGGTACTCGCGATAAAAAAATAATTAACAAGAGAGCGACGTGCTTTTTAGATCCTCGTGGAAATTATCTTTTACAACGCTCCGCGTAACGATGTAAAAATAAATAAACTGCCGGATCCTTTCGTCCTCCAATGCTTTGAAATTTTATACTCACGCCCGGACTTTGGTTCCTTTGACGATTTATCTATTTATAACTCCGTTAATGCTGATGTAATTGATTTATACATCTCTTTCTCTTTCCGTCTCTCTGTTTCTCGTCCGCGGATGTTGTCAAACGGATTAATACATCTCACGCGATTTGACGTTTGATACGATTCCTATTGCAGCGGTCACGGTGCCATTGGGCGGCGCTTTCCAGAAAGCGGTGCGGTTATCGTTAATTAACAAACCGCGAGCGTGCGGATGTCACGCGCCTAATCGCGGACGCGTCAGAGCGGACGCAGCATCCGGACGCAGCTGCATCAACCGCGACTGCGATCATCGCGTGTAAAGCTCGCCGGACGAGATCGCTTCCGTTTCCGCGAATGAGTGCATCGCGGATGCACCACCCGGTAAATTCCCGAAAACGCCTACGAGACTCGTTTAATTGCGACGAACGAGAAGCGCGCGCGACAGTGACGAGACAAGCAACTTGTTGATCTCACTTAAACGGAGAGCTTTATTAAGAAGCGCCCTGGGAATAATGTCGTAGCGGGGGTTGGATGCAAAAGGGTCGAATCGGTTGGCCGCGCTCGCCGAAACGGGGATTCCGCGATTCCAGAGCGCGTTTTATGCACATACACACACATGTATGTACGATGAGAGACTGATCAGAGGCGCCTGTTAAATGCGGCTAATAGCTAAGTTCCGGGACCGGAGTTCGCGGCTAGCTTGAAAAGAAAATCGAAACGAATTCCTGAGGATAATCAAGATCGGGAAGGCACTCGGACTTTGCGCTGGTGGATCGATCTCTTCGGAAATCGAGGCTCCTCAGCAACGCCGGGGAGGTCGAGCTTGCTGATCGCAGCTGCGCCAAAGCAAATTCCACCCCCCGCCGTTTTATTTAGAGAGAATCGCCACAGTAGCGACATGCAAGCCGTTCTTCGCGCAATCGCGGTATCTTCTGCAAATATTGATACGAATGCGAATACGCTCTTCGATGCTCATCGAGTTCCAACGCGATCGCGATGCAATGTCGTTCTCCAGAGCGACGAAATTGCTTATCTGGAATCCCCTTTTGCAGTCCTCTGTATTCGGATTCTCCCGTTGTTTCATCGTCGAGTCTTCACGTGTGTATCTCCTCGAATGCACTTCACAATTGCGATTACACCCGCGATAGATCCCTTTCTCGATAACGGATGTTTGACGTTTGACAAGCGGAATCTGGAGACACGAGCACTCCGACTGAACGACACGCGCGCGATTTGCTGGCTTTACATTCGCGCCGAATGAATTATTTTTAGCAGATACAATTTTTAGCAGAAGATACAAGGATAAATAATGCGCGATACATCGAGAGCTTTATTTGTATAGTCATTCGCTCCGATCTGCGGATAAAATTGCTCACTTCCCGAATCGATATTCCCGAATCTCCTCCGCTTCTTCTCCAGCAACGCATCTTGGAAAGTTGTGCTTGTTCAGTAATTATCAAGTTACGCGAATACGTGGCTGATTTCGGGTAACAAATAATACTCTCAGCTTCAGCTTTAATCGGATTTTTAATCTGTATACAAAGGAACACGTTCCACGGTCTATCGTACTCGAGATCCGCGATTTATAAAGCAGCAATATTTAATGTACATCTACCGTCTCCAATTGCGCTTCTAACGATGATCGAGAGCCTAGTCCGCAATGATCATTGTAAATGTTAAACATAAGCAAAATGCAACCTTGCATTGTTTTTCGACCGATGCTACCGCTTGTTGTCGCGCGCAGTGTTTGGTCTCGATCTTTAAGCTCGATATGCGTCAGAAATCCGAACAGGAACAACGATAGAAAAATCTGATGCCGTTGTCGGAAAGTATCCGATAATAACCTACACTCAATTTGGAACATTGCATAATAGAATTAGGCTCCGATTAGCCGTTTGCCGTCGTGAGCGGAGAGGCGAATCCCTTTCGGGATTAAGTCCGGTAAGCTTCCCGAGATCGAGAAGATCAAAGCGCCGCTCCGCGATTGAGCGTTCACACAGCATCTTTGATCGCGGAGATTACAGATCGACGGGTTAGCCGCAATAATCTTTGTGGAGTAGCTTCCAGCAAGCTTAAAGAAGCGCTCGCCTCGAGGGAACACGAAATCGCATTAGAACGCTTGATTACGCTTTCCACTTTACTCTTTCGATCGCGGAAAAATAGTTTCGCGATGCGATAACAGATCGTAATGGAATATAACGGTAATAAAAGTAACATGTGGGAGGTATCTCCATTCTTCTATTTATATCTCTTACAAAGCTCGTGCAATAAATTTCTCCTCTTTGAAGGAAATACCACCTAGTAAAAATTCAGCTCATTTGTGCGTATGCCTATGGCCATACACGTGCACATACACGTGTCAATGACATAACGACAATTACTTAATAAAGATATATACTTTTAGTAAACAGACATACACACATTCTCTCTCTCTCTCTCCCTCTCTCACACACACAAACTCAAGAACTTTCAGTATAACTGCATCATAGCTGCATGGAGTCATCATGATTCCCATTGTTTTGCCGTATTGTTCGGGCATTCGGAAGCACGCTCATCCGCGTAATAAAGAGATATCAGATAATCAGCGAGAATTGCCTTCCAGCTTGGCCGAATGCGGATCGTAAAGGGGACAATGTTCGGCGGCTAGACTGGCGGAGCCGAAGAGATGCGCATGAAGCACCCTGTTTTCGACTCTCCGAGGTACAACACGTCAGCGCCTGCCTCCCTATGAAACGCGCCGATGACATCGCTCTCCCTCCTCCCCTCCCTTCCCTCCCTCACGGCTAAGAAGCAAATCTTTTGATGGATGCTGACGTTGTCACTTGATCGCCGCGAGAGGAGCGTTCTTTGCAGCGGCGAGCTCGGACGCGACGCGTCGCGACGCATCGGGGATCAGCGAGCTCTCTTGCGCGGCTCCCGATTCTCGTCCGGCCGATCCTTCTCTGCGTCTTCTGCGACGCGGCAGACGTCATCAAACGCGGTGACGAGAGCGACGTTCGCATGCAGTAAACGATGAGCTCTCGGAGGGCGATAAATAAAATTCAAATGGACGACCGGTCGAGGGTAGAAGCAGGGTGGGAGGGAAATTTATCATCTCCGTTTTACGTTTATGCACCCTCGCGCAAACGGTAACATCAATCGCTCGGAGATGCGAGATGCTGACGGATCTTCGCGCGCGCATCCGCGCGATGCCTGCTTGAATAAAAACAATCGAATGATGGTCGGACGGTTATCTCGTACGTTTGTTTATTTCTATCCGTCCGTTTCTCGGGCTTCTTCGTCCTAGTAACATTTGTCCTTACATGAAGAGCGTCACCCGACGTCTTACATGTGAAAGCGTCCTATGTGTGGACGCAGAGGAAGGGAAGGAAGGAGAAAAGAGGTCGCTCGGTTTGCGCTTCTCGGGCGTTCGAAAGCCGTGCCCACGATGAAGCAGATTTCGTTTTCAGGTGACAAACCGTGAAGAAGAGACAAGATGCCGGTGGGTGGACGCGTCGCGGGCAAGGTTGGGATCTACAGCTCCCATTACAATGGTAATGTGAATGTGGATATCGTTCCATTAGGTACATACGACGCTGCCTCGTCTGCCAAAGCAATTTTTCATGTCGAATTCTCTCGTACGAATACGTGGCGAAAATTGCTTCGGTATAACTGTGGCACGAAGTAGCACGTTCTTGGCGAAAAACGGTGAAGCAATTCTGAATCACGGTTCGCCAAGGGGAAGCTTCTCTCTCGCATTCTCGTTCGATATTCATTCTGCAGGAACAGGTTCGCTTCCCGATGATGAACCTTGAGCCGTTCTCCCGAATACGAGCCAGGACGCTTCACGCGAACGAGAAGCGCTGATGCGTTCGTTACTTTTTGTTTAGATTTTATTTGTATCCATTTTATTCGCAAGACAGTTGAGACGGAACGGTTCGCGGATTTTTAAATGTCATTCTTTGCAGAATTGTCGTACTGTCGCTTCAAGTATCCTCTCTCTTGTCTGTGTCGAATCTCGATTACGCGAGAAACATTGCCCAGCTATATGTTTCGCATGATTCCTCACGTATCGTTACGCGTATAATAACCCAGATGAATAATTTTGACCAATTTCACATAAACATCTGAAAATTACGTTTGCCGAAGACATCTCGCGCGAGATTCGAGCCATACCGAGGCATAGACAGGTAAGCGCCGCTTCAACTTGTTTACGCAATCTACACGTGCCAACACGTTTCATTGCACCGCTACAGTTTCGCGCAATCGCGGATTCGGATACATGGCGCACTTTTGGCAGCACGAAATTGTCGGCAGAATCGATAACGCCGCCGGAATTGCGCTAATGTTTATCGGATGTAGCGGGGAATTTGCGAAAGTGCTGACCGGCTGCCAGGAAGACGACTTTTTCGTGGTTTACAAATAAAATTGTGTCGCCTTGATATTCAACACCCCCTCCCGATTGGACTTCCTCCAAGCTGCGAGAGAGTATTTATTGCGTGACCTTCGGCCGCGAGTGACGAGTTGGAAGATTGGGATGGCGCGAATCGCGTCCAGAAAGCGAATCCGAAAATAGAAATTCGTATCGTCCAGTCCACAAAGCGTGATTGCTAAAGTTCAAGCAGATCTCACGACTCTTTGTGAAGTCCCGCCGGGAGCAACGCGCTCCGATCTCATCAGGAATGAGCAGTGCTCGTAGTCGCGACTCGAGATTATCTTATGGGGATGTAGATAAATCTCGCGATCAAAATTGGGGAAACTTGCGCCGCTTTGGGGTATCCTACATCGATCTTCCGCGAGCTTAAAACGAGATGGACTTATTCGCTACGACAGGCGGAAAACTAGATTTCATAGTCGAGGATCTAAACGTGAGGAAGAGAGAATTTTGACAGAGACTTCGACCGAGAATTCGAGAACGAACGATTCATTCGCCTTATGAATAAAATATTCGCAAATCATTTTCGAGCCTGTCAACAAGTTCGAGTCTCGGCGGCGAACACGAAAGTTCGTTTCCAAATGTTCGTCCTCGTTCGATCAAATTAACATCGGAGCGTCAACGCGCGATGTTCCAAGATAGACGCCGAGAATGTCTTTCCTTCGTCTGCGGATTCTGCGGAATTAATTCCGCGATAATTTCACAGAACACTTGAAAATTCCCCGCTCGTCAAAGCACGATAGATTTACGCTGAACGGCGTAATCGTGAGGTAAACCCAGTATGATTTCAGGGAAGGGCTACAGCGGTATCAACGAGGAGATCATCTGGATCAGCATTGGCATGGGGATCGCCATAGCGATTCTGATCACCATAGCGCTGTGCTACATCGCTCACGAAAAGTGTCGCAGACGGCACGAAGGCTACTACCCGTCTTGACGCATGTTCCCACCCCCCTCTTGGGCCTCTTGGTCATTTACCCCGACGACACCAGGAATCCTCTTCAGTCCGACCACATCGAGAGGCAAACCGCGGGCTTACTACATTACCGTCTAAATTCCCATCGCCTTTCTCGGCGAGGAAGCTCTGGAAGCTCGTGAAATCGCGATCACAATGCCCGACCGAAACGGATGCGGATGTTTCCTCCGGGAGGAAACCACGAAGATGGTTTTTGCCCGCACAACCGACCCTGAGAACGAAGAAATCACGGCAAAGATTTCAGGATCCCGAAATTTCCTCCTTGAAGAGCAACAACTCGAGGGATGGAGATTAAGACCACCGATGCGAAGTCAAAGCCACGAGAAATTAAGATATCGGAGAACGTGCGAACGGAGGGAAGCGGAGGGGGCGTTAGATGTTGGGATACGTTCTCGCGGCCATGTGTCACTTTGTCTTTCCCCCCGTGTGTCCCTGGAGGGATCGATTTTAGACTCCTCCGAACATAAAGTTTTATTATGCTAGAACGTATCCTCGCTGCGGGGCACATTTCGCGTAGAATGCACTTCCAGAATGGCCGATATCAGGGACTACTGCCAGGATTTTGCGCAAGAAAGAGGGCTAATACTCGCGCCATTACGCACACGAGGCAGGAGACACAGACTTTCCGAGAAAATGAGAAAGTATCGTTGCCTAAAGGCTCGAAGGTTTGACAAAGATGTCTGCGAGAGCGGGCGAGGATCGGGGTCAATCCGGGACACGGCATTTATAGCGATTATCCGAGGAACATACGAGCGGTGGTACTTAGAAATGGTGATTTCTTCTAAACGCAGCCGGGCTTCGTATCTGGACAATCGCGGGTACCTGTGCGAGAGTGCAATTCCTCTCATTCACGCTGCGTATTCTCAAAAGAAATCTCCCAGTCATCTCGGCGCCTTTCAGTTCCTGACAACGTGCACAGCCTGTTAGTGATTTATAATTAAAGCACACGGATAAAAGTAACGATAATTAATCGCCAGGCGAGCTGATGTAATTATTAGAACGGGCGGATGAAGATTGAGACATATTTGAGACATATCCGCTCGTGGATCGCTCCAATTCTGAAAACCTGAACTCGGATCAGTTTCTTAATCTCGAGAGAAGCCGCTCGTTTTCAACATTCCCGGTTCCCGTTCGCGCAAAATGAAGAACAATCGCACCAAAACGGGAAGAAACTTTGATCTCGGTCTCTCGCGATTCGCCTTTTCCAGTCTCGATGATCGGGATTGAAGCAGCATTCACTTCGTAAAGTGCGCTTTCATCGATTGCCTTTTGATCCACTTACGTTACTCCAAACATCGTTTTAACGTTCACCGAAACAATTCCTGGAAATAATTCATACCGATGCCATAGCCTTGATGACGTAAAGATAACATAATCGATACGTACAAGATTTTGCACAAAGATGACATATACTGTTTCGCAAGCACGCTTAATTACAAATATGCGCATGCGTCTCTCGAAAAAAAGAAAAAGGGAGAAAGAAGAAGGAAAATCCATAAGTTCACAAATCAGAGATTCCAATACCACATAGAAAAGTTTTATAGATATATATATAGACAATCGATCCGTGCACACAAATGTAACGCAAATACATTTGAAAAGCTGAAACGTTTTACGGACGTCCCCTTCGCGTCATGCTCGCGTCATGTGTCGCCCGGAAGTGACGTTCACTACTCACTCGTCACTTGGATCGGGGTTAAACGAGGGTGTTCTCATCAAGGCGTTCCCAAGCCAAGAGAACTCTCACTCTCAAACTCAAACGAGGAGCGCGCTGATTTATACGAGCGCGATCTGATTCCTCGCGCTGTCGAGGATAAATCACGAGGCAGCGTCTCGCGCGGATGACAACTATCGAAGGAACCGTTTCTCATCTTGCCTCGCGTGATGCAGCTCGTAAGCAAGGAGCGAATAACGCTACCGTGACCATTTATCGTAATCGATTCCGCTATCCGTTCCGCTGATGTTTCAATATCCATTTGTATCGCGCCGTTGCCACATGAACGCGATAAAATTTCAATCTCGCGTTATCCTGCTTCCTTTTCGGGGAATAAAGGAAATCGCTTAACTTCAAACACCGTTCTCTTCACCAGCATGCCTGCCTGCTCTGATCGATACCTGGGTAGCACTTTGCGTTACAGCTTGAACAACTGACGGTTGTTAGTTTACAGACTTTCTTGGCAGTTCGCACGTACGCCAAACATATGTTTCTCGCAAAGTCATCTCCGAGTGATCTCCAGAACGTGGTTTTAATCGTCTGTTCTCTTTAAGCTCCTGTCGGGATAAATGTCGAAGAGAAAGATTAGAAGGGACGTTGATGATTAAAAATTAGAAAATTACAGAAATATTAATACTCAAGCAGAAGCTTGTGTGAGGAGGAAGTCGCGATAGAAGCGCTGCCTTTCAAGAGACTACTTTAGAAGCGGTCTCTCCAACGACTACGATATTAAGCGCACAATGGATTTTCCAAGAACGCTGTGCGGAGATACCCGATATCCTCGCTAAAGAACTTAACTTCCGTCGCGAGATCGCGCGAGTCGAATCACCAGACGATCAGTTTGAGCAGCATCAAGCTCTCGCGAAGAGTTCGCGACACGAGCGCAAGAAGGACAGAGAGCGAGCTCCGGATGTTCGTGAATGATTTCAGATGGTCTCCCTTCCTTCTTTTCGTCCAAACGATTCCACTCGTGTAGATGTATTCTCGTTACACAATTGATCTGCGCGTTTAATCGGCGGAGCAGACTTGGCTAATCTCGAGAAAGAGAGATCGAGATCCGGCGTGATGTATCAGAATACTGATCAAACTTTCGGAGTATATTTTTAAACTGAGATCATGCTCGAGCCTCGATCCGATCATGTCGACTCTATCATGTCGATAGAGAGATTATTGATACGATAGAACAGCGTGTGTTTGATGTTAGAGCGGAGTCTTCCTGAGGCACGTTCTCCGCGATGAGTCTCCCCGAGATCTCGCTTTGCCACGCGAAACGTTTCTCGCGATTTCACGCGTAATTATGTTTGAAGATCAAAGAGACCGTGGTAGCGAGCTGTCGCAAAAACGCAGCGCTATAGTATAGGAACTTCGGGGGATGCTTCATGGTTGACGAGACACGTGCCTCGCGAGACACTCCACGTTAGAGAATTATATATATGCGTGTGTGTCGTTGTGACGTGATTAGGAAATATATATAGATAACTGGCGAGAGAGGGATTGCTGAATACGAGGCGGCCAGTCGTCCATCGCGACGATCAAGGTACAAAGAAATCTCTCGTATTTATGCGTATCTATTTTCAGCGTAAGAACATGCGATTAACAAGCACGCGGCTGCTCCACCTTCCTTATGTTTGGATATAAAAACAAGGTGTTTCTTTTCATCAATTATCGCGTATTAATGTGCGATTAATATAAGCGCCGTTTGCCAAACAGAAGCGAATTATCGCAATTATTCCAATTGCTCTCGCGAAGGAAGAACTCAAAGAGCTCGTTATAATCCATAATTGATTACCCGATATCGATCGCCTGATCTGTTGCGATGTTTTCAATTTACGTTGAATAACGTTCCCTCCGTTAATGAATGTCCACATAGCTGTGATAATGCCAAAGAGATAATGCCGTAGGACATTTTTAATCGATGAATCTCGAGAGTCGCGATTGTCACCGTGGAATCATCAGTTCAACCTCGGAAGCAGAGGACCGGCGACCTCGCGTATAAATAAGCTGAACATTCCTCGCGCGCATGTGATTCACCGCACCGTGGACTTTAGATGTATATTTATAATTGTAGATGTATTTTATAATCGTCGAGAGAGCCCCGCGCCACGTATTTTACAGACCTTAATATAGCGCGTGACTAAACACGCGGCACTCCGCACAATGATGTAGCGATTGTACACTTTGCTAGTTTGTACACTTCTACTGAAAGTAGAAAGGGTGCCGTTCGATCTTACCGCGAATGACCAACTCGATAGAAATCTCTGTATGTATCAACGTTATCTCTCCATTCGTGCATTTGTAAACGGGAATAAACCACCATATCGCTCTGAAAGCCCCACGCCGCATTCTCTTTTAGTCCCATCTTGCGCGCAGCCTGTCGCAAACCGGATCGGATGAGAGTGATGAGACACGTCTGTCGCGCGCAGTAAATCTGAAAATGCAAATGCAAACGCGGAACGTGGCAGCGGAATCAGGCTATTCCGCGACACGTTGCGACGTTGCTGAAGACGTTGCAAAGAACGACCGTTCGACATCGAAACTCGCGAATGGCGGAGAGGAAAGCATCGAGCGGGAGCATCCAGTTCAGGAAATGGCACAGCCGGAACAGAGAGGGGGTTGCAATAACATCAAAGTCCATGATATACAGCTTTGTACATTTATTTTGTAAATGATCATTTTCAAATAGTAATAATATAATGCTATCAATAATATTAATAATATAATCGTATCTTGTGATGCCATAATACCTGACAATTGACCATGCCTACCTATAAGTGTATGTATAAGTAATGTACAGAGCTTAATAATTAACAGAGATTAGTACCGACTCTCTCGTACACTTAGCTACCGCAGGAACTCTCGTGGCGAATGAAGAATAAAAGTGAGCTGCCCTCCACGATTGGCTATCGCTAGCTCCTACCGTTAACGTCATCGAACATAATTATTGCTCTCGCGCTTTCTTATTCTCGACGACGGTACTCGCGAGGCAAAGTAACATACGAGAAAACATTAAGCTTCTGTGTTCTACGCTGAATGCACATATTAACTTAATCGCTTCACTGTCCGATCTTTTAGCATAATCGATCTTATTATAATACAAATTTGCGGACATCGCGTTGCGACTCTCTCTGTCGGTTCGACAATTTCGTTATTCTATCGTACCCTATCTGGAATCCAACGAGAATATAACGCGCGGGAACGTAACGCGGGAATAAGTTACTCGGATTTTAATCTTCGATTAATATTACACGAAACTCATGTAACTGAGTCACCTAAGACGCCTAACATAGGATATATACACATACACGTGCGCACATGCACGTATATACGCGTGTGTATTCGCGTATGCGTATACTTATACGTACGCAGAAAGGAGCACTTTAGAAAGATCGTTTTCTACTATTCAATATTGCGCGTGCCGTGAGATATTTATAAATATTTGCAAGAAACTTCGATATGTGACTAGCATATCTGGCTCTTGTTCCATCACGAAGTCTACAATGAAGTGTTCGCGCTCCGACTTGAACCGCCAGAGATACCCGCGTGGAAAAATTAAGAATAAAGAACAATTAGAGATTATCATAAACGTAACTTTTCATTACAAATTCACTTTTATCGTTCCCCGACTTCCTCCTTATGGACATATGTGCATACAAGCATACAAGTATAACACGGAACATACATACGCGCATCTATCCATCCGTACAAACATTACACACACACACACACACACACACACACACACACACACACACGTACGTACGTACATACATACGTACACAAAAATACAAGTTTTGCTGCTGGGGCAAGTAGTATCGTGATGTTCGAATCAACATTTTGGGAAAGCAGACGGAGTACATGATACAATACGGTAACGCTAAGTGATAATATCGGTGAGAGAAGTAGAGGAAATTTAATTTGCATGATACATTATTATTAAAACTGTATTGAATTTTTATCTATGCGCTTATCGAACGCAAACAATCTCGCATCTCCTTCATTTCTGTACACATATATCTCTATATGCGTATATACGTGCGTATTACATACACACATACGCACACATATATACACATATTATATGTCGCATTATTCGCGTAAAGAAACGAAAAGGCTTTCCGGGTCAATATCCTTCCAATCAAACTCGACGATTTTGAGTAATACTTAAAATAAGTACACCGTACGAGTCGCGAGCCTACCACAAGTCAGTTGGTTTGCAAAGATATCGTAACTGGCCTGTTGAACGTTAACAATTAGATATAAGGAACAACGCAGACACGACGAATCGATATAATCGATATAATAGAGGATCTTGTGACGATAGGTAGACGAGGAGAAAGAAGAGAGAAAGGGGTAACAAGAAGCGAGAAGGATGACGACGACTTTCCCAACGGGAACGGTCACCTTGCACCATTTATTCGTTTCTCTCGACAATATCGCGCTACAATGTGATATTAACATAACGATCTGTTCCCAATACGCGTACGCGAGCTCGATATCCGAATGCACACGAAGCATGAAACCGACGCGATTCCATCCTCGGATCGACGTCCATCTCGCTTGGAAGTGAACCGACTTCAGAAACGGATTTCTCGATGAAAGAATCCAAAAAGATCCGTCATCCCCGGGAAGATTCGATGCGACAAGTGCGAGATACTTTCATTTTGCGAATTGAAAAATCTCAGCGCTCTCAGAGTGACTTCTCGCGGGTCCCCACTGTGTCCCCACCGTGAAATCAGCCTGCTGTCTGACGGAATCAGGATCATCTCGGCGGTGTTGTAAACGCCGAGTGTCGAATCATTCGCGAGCCTGGTTACGTGATCGCCAATCGTATGCCGTGAATTTACAATGAATGCTTTTTACGTGTATATGAAGATTACAATCGAGGTACCATCTATTGGACGAGGCGATTCTCTAGGTCTCGACTCTCGTTACGCACAGCACTTGGTGCACCCTATTGCGGAACATCACGAAGCGTACATCCGGTTAATCTCGTGCTGGTAGCGTTCTTGGACCGCTTTCCGTTTGAGCTTGAACGCCGCCGTTACCAGGCCCATATCGGGCGACCACTGTTCCGCGCACAATTTCACCGCGCCCGGTATCTCGAACCTTTGGAGTTTGCCTACGATCGAAAAATTGTTTTAAGCCACCGCCAGATTCGACGATACTGATGATAATAAGCGGCCAGAGATAATAGCAATCAGCATGGAAATACGTACATTTCTTCGCCTGCTCAACGAGATCTTGCAATACCACTTTCTCGATCTGCGGGTTACTGCAGAGTTCCTCGAAGCTCTTGCTGATAATTCCCAGATTGCTGGCGATTTCTTCTAGGTAATGAGAATTAGGTACAATTAGCGCCACGGTGTACGCCTTATTCGCGTCCCCGTAGACGCAGATGTTCTCCACCGCGGGACAGGTCTTCAACTCGGATTCAACTTTGCCCAAGGAAACGTACTCGCCGAGTTGCAACTTGACCAGGTCCTTTTTCCGATCTGCGAGCGAACATTGAGAGACGTTAGACATCAACGTAGATGGAGATAAGAACGAAGAAATTCCGTGTAATCCAAAGTCATCTTTTATCGACATACCGATAATCTTAATGGATCCGTCCGTTTGAATCTCCCCGATATCGCCCGTTCGGAACCACTGCCTGCCTTCTTCCTGGAAGAAGTCCTCTTTCGTTTTATCCGATAATTTGTAGTAACCCGCGGACACGATATCGCCGCCGATCAGAATTTCGCCTCGTGGATGTGGATAATCGGTAACCCGGTAACCGGCCTCCTCCCAATTCTCCAGCCGGATGTCACAGACCGTGGTGGGTGCACCCACCCTTCCGGTAGTTCTGTCGTGTGCTAAACAGACACGATATTGAGGAACATCGAACATCGCGCTCTACTACTGCGCTTCGGGAATACGTACCATCCATTACGGTCGCGCAGGAGGATGTTTCCGTGAGACCATATCCTTGAGTGACGGTAACGCACAGGCAGAGTTTCACTTGATTATGAGTGTCCGGACTGAGCGGAGCGCCTCCGGAAAGAACGAGCCTCACGCGACCGCCGAGTACCTGTTTCGCGGCTCCGAAGATATATTTATCGAAGAGAGGCGTTCCGTAGCCCCGTTTCGTCCACTTCAGCTTGTATTCGTACGCGAAATTAAAAATGGCCTGCCTGAACGGCCCAGATCTTTTCACCTTCTCGTTTATTCCTTTAGAAATGCGATCAAGAATAAGCTACAACAGACAACGATATCATCAAGATTATTATGAAGATACTTGTTAAGATTATCATCAAAATATAGCGTTGACCAAATTAATTTTCCGCGTACATGAGCTGAGAGATCAAGAACTTTGATGAAATTTGTTGAACAAAAAGGAAAAGAAATAACATGTCAACGACTACATTAATGCTGATACGCCGAAACCATATCTCGAGTTCTCTTCTCATTTTCCTATTTGAAAGATACTTACCGGTACTGCAGTTAAACAAGTCGGATGTAGGACAGAGGCGTCACCCTTCGACCCTCTCATAATCTTGCTACTAGAATCAATTAGCGTAAGCGGCGAGCTGTAACCGATGGGTACTCCGTTCAAAAGGCACACGCTCTCGGCGAGAAGTTCGAAAACGTGAGCCAATGGCAAGAAACCAAGGAAAAGGTCGTCCGATTTGATCTCGACTGCATCGCAGAACGCTTTCAGGGTAGTTAGAATATTCTTGTGAGAGAGAAGAACGCCTTTTGGGACTCCAGTCGAACCCGAAGTGTACATGATTATAGCAGTGTCGTCACCCCTCGGCGAAATGGTGTTAGCACCCGACGCATTATTGCCCATTTTGATGACCTCCGAAAAGGGAACTAGTTTCACTCCGCTCTGAAACGAAATCAAACAATGGAAGCTATCCGAGGAAGGAAAAGAAGCAGGAAACCAGCCGTAAGTAAGCGTCGACGCATTATCAGCAATTATGTAAATAGCATAATGATAGTCTATCATAGTCAATGCCACAGCGACCGACTAGCGGGAAGAAGTTCTCGGAAGGAAATATTGCTGACTCGACTAGTAATAATCGCAATAATGTTATTAATTGATGTTTTTCGCGAGTTGATTTATTATATAACTTTAAGGAAAGTCACACTTGGATGGCATATTTACCCGCATATCGATTGATTTCGTTAGAAAGATCGATCGTACCTGGTAACCTGTGGTATCGGTCGACTTCAGCTGGTCCTCCATGTAAATAATCGTCTTGACGTTAGACACCAAATCCAATAGTCGCTTGAACTTCGGCAGAAGATCGTGGCTAGTAATCACGGTGTCCACTTCGGTCTCGTTGATGCCGTGAGCTATCGCCTCGTCGCCCAGGGTCGCGTAGATGGTGACAACAGTGAAGTTCTGCTTGAAGCAAGCGTGTGCCGAGATCATCCATTCTGCCCTGGTCTCGGCGAAAATGACGATATTCTTGCGCGCCTTCATGCCCAGTTCTGCCAAGCCACGACCGAAAGACGCGGCCAGCCGATTGATCTCGCTGAACGTCTTCCATTTGTACTCTCCCATTTTATACTGCAAGAGGAAAGGAGATTTCACGATTAAACATTTAACTCTTCTATCTCTTCGACAACGAAGAATTAACGTACACGGTATTGATCAGAGCAGAGGGAATATAACATCGATCCGAAGAGTATACTCTGCATGCTTAATGCATGATCTGCATGCTGAATGCAGAGAATCTATTTCGAAGAGGATCAAAGAGGATCACCCGCTTGATTCTCATATCAACATCCGACACGTGGAGCGTGAAAATTTCAGATTATCGGAGTATTTGATTTTACCTTTTTAAAGACTCTACCGTTGGGTTGAGGTTCGTCCTCCTCCGCTAAGATCTGCCTGGTGCCGAGACACCTCTTACCGCCGTGCATCTTGACAACCCAGAGAAACATCTTCTCCAGAGTGTCGACCTTTTCGCGTTCGAGCATGATATGCATCGACGCCGGGGAGTCAACGCTTCTGTAAGTGATCTGACCATCGCTCTTAGAGATCGGTCGGGCCTTGATCCTCCTAGAGGCCTTGCGTTTCTCCCAGGGTCGCTGAAGTATAAGATACACGGGAAACGTCAGCAGGTCGTACACGTACGACAGAGCCTTGATCGCGTGAATCGCGCTGCTGACCCAGAAACCTTCCATCTCCCTGTTGAACAATAAAATCGATCAAATATCGATACACGGAAATTTCTTGACATCAAGCGTAAAATTTTGCTGCTTGCGCTATAAAATAGTTGCGTTATAAAATTTGGAAATAAAGAAAGAACAGAAATCTCAAGCGATTATTCGTATTCGTTGTAAAGTAATAATAAATAAATTAATTATAAATTAACGCGATCTTCATTTTCGATTGGATCATATTTCATACCGATTGGACTTGGAAATGGAATCTTCTAAAATGCATTCTTCATCCCTGAATTTCTCTCCACGAAGAAAGGAGATAATTACGTAACTTTCGCATTCGGTTATCGCGCTTCAAAAAAAAAAAAAAAAGAAAGAAAACAAAACAAAAGAAAAAAAGATAAGAAAACAAACAAAAAAAGAAAGGATAAAAGAAAGAGCGCGGAAGATAAAGCGAATTGCATCAATTTGCATCAAGCCGCGGGACGGCTCTGACATACGATAACTACTACACGGATAAGTTATCTACACGGGCGAGTAGCTTCGAGGCGTAAACGAAAATAAAGGCTCTTAATAAAAAAAAAGCATGCATCGTGCATCGTGCAAGTACGATTCATGCCAGCAATGATGGCATGAGGACTTGCTGCGGAATTGATTGGCGGCAATTAATCGTCGACGTTAATTTCCCTCGGAAACTGCTGTCGACGAATCGATCCCGTTTTCCTTACACGAGAGGGATGCGCATAAAGATATGTGTACATTCGAGATTGAAGCAGAAAGAAGCTATTGAAGCAACAAACATAATGGCGTACTATGTCTATATAGCAATACGCAACATCAGCAAACTAGGGGGAAAAAAAGGAAACACAAAATGCATCTACAGCCAATGAAGAGAACTTGGAAACGTATTCAAGCTAGTCTGGCCTCTCTACGATACATTACCTTGAAGTGGTCTACCAACAATGGGCTTACTATCGCCTCTCGGCCGACGAAAGCGCAAAAATGATTCGATTGTTCCCGTTAATGCCGCGTATAATCGGTAATATATCGACGTTCGACTCTCGGTTTGACGAAGAACAAACGGAAGGCACTTCACCCTTCGCGAGGGTTGGCCCGCTCGATGGAATTCCCCAGGACGTCAGATCGGGCTATTAATATCCAAATCGCGTTCGAGAAGATAAGGAAGCTAGGAATCTCGTCTCGAGTCGACCGACGTGTGTCACGATCGAGAACCGATCACGTCTTGCTTTGATGAAATATCACTTTGCGCTGCACCGCGTCAAGTCAATTTAGATTCGCAAGCTTGCATATCGCTTGGCTCCTTTTTACTCCACTATTGATTGCGGCGTATCGCACTTCATAATATACCGGCCATCCGTGAACTTTACGCCGCGTTATATCATATCACTTCCACCTCCAGCCTGATGGCGTCAACAACTACTCTGCACCGTGCAAGCAAGTTACGCTTATCTATTAATCAAGTCTTTTCATTATATGTTTGTCACTGATCGGATGCACCAGCCAAATAATTATCGTGCCATGTTGATTGCACTTGGTACTATTCCAGGACGCGACTTGTGTCACTAATCGTGTTGCTATGTCTCGAGTTCGATTTCTGCTATTCTACTTGAAACTAGGCAAGTAGGCGGAGAAGTCCAACGTGAACTTCGATTGGGATTATTACAGCCTTCCACAAGAGGGGACATTCCATCAGAAGCGATTGATTTTACGGATCCTTCATGTCGCACGAGATAATATCGTGAATAATATTTCGAAGAAAATATCATTGCTTAAAACATTTTATGCATTTACGCTAAATACGCAATGCAAACAATCACATTAATACGTAACCATCTGTAATTTGGATGTCAATATTTTGGAGAGAAATATTTAAATCGCAGAACTCATAAGCTAACGAATTCTCGTATAACGCTTTGTGACTGCCTTTTTTTCCATATACTTTGAATACGTCACGTATCCGTTAGATATATCTCGTTTTCCTTTCACGAGAAAACGCAATTTAACGCAATAAAAATGCAGATAATTTTAATGCAGAGCATGCTAGCCCGGAGTATGGCAAATTTGCAATTAAAATTATCTTAGAATTCGAGATTAAAGGAGAAGAGCTTTAACAATCACACACAAATCATATTTTTATGGTTGAAATAAAAATATATAAAATATCGGTGCGTGCATAATGCAGCATGCATAATAGATCAGAATACATAATTAATGACGACTAAAGATCAAATCTTCTGTCCTTTTCTCCTTTCTTTCTTTCTTTTTCTTTTCTCTCTCTAAATAAGTCAAACGATTCTGTCGCTCCAATGTGATCGGTTTGCTAATTTGTAATCTTTTTGATTACAAAAACCAGAAGCCGAGAGACTCGGAAGACTGTTTTGAATATTGTAACATCAACTACGACAAAAGTATGTTAAATTCAATTGGGGCATTAAGGCAAAATTTAAATCCAGCAGTCTTGTTTGCATGTTGGCTTTAACCTTTGGATTCTTATATCGTTAAATTTCTACATTTGCTTATCTCGAAATGCTGGAAACGTAGAAGCATAAGATCACCTTATCTCGGTAGCGTGTCATTAAAAATTGACGATTGGGAAAGCTGGTCATGTTCTGGGTCATCTAGCACGTGCTGAGAAGCAGATTAAGATCGAGGAGGAAGGCGACGAAAGGACATACGATCGAGCCGATCGAGATTCCAATATCAATACGGACTTTGAACGTCGCGAGTTCACATTCACGTGGCGAGAGAATGCAGCCAACCGATCTCCCTCCCTCTCTCTCTCTCCCACGGATCTTATCTGCGGTCAAGTGTACGTGTGTGTGTATGTATGTATGTGTACCCAAAGGCTAATGCATCTCATTGTACGTGTACGTGGGTACGTTCGCATGCACCTAGGTGCGTACACGCGATCAATAGAGGACTTGAAGAGCGGTAACCGCTCGCCGAACACCTCGCGGCCAAATGTCTGAACGAACATCCGTCCGGTTGGAGGCTCCGCGGTTTATCGATCCGCGACGATCGACCAAATAAAAGATCCGCGGTCCATCCGGACAGACACCGCGATTCCTTCGCGAGGAACGAATGATCAAGGTCGCGAGAGCTTGGATTACGCTGCATTCGCGACGCGATTTTACGCCGTTTGAGCAGCAAGTCGTGAGATATTAATCGACCAGGTCCGCCGTGGAGAAGCTCGCCATGGCTGCGACATGTCCACAGAAAGCTTGCGTAAAACGACAACGAGAGACCGGAACTGTATTGGCGTTGCAGCGACTAACGGCGGCGATTATCAGGGATTCATACGCGGCAGGTGCATTAAAAATGAACGGCGCGTCGTAGCTTTCTCCTTGAACGCTCGAAATCGATCCGCTTCAAATTCACGCCCCTCGCGTTATCGCGAGGATCAACGCGCGCGCGTCGGATCAAATGATTGCAACTCGCGGATAGAATGTGCCGGCTATTCTATGGACTAGAAACTCATCAAGCTTTAACTAAAATATTCCCGTGACGCAGTCGCGTGACGAAAGCACGAACGCAAGTTTCAGCTCAGGTGCCAATAATTATTATTAGAAAATTCTATCGCGCATGACTAGTCCGCAAAAAAGAAGACGCGCCTGATCCTCTGCGATGGTATAGAGATAAAAAAAAAACAGTACAAGTTGGGAAAGCCGTTGTCTTTTTATGCGGGCAAAATAATTAGCGCTAACATGCGCTAATATTAATCAAACATAAATTGATCGGAACGTTTTTCCAGAGGAGGGGGGAAAAAACAAGAAAAAGAAAAGGAGAAGAAGCACATTACATGAAGGAAGTTTCCTTCGACGAATGAAATGCGACAGCGCGATTCTGAATTTGACATATATATATATATATATATAAATTATTATATTATGGATCATACGATTATTCATTCACTCACATAATCATGTGAATCGAACACGCGTGAATTCTCAATCCGAGCAAGAAATCGCGCAATCGCACAATCACATTTCGCATCGGACGCTCGATTAACGCAGCCTCCGGGCTTCATGCTCCGCTAAGCATGCTATATTTATATATTTATATATTAACGTCGAAAATAAAGCAGCATAGTGCTGGAAATGAGAGACAGGAGAATCTAAAAATCGAGGCGACAGGAATAACTTACTTCGGCGGAGAGAGAGATTGCCAGATAATAAAGTCACAGTACAGTGAGATACGAGTGCATAGAGAGACAAGTGTCGGTGCACATTGCGCAGGCGCATTGCAGAGTGAAGTTCAAGAAGAGGAAGATTCTAAAAGAAACGTGCGCAAAAGTGTTGCAGCGAGAGATGAAGGTCACAGAGAGCTTCGAGCTGCGAATTTTTTCGCGATCGCACCCGCCGAGAGAGGCATCACGGCGATGCCTCGTCCCCCCTCCCCCCGGAGGGGGAGGGGAGAAGGCGGAAAAAAATCGCAGGCGAGAAGAAGACAGAGTTCCGCAGAGAGAAGATTCATGCGAGCGGAAGCCTCTCGCATCTATGCAGCAGCTACGCAGCAGCATATCTCTCCCTCCCTCTCTCTCTCTCTCTCTCTCTCTCTCTCTCTCTCTCTCTCTTTTCTTCTTCCTTTCCGTGCGTCTCCGCTACGGAAAACTCACTGTTTGTCGTCCACGATCATGGTGGCGGCGTTATCCGGTCACCCTTATCTCGACTGGCGCTCTAACACTCCCGTGCCGGGGTGACGCCTCTTCGCGTTGCGGATTAATCGGCACTGCAAGAAAAACCATTCCCAAATTTCGGCAAAATGTTAGTCGGACGAAATCCAAAGTGCGCGCATGCGGGGGTGTGTTCATGCACGTGTCGGTATCCGCGCGTGCGCGCGCGTTATGTGTGCGGCATCAGGCTCGCTTCTCTCCAGCACGGACTCGGAAGCCCCGCCGGGGAAGTACCGCGTGACCACGTGACTCGCGCGCGTCACGTGACTTCCCGCTAGTAGGAAAGAAGAGTCCGCGTGCTGCGGCCGATCAGAGATCGCCGCGCCACCCTGCCGAGGAGGCAGGTTCGAGCCGGTTTGCGGCCGTGCACGCGGCATAACTGCCTCGATTACGCGATCATGTGCACTTACAGATCGCCGCGTACGTGTCGGACGTGCTAAATCGCTACGTCGAAATGACACACGGCGCTTCAACGAGAACGAGGAAAATGGACCTCGAGCGTTTAATATGCGCGAGATAATGCCGCTATCAGTACGCTCACGCGTAACCGCCGATGGCGGGCGGCAGATCCATCTGGACGTACGCGTTAATGAACGACCACGCGAGAAGCAATCGCGAACCGCCACGTGGAGATTCACGCTCTCGCGAAGCGTAAGTCGCTTCCGCGCCTTCCTCCTTCTTCCTTCTTATTTCAAGCCGGCAATTGACGCGGCGCGTAATCCGCGAAAGAATCCCCGACGTGGCCGGCGAATTGTCCTTACGGTTATCCGCGCAGTGGCGATTCGGTCAAGTGCACTTTGCCCCCCCGATATCAACGCACGTGTCGGTTCGCGGTGGAATGCACGCATTGTACTTAACCGCGCGTGGCGAATAGCAGCACGATCATCCGATACGATGACGTCAGCGAACCAGTTCTCACAAGTTTAATTTTTGTGCGCGGGAGAGAGAGAAAGAGAGAGATCGTTTTTTCGTCGAGGGATCGAAGAAACAGAAAAAGAATAAAAAAAAAAAGAAAATAAGAAACACCGCGGCTCTGATGACGCGCATGACTCGAAAATTAACGTGTCTGCATCAACACCGGCGCGGTCACCAAAACACGAAGAAATAAAAAGAAAGAAAAACCATTAAAAGAGCACGCAAGGAGGTCCGAGTCACTAGTTGGTCGATTAATCTCTCTCAAACGAATACGAGCATGAATCGTAGAGATTGCGAGCGATAAGGGATACGGTAACGGCTCGTCCACGAAGCTGCGCTTCGCGATAAATCTCGCGCCGTCTGTCATGGAATTGTCAATGTTCGCTTTTTAGCGCTTTAGCAAGGCGATGAATAAACATCAGACTACAAATTATAATATCTCGATACAAAGACGATACAAAGTTCGCCCTCACTTGACCGTCAGATAACCGGCATTAGAATCGCGATATTAATCGCCGATACAAAGAATAATCTCCGGGACAAAGATCGCCAGATCGTTCGATCCACTTGCCGAGATTGCGCGATTGTTGTCATCGATTATCGAGCGCCCATCGCAATCGATATCTAGCGACAAAGAGATAAATCCGCTCGGGAGGAATCTAAATCCTCTCGTTGCCGGAAAATCTCCGGCAGTTTCCACGGCGGTGTTCTCCCCAACGAGGAAGCGACAATCGGCAGATGTATTGCGCGCCCCGCAAAAGGAACCGGCCAAAGAAAACGCGCGCGCGCGCGCATTATCAATCGCGTGGTTAAATATGATACGCTTTGGGAGGGTTAAAGTCCGACCGGTAAAGATTGTATTGCGAGGTATTAGGTAATCAGATTCCGTGCAACGGGAACCGTCCAGACGTCTCGGCTCGCATGTATCTTTTCTCGCTCCGCTGCCCTATCGCCGAGTCCGAAGTTCGAGCGTGCCTTTCCGTCCACGGCGCGGAGGACGCGCGGGAAATGATTCTCCGCGTTCCGCTCCCCGATAAAGATCCGCATGTCGTCGTCTCCCGACGCTATTCCCGTCGCGTTACGTCATCGCCGCGCTCGGCTCCGTTCGGCTCCTCGCGCTCCGTCGCGCCGACGAAGAGCCCTCATTCACGCCGCGGACGCCCGCCGCGCTCGATCGTGTCTGGCGCGCGCTCAGCGTTTGTAAACTACCGGATATAATTAAAGCCGCTGTTCGTTATTAGCGTTAGGTCACGTGCTGTTGCTCGCATCGTCGCGTCGCGTGCTACCGCCTCGGCGAGGGTCAGGTCACCTTCGAAGAACTTGAAAATCGCGGGGGTCGCCTCTCGCTCGGCTCGCGAGCGATCATTGCTTACCGATCTCACTATCGCGCATAAAAACTCACGAGCGACGATCGTGATGTTATTGTGTACGAAATGTGCGATAAGGAGCACGCTCGTGCGTACGATCGATTTGAGCAAGCGAGCAAATCAAAAATGATTTGCGAAAATTTAGAATACTTCTCTCCGATAAATGATGCAAATGATAAATATCCGTCTTGCGAGCAGCACAAGCTGCGTCGTCGTCCGTGAGCCATTCTCTCTCACGAGGGACATCTGTTTCAATATCGCGATCATTGCGTATCTCCGAAAATCACACGAAACCAGTAGTAATCTTATCAACGGGGAATCATCGTGTCGTCTCTCCGTCCGTTAGAAGATTCGATCGAAGACGTGTTGATATCACTTTATAAAATTCTCGCAATAATACGTAGCATTGCTTTAGTAAATCAAATATGCCAATCTGAATCTAATAAATGAACGGATTCTGATTAATTTTCTATTATCATAATAAATTTCTCTCTCTCCCCCTATTGAAACTGACACGGACACGACTTTTCCACGCGCATTAATCGCATCAATCACAAAAATATCGCTTATCGCCGGGATCACAGCGAAGCTGTGATTCCTTTCGTGGGCGCACTTTCGCGATTGAAGCCGCCCTTGAACAAACCGGCAGGGATGATGCCCGAATTAACGACACTGACTCAATTTACAAGCACGTTCGTTAGGTCGAACGTGAAGTCGCGGTGCACTCGCATCCGCGAGAGCCGGCCTCCGCAGCGTATTTAGCGAACGTGACACAATCGCGAGTGGCGAGGTAACTCGACACAAGCTACTAAGGCTTAACCCAAATCAAGCAAGGTGTTCCGCTCGCGTTCTGCTAATAAAAAATCCACAAGCAACACCGAGGAATTCCGGAGAACCGAGACGCGATCTCGGCTGTCGCGCATCTCCTGCGAGTGCCAGAATGTCGGGTTTGCACTCGGCATCTTGAGAATTTACGTCGGAGATAAATCGCTTCCGAGACAACCATTTCAAAATGCATGCGTTATGGTTGCGCAACCGATTAGCCTGAGATTAGCGTCGGTTAATAATAATTTTAAGCAGACTCCGCGGGACATTTCTGAGGAAATGATACCAACAGGATGGTATGTTAAGTTATGCATCCCGATGCGTCCTCAATTGTTCTGCTTTTTCTTTTTAGAAATCAGATATAGTATCGCGACATTAAAATTTCTGTCTCGGAGGATCTTGCCTCCGCGAAATCCCTCGTGTAAACTTGTCGCCGAGACGGCCTCTTGAAATGTGTACTTTGTCTGAATTAGTGATATCTTATCTGATAATGAGAACTGAGCATGTTTTCGGATTCATGAACTTTGTGTCAAGAGCACAACGAGTTGTAGCAATATTATCGCCGATAAATAACCCAAAACATCAGGGAAAGAGAATAAAAGAAGAAGGAAAGAATGTCACGTAAATAAATGATCGATAAGTTTACGAAGGGGCTTACGAGGACTGTAATTTCGTTTAGTCCAAAGTCCGAACAGAGAGCACGCTTCAGACGTGGAAATAGTCGTGCTATCTGAATCGCAGCGTGATCGCAATTAAAAATAATGCTCTTACCGAACGAAGGATGTGAATAGAGATTGTCCGAGTAGTACTTATATAAACGAAGTAAACAGAATTCTAATATCACGCGTTTTACGTAATAATCTATTCGTCACGAATTAATTATGCCGAATGAAAATGCGTTATTTCATTCGCATATAGAACGCTAATCAATGCGTCGGTGGGGGAGGAGGGAAAAAAACAAAAAAAAAGCGACAAACATGATTACGAGATTTACATTATAACGGCAGCTTATCCAAAGTGCGCTTCATTAAATGCGGTCTTTTCATTAAATGGTTCCCGCCTATCGGTGATTATCAAGCCCCAAACACCGACATCACAATGCCATGCAAGAATCATCCCATTAGCGGTCCACGAAAACGCCATGGTGAGTGGACATTGCGCGTTACGCGGCGTTATCAGCCTCGATAGATGATACTGCAAAAATATCGAGGAAATACCGGAGTAAACATCTCGCAATAAATATCTCGGTACAGGATCATAGTCCAAAGAGCACAGGATCTACGCAACGATAACGAGTTTTACGGGAGTATCGATCCTTGGAAATTCGAAATGACACTCCCACTCGAAATGCCGGCGATCCCGCGATTGCACGTGGCAATAATGCGGAATTATCCACGGACTTACGTAAGTAAACTGTCGCGAAACGCCAAGACGGCGATTTCGCGTAACGTTCCCCAGGCGCGTTAACAACGCGACACGCGCTCGGCAAATCCGGGGACGAGCAATTCGGATTCCAGATGCGATCAGTCGGAATCGATGAACGGGAATTACGCAAGGATTGCGCGTGATTTTCGCGATCATCGGTTCGATGAGAGCATGTCGCGAGCGCGTCGAGCGA
Source organism: Eciton burchellii (assembly GCA_020341155.1). Lineage (NCBI taxonomy): Eukaryota > Metazoa > Arthropoda > Insecta > Hymenoptera > Formicidae > Eciton > Eciton burchellii. The sequence goes on from JAHMML010000008.1 coordinate 4,802,405, forward strand.
TCTGAAAGCAACGCGCCGACGATTGCGAGATTCGTATGGAACATATCGTACCGACAGGCAAGAGAAGTCGACGCCGATGTATCCCTCGAAGCGACTTTCGCTTGCAAAGGATATGCAATATCCGAAAACGAGGTTTCGATCGATCCAACTAATCGATCGAGGCGTTTCTGCGAAACGCGATAAAACTCCCGAGACATCGGTAATCGCGGGCTAAATAAATCGCGATATTCTTCTGGAGTGGTACCTAGAAGAGATGCCGAAGCGCCGGATGGCATCATCGGATTCGGGGCTTCTTGAAAATTCGCGGACAAATCATACGTCTCTCCCCGCACAGAGGGCCCTACGTAACCGGCGTCGATGTGACGGCAGAGTAACTATATTTTCTGGCAACGACTGATCGCATTTGAAATGGACAGGTTCGCACATTAGCTCGTCAGTTGGACAACCATCGTGAGCAAAGTGAATAGAGACGCTCGCCGTCTTCAAATTGCATTTAAATTGCAATCGGAAGAAAATGACTTGATAAAAATAAGAAAATAAAGGGAAGATCGCCGCGACTCGTATCTGAACGCGAGAAGACGGTTTGACGATCCGGATAGTAATCGATCGAAGCAGACTATGACTCGATCGAATCAATCGAATCAAACTCCAATCTCCAAATCGGGATCTCAATCTTCAACGCGAGCTCTATCGATGGATTCATCGGCGGCGCGAACCTAATCATTGCGAATTCATGAATTCGCGCCGCCTTGAAAAAGTAGACTTCGCTCGCGCAGGCAGCAAAATTTCGCGATACATCGGCATTATTAAGCATCTCGATGCATCGTCGGCGTGTATTATATTTTATTTTGTCTCTCACTTCCATCCGACTTGGGTATAAATAATGCGCAAGCATCGTACTCGATCGACCTCGTTCGCTGCGATCGATCTCGGGCAGGTGTTCGATGAGCAACGATCGATTCGACGAGCGAAACGACACTTGATCTTCCTCGGTTCGATCATTCTCATTTGATGTGTAAGAAAACCGATTCGGCCGTATCGCGAAGCGGCTCTCATCGTTACGAAAAGTCATCGCCATCAGCGTCGTTTGTATTAAATTTATCGATCAGATTTATCGATTCATTTATCGATCGATAAACTGATCAGAATTCAATAACCGCACACTCCGGGATATACTCCGCTTTTAACACGTCGCTCGTTAATGAGCTTACGTTTCGCATTCGCGACAAAAGCAAATCATTGCTGATGATTGCTATTGTATGTGCTTTCGCATAAGCGCAACGGAACTATTCTATCGCAATTTATTCGCGGAGGAGCGATTATCTCTTTATTAGCAGAATATGAAAGAGAGGCAGCAGCTGTGCGCGCGATAGCTCAACGATCGGTTCCGAATAACTGAAAACCAATTGCCAATCGAATTTCACTGTATCGGATTGAAATTACCTTGTGGAAACGAAACTCTCGAAAAGTTCTTTTCGGGTCTCTCGAGACAAGGGCGAGAGGCAGAATTTTCAAAGTCGACTTATTCATCGCTCGATACGCGTAGCAGCTTTCTCAGAATTTCTCAGCTCTCCGAGCAAGAAGAATGGCGAGACGTCCTTGTTCGGTTTTTAAAATTTTTTCTACCGAAAGAATACTGCAGCGACCGAAATACGAGACGATCCTCTTAATGCTAGGTCAATAATTCCGTTCTGCATGGTCAGCAACGTGGTCCGTTATTTTGGGAAGAACAGCGTGCTTTCCGTCCGCCAAAGCTGCCCGCATCTAATCGATCTTCCTTCAATTTATCGAGCCGAGCGTTTGTCCGAACGCAGAGTGTTTGCTCTAGCGGAAGGAACTCGTAAAAAGTAAACGACTATCTTCCAATCCCATCATACACTTGACAATGCCTTCCTCAGACGAGATCTTTTGAAGATTGTCTGCAGCACCGTCTCAGGTATGCTTATCTCCACAATTTTTACGTTCGGTGTCAGTGCGAAGAATCCACGTCTCGTCGCTCGCGATTATGTGCCTCGAAAACGATTCGTTCGCATTTCGCCCAAGCAAGTGGATCGAGGCTCGTAAAACGATCTACTAAATTCTTTTCAATTTCAATTTGCATGGCACCCAAACATCGAGGCGATTCACGTATCGAGGCGTCGTCAAATCGATAACTGCGAGCGAGCACGACTATCAACTTACGTAGAAATACGGCTATTAAACGCTTGATATCTCTGCCTGATTATCCGTGTCGTCATTTATGAATTCGCTTCCATTACATTCCATCATCCTCTGGAGCGTCTAGCTTTTCGAAGCGTTCGCCATCTTCAGCAAATAGAATTTCCGCATTTAGAGAATGTCCTTTTCGTAAACGGAACGTATCTTGTATTTCCGACAAGGACGTCAAAGGAGAAAAGCGCGCTTTAGCTGCATTTGTCCAAAGTTTCTGCAAATAATCGCTCTCGAAATCGAGATTCCGAAATCGGAATCGGAATTTTAAATGCGCGGGAAATCAAAGTACCGCGTCGAATAGCGTACACGTAGAAACACGCTTATTAATAATGTCATCTGTTGGCAAGACCGAAGGAATTCTCTCCATCTGATCGAGCCAATGCATTTAAGTAACGTCACTCCTTTGATATACATTTCGATATCGCTATCGAGTGAATTCGCAGTAAGCCCGACGTGATGAAAGACGTCGATTATAGATCGCGGTATCAGCGTGTCGGTCAACAAAATCGACGACACATCGATAAGAGCTCGTGACAATTTGCATTTCCGCTCGCGAGTTCAGGCTGCTCGTCATGAACGCGATTGCTCCACGGGGCGAGCGCTATACGGTTTCCTCGCTTCGAGCGATCGGATGTTGAAGTCATCGAGACAGGATCGTCGCGGGATCCGTTAACGCGCGGTTCAGAGTGGCAAATCCGATATATGTTTAGCGATGTAGCCATCGAAGAACAATGCTTTCTTCGAGGAAGAGCCACGTGACGCTTCTACCGATCATTAGCATTCAATTAAAATATCAAGTAGATTATAGACAACATCTATAGACAAGAGGGACTTGGATCGTCGCCTTGCACGTTACACGACAAATTTAACTCCAACTCCGCCGACCCGCTCGCAAGTTTCATCACGTTGCTGCGCGCCCTTGCAGGAAGCACGTACGCATCGCTCCGGAGCGATGCGTGAAATGTTCGACACGGCAAAGATCCCAGAGATGTCCACATACAGCTGGCGGACGATAACTGATAGCCAGCTGGCAGCTGCAGCAGCAACAACAGCAGCAGCAACAGCCGTCCGTCCTTACCTTACGAACACCAACGGATGGATTGCCCCTCACTTCTGCCCCTTCCTGCCCGAGAGAGATCGCTGTCGCTTTCAGCCGCTGGCTGGCTTTTCCCACCGCGATCGCGCGAGAGGAAATTATCACTAGGCGCGATTCAGGGGTCAAGAATGGTGTGGGTGTTACGGGTGTGTGCCCGCGTGCGTGCGTGCGTGCGTGCGTGCGTGCGTGCTGCGTTGCTCTCTGGCCTCACGATTGCGTTTTCACTCGTGGGTGCATACGCTCGGAGCACGGAAGGTAGGCGGAGGGCAGTAATATCGCGAGAGGAGACGAGAGAACGATGCACGGTACACGCATCCGGCACGGTCGGCCAACGACTGAACCGGCACCGGCGTATCGCGCTCGAGCTCATGACGAGTCCCCGAGTACCTTTGATCTTTGATCTCGGACCCTGGGCGCACGGATTTCGCATGGTCTCCCTCGCGCGATAAAAGCGACACCGGCTCGGTGATGACGCTCGGTTATAAGGCAAAAATGACGCGGACGGATGCAAAGGAAAACTGCCAGCGTGGATATCGCGGTCGGAAATGCGCTCGTGAGCGACGTCCTACTTGATTGCTGTCCGTGCGATCTGCCGGCCAAGTTAGCGATACGATCGCCCATTCGAGAGTACTCGAGATCGTTTGAAACGGATGTTTGCTAATTAATCATAGCAGCATCCTACTTCTAAGCTACTTCAACGCGGTTAATGGATGTGTTAGTTTTTGCATCGCGCTCCGAAAGCGTGTCGCGTCGCTTGCGGATTTCGCGCTCTTGGAGATCCTCCTTCGACGATCGGATTCGTTTCGCTCAGCGATGCGGGAAACGGAGCACCACTGTCGACTCGCCGATCATGCGATACCCCTCCGCGATTTGCTTTTCAGGGGATAAACTCCGTCGCGCCATCGAAACGCTAACCATCGAAAAGAACGGAACTCGGACTCTCCGTTCTTCTCAGCTCGGCATGTGTGCAAAGCTGCGGCAAAGTCGAAGAACGATCCGAGACAAAGGTTGCGTCCTCGAAGAAAGCGCGGAGCCAGCCGTGCCCGCGGATGCCCGCCGCTTAGACAGATCGCTAGATCATTCGATAATGACGTAAATCGAATCGCCGACTCGGCGCGCGGCATCGAGCACCAATAATACGGCGCCACGCTAAAAAGTCGCAGAGAAACGCTCGTTCCTGCAGTGGCTCGCGCGCATTTTTCCCGCTATTCCCCGGGCATTCTAATCGCGCGGGGGAGGGGGAGCGGGGAATGGGGGAGGGGAGGGGGGGGACGGGGGAATGGACACGTCAACGATGAATTCCGGAATGGCGGAACTACTTTGAATGGAGATTCTCGCGCCGATGCCGGCCCTCGACCGGTCATCGCGAACACAACAATCGCAAGCTTTATTTATGTTGGAGGTTATGTGTCGGTTGTACCGTGCTACTGTGATGATCATGTGATTGATCGATGTATATCACCGAGATGATGATCAGTGTGCTAGTCAATGCGGCTAGTCGGATCTCGATTAATCCCGGCGACAATAACAATAACGGCGATAATAACAATAATGACGATTACAGCCCGAAAATCGACGATAAGATTGATGATATTGGCGCAAACGCGAGAGAATATCGTGCTGTAGATTTACGCTGGCCTGATTCGCGCGATCCAACCGCGATCGCCGACAATTGGAGAACAGCGACGCGAAATAAGACCGCTGCGTAAAATCATAACCTAATTCGTTAACCTAAAAGGCGCGGATTCTCCCGATGAGCGTGTCGGGATGGAGGATCCGCAGATCGACAGGCGATTCTCTGGCTCGGAAAACGAAGCGAGCGGAATTCGCCGAGCGTGATCCGCGTTTCTCGGCAGATCATTCCGTAATTGTCGAATAATAGATGGATCATCGCTGCTCTGGTCGTCTCGGTGGCTTACCGTTCAGAAAGTATCACCTATCGCGCAATTTCACGCAACTTCTCTCTCGTAGGTCTCTCTCTCGCCGCAGGATTTCGTCGCAGAGAAAGTGCCGCGCTCAGAGGAGCTTTCTCATGAGTTTCCCAAAATACGCGCGCTTTGCGATCCACACTCTCAGCACTCGCTAGGGAGACTCCGCGATAGCATTATGGGTGGCCTAGTGGCTTCTTCGAGGCACTCGATTTACTCTGGCAAACAACAACCTGTTCCGTTGTATCACGCGCGTGCCAACACACGACTGCCAACACCAAGTATCGCAGACTAATCCCGACACGAGACACAGGACGACTCGAAGATCAACACCGGGGCCATCTTGCCGCCTGAAACTAGGGATCGATGCGCCGTTGCGAGCGCGCTCTGCCGACGCCGTCATCGTCATCGTTATGTTGCCGCTGTCATTCTCAATCGAGAATTTCTTGACCTCGTCTCCCTATTTATAGAAAAAAATTCTCCTCCCCTCCGGTGCTGCCTTTTCCATTTGGGGGAAATGTCCCCATTGTGCGATTTCTATGATAACCCGCGGGCTCTTGTGGGTATTCGTGAACTTTCGAACTTTCAAACTTTCAAAAATTATTAATTGACCTCGGTTGGTTGCTCTGAGCAGCGTCTTTCAGCTTTCGAGCTTTTGGCGGGGAAAAAATCTGAAAATGATTACGAAATCATTTCGGAGACGAATAATCCGATAATCGGATTTTCTCGGAAAGTTTTTCTATGAATTTTTATAAAGTTCCATTCCTAAATTCCTGGAAATAAATGTAAATTTAAAAAAAAAACGTTAGATTGAAGATATTGAAGATATATATTTATATCTCGTAAAACGGACGGATAAATTATCCACAAAATGATGTGGAAATAAATTATTTCAGCTCAACTGCTTAGCAACTTAGTTATCTAATTGCTCGATGTCATCGATGCAAATTCGCCAAATACGCGTTTTATAAAATAATATCGGAAACTACGAAACGGATGAATCACAGAAAGCGCCATTGTGTAAGTTTAATTTTCTGCCGTCTCAGCACCGACACGATATCAGTTAGCGGTAAATATGGCTGACTCAATTTTATTTCTCTAGTTGTATTGGCCGCGTTTGTATTGTGACCCGCAATACGGTAACGTCGATCGCCTACAGAATTAAACTTGTGTTCGCGATGTTAGAAATCGGTCCGAGTTCACGATTCACGAAAAAGTTACTAGAATTCCGATCGGAAAAATACTCGACACGTCGGATAAATATCTCGAATGATAAAATGACTATATCGAAATAAAATATAAATGAGAACTAAATATGCTTAATTTATTGATCCATCGCGACAAATCATAATTTAATCACGCTGCGTTCACGCGATTTGGCTTCTAGTAACTTTTCGTCGGATTGAAAACTCGGGGCGATTTTTCATATCGCGAATGCAACTTGGAACTTCCTCACGCACGTGCCGAGTCCGAGACGCGTTCCGAAAATATCGCAAACGCGATCACGTGGGAGGCAAAGTTTTTAAAAAGTCGAGAGATCGAAAGCTATTATTTACGCGTGGTCATTTACGCGGAGAATTGTACTGTCCGATGATCAATGCAATATAATCTATCCTATCATGATACGTATCACACAAATAAATTGCAAAGTTGCTCGGCATTATTATTAGAGCATTATTATTATCATCATCATCGCACTGAACACCGTTCAAAACATAAATTACATATTCGCTTACTCCGGATACGCATTTATGCGTTTACTTGTATCGCGCGCAGGAAATATGAAAAATAAATGAATGTTCCATCGAGATGAGCTTACCTTAAAAATGTGTGCGTATACACGTGTATCGCGTGCGTAACGTTCTATTGATATATGAGCGAATAGGCACATGAAATATCGCGGGAATGCCGCTCTAATTGTTTAACGTGGCGCAAATCAACGACAATAATAACAACAACAACAACAACAAATCACAGCTGCTTTACGCGCAACGTATATTACGAATATTGCTGCCGGCTTTCGCGAGCGAGGCTACGTGGGGATTTTACGTACCTTGCTTGAATTTAAACGTTACAGATGCCTGCAACTCTAAGACGTTTCACACGTAAAGTCAGCGTTTTTATTTGTCACGATGTGCGCAATATACGTTGCTGTCGGACAAGACTCACATTGCACCACGTTACATCGCACGTCAGACCGTACTCCAAGCCCGTGGCAGCCCGAAGCACGAAACGGCCGGTACGCGGCCACGAATCTCAATATAGACAGCCGGCCTGCGCGCGGACCAATGAGACGGCGACTCGCCATGGGCGGGGATGTGGCGTGATCCTCGGTGACGTCACGCGCCGTCCCGCGCGATCGATAACTCAAAACTCGCGCGACGTACGTGCGAAACTTCGCGCCAATTGACGCGGCATCGACGATCGGTGACGCGCGGTGTGCGCATGCGCGCGCGATCCATCCGACGTACCGTAACCGTAACCGTAAGATCGAGCCTTTCATTAGGTTTCTCTTTCCCGCGATTCGGATGTAAAAGTGCGTATTCAAACTGCGTGTTCGCGCGCCCTTGCGCGGATGATAAAGAGCGCAAGATCAATGAGAATGACGGAACGCCCGCGCCCGCGCCCGCACCGAGCACCCGCTCGCGACATTCCGTGCTCTCATCACGTTCAAATAGCGGAACGCCGGTTATCAGGTGAGAGTGGCGACGTACTGCGACGCGCGTGAATTTATCGGCGGCGCGATATTACTGCATACACGAATTTGCGAATTTGCAAAAGATTAAATTCAATCGAAAATATTAACGATCATGAAAATCATGTGGATCGTTTGACGATCTCTCGCTAAAATTCCCACTGCCTTTCCTCTCTTGGTTTCAAATGTTCGACGGCTGGTCAAAGGTTAGATATTTCAAGCTGCGTGAAAAATATGGCGGCTTTTATTTGAATGACTTAACCAAATAGACAATTGCGTGTAAGAAAGTACAAGAAACGTTACACGACTTACGGGAGATAGAAGGAGGAAAAATATCCGCAATATTATATCGAAAAATAATTCGTATGATTTTCGTATATAATCTTTCGTCATCTTAAAATATATCTCGTAATTTTTTAATCAAATCTCTCGCACACTTGCGATCCGACATCCCCCCGATACGCTCCTAGAGCGGAAATTGCTACCGTTGCTCGGTATTCCGGGGTAAATGAGGAAATTACGCTCAAATGCGTAAATCGCGCCGTTAAACGAGGGATAAAACCTGCACCGGCACCGGATCATCAACGTTTAAACTTTATTAAAATCAACAACGCAGTAACACACAAGTGCAACAATAACAACAAGAAATTGACGCGCTTCGCAGGCAGGCAGACGCGGCAGAGACTGCATCTCTCGCTCCCTCGTTCTTTCTCTTTTCGCTTTTCGCTTCTCATTCGGTTCTCATATGAAAACATCAAACTGCCTCGGCCTCGTCTCGCACTAGCATGCCGAACGGCCAGTTCGGACGAGCGCACTTTCCGATGCGATCGTCATCGTTGCGAACGAGCGAGCGCCTGGAGACCTGCGACATTAGTAACATTTGCAAATGAACACAAAATCCATGGTAAAAGTTAACATTCATGGCGATCAATGGCGACCTTGAACTAGGATGCGCGCGCGCGCGCGCGCGAATCTCGCACCTGAGCCTCGCGCGACGCGTAGCGTGATACATATAAGGCACGCACACACGCACACACGTACGCGCAAAACCGGACCGGGGGGAAAGCGCGTTTCCTCACGTTGCCGCTAGGATCGCTACAAGCAGTGCAAAGAGACAAGCGAGCAGGAGTATGGAGCATCTCGTTATGATTTCGCTGCTGATGTTAGTGACACCGGGTAAGCGCGGAGATGGCGCCGCGTCGTCGACGCGGCGCGATCTCGCGCGATCAAGCACGCGGCATACCGTGCGCTCACCTGCGCGGCGTCTCTCCTCGTCTCGCGCATTCTCGCCGCATCGCTCGCCGATTCCGCGCTCCACGGTTGCTTCCTCCTGATCGCACTCCCGCTCCTGCTCCCGCCTCAGCGCGTCGGCGATCAGGCCGAGTTTGCGGATCGGGCGATCCTCCTCGCCCTCATCCCCGCTCGGCGTCGCATTCTGAGCGCCTGCTCCCTCTCCGATCCGCCCGCGTCCTCTCCCCAGGTCCTCGATCTCCCGTCCGTGCTCGCACAGACTAGCCGCGGCCAGTTGAAGGTCGCGGACGGCTCTGGACAGGTCCAGCTCGGCGGTGGAACGACTCGTGCTGCCTTCTTGGTCATCTTGGTCCTCTTGGTTACTCGTCGGAAAGTCACGCTTCGGGGTCACACCGCTGATCGTCCCTTCGAGTCTTCTTGAGGAAGCGACGAGTTGCTGATCCTCCTCGTCATCGTTATCGTTTGTTCGATCCTCTTGGCTGTAAAGGGTGGAACTACGCGTGCTACCACTTTGACCTTCCACCTCGAAACTGTACGACGTCGAGGAATTCTCGCGAGAGCGAGAAATGTGGTCGGCCACGCTACCGAAAGCCTCTGCAATCAGCTTGACGTTCTCATCCGCCACGCGAAGATAGAAATCAAGGCTGCGGGTTGACGTCAATTCCGCGTTTTCGTTTCCGTCTTCGCTCCTCTCTTTAGCGTTGGCACGCTCCGAACCTGAATAATGATTACTCGGAGAGCCCGCTACGGCTTTCATCTCAGCTTTGATTTTCAAGTCATCATCATCTGTCCTGTCAGCTGACATCACGGAATCGTTCGATCCGATTTCCGACTTTTTGGTCGGTGTCGCGTCATCGTCGCCCTTTATCAAGTTAACCAGATCTTGGCAGAGGCGGCTGTACGCGGTAAAGTCCGTTTCCGCTCCGTGCTCGCTGTCGTCGGTTGCCAAAGCATTGGAATCCACACGCAGATACTCGTGCCAAAACTCGTCGTCCAAGGCAGCGGCTTTGGAGGAGCGCGCGATATCGCGATCGCGTTCGGCGATACTCGATTCCTTCTTAGGACTTTCCCACGTCGTCGTCGTTGCCGGCGTAGACGTATCGCAGACGCACAGCTTGTTCCGATGGGCGCTCACTGCTGGATGATTACCGTTGATGTCGATATTTTCAATCGCTGGTCCCTTTCGCCTATGCGCATCATTGTCGGATAACTCGCCATCGCTCACGACACGCCGCGGATATGCCGATCGCTCGGGCGTCGCCTTCAGGTTCCTCGTTACGTCCCGAATCTCGTCCCGGATTGCATCGAGGCTGGGCTCGCGTCTCAGATGAATCCGCTCGTGGTTGATCAGACCGTACAGATTGGCGGACAGCGATCTGACCGCGCGTTTTTTCCCTATATCACCGCATGCATCGCTGAACGGCTGCCGCTCCTCTCTCGTCCTGATGCCGACCTCGTCGATTCGGTTCTCCCGTGCGCCAAGGACGTTCCGCTGCGCTGCGATCGCATCCTTCCTCAGGCTACGATAAGCCAAGTCGTCCGTGACGACGTCGGGCTCGCATTGCGGTATGTACGGCGAGCGCGGCTGCTCCGGTTTCGTCGGTGTCGTGTGCAGGTAGTCGCTCTCGGTCGCTGCGGTGACCGGTCCGAGCGGAATGCCGAACGGTGGCTGCGGATCGATTATCCGCAGAGTGTTGTTGGCATGGTTGATACTGCGGAAGACTACGTCATCACGGGTGATGTCCGGTTCATCTCGCCGAAGTGGATAAGCGGCGAAACGCGCGAGATCATCGGCCGAGTCCTTGCGCGACAGCACAGGCGAGGCAATAAGATAGCTTATCTTGGACAAGGTCAATTGTCCGGCAATGTCCGACAGCGACGTCGGTCGCTCCTTGGGGTGCATCCTGCGGTAGGCCATGTCGTCCTTCGTTCTGTCCAGCGAGTCGGTCGTGATCGCGGTGATCGCGTCGAGCTCCTTCCTGCTCTTCTGCTTCAGACTCAACTCCTCCATGCTTCGGCGCTCCGCGCGATCTAGGAGCTCCTCGTCGCCGAGACTGAGGCTGTTGTATATCGCTTCCAGCTCGGACAGAGCTTCCTCGAGGTTCCTCGAGCTTCTCCGCCTCTCCAGAGTCTCGTCGGTCGGTGTCGTTGCTTTATCGTTCCTCCTGTTGTCGTTCTCGCTGCGATTATCGACTTTGCGTACCAACGGATCGCCTCGCTCGCGAGATCTACCCCGCGATGACCAGTCGGATGACGCGGCAGATGGACGCGATGGGGTCGTCTCGCAGATGTTGGCTGATTTATTCCCGGCCTTGTACGACGCGCCGTGATTCGCGTCGTTGCAATTGAGCTGATCGTTGCGGATGTTCCTATATCGACAGAGCGCGGATTCGACCGGGCAGTGATGGCTGGAATTGTATTTATTGTTCGTGCGCTCCAACGAGTTACGAAACTCCGTGCCAAGATACGGCCAATCTTCCGTCTCGTACTCCGCCGTGTCGTATCGATCCATCTTGTTGGATCCGTAGGATCGGAAATTCCTGCAATCGTCTCTCGCTCTCTCGTCGGCAACGTTGGCTCCTTCCCGCTTCGAGTAACTCGGCACATTCTGGTGTCTGTTCGCCGGGTAAGAACCGTATCCGTAACCGTACACGCGATAACGGGGATCTCTCGGCGGCGGCTCGGGTGGCCGATTGTCCGGATTGATCAATCGGTGACGATCGACAGCACAGCTGTCGAACGGCTCCGTGTAATGGCACGCGTTCTTCGCGGGATACGTGAAGAAGTTCCCGGCTCGGCGATCGTTCGCATACGCGTCTGCAGTGTCGCAGGAAATTTTGCTATACGCGTTGTTCCGATTGAGATCTGTGGCGTATTGTCCGGTGGAGTACCTCCTGAAGTCGCCGATGATCTCCCGATCCCGCAGATCCGCGAATGACCTTTCAGCTGAAAGCGCACGGTCGCTTGAATGTGGACCAAATCGGCGCGGATGCAACGATGCATCGGACGGACGATACACCCCGTTCGCGTCGACGTGTACAGTGCGTTCTTTGTCTTCAGCACAGGCCAAAGAACACCTTGCATTGTTCTGATCGTTCAAGGCATCAGCACTGCCGTTGCCGTCGTCTCGGGACAAACGCTTGATGTAACGCTCAGTCCGAGCTGTTCGCGTTCTTCGGCTACACGTGTTGTTGTTCCTCTGCGCTGCATCCGCGCTGCATCCGTGCAGCTTGTTCAGCGAGTTGTTGGATCGCCGAGAATTTTCGTCGGAACTGCTCTCACCTGCGCACAGGTGATCCCTCTTGGCCTCGGCTCGCGCTTTCAGTTTGTTCTTCCGGTTCTTCCTGCCCAGACCTTCTTGCAACGAGCCGTCACTGCTGCGAGAGTGCACCGAGTCCTGATGCAGATGCGGCGAGTCCGTCAATTGGCGGACGTTGCTCGGGATCCTCGATTGTTTACTGCGCTCCGGATCGTTCTCTATCCGGTGCAGGACGATCTCGCCGACTTGATTGGCTTGTCTGTTGAATCTGCCGGGTTTTCTCGGCGTTCGCTTGCAATAAACGATTTCCTCGTCGTTGGAGGAACTGTCGTAATCTCTTATCGACGATATTCGTCGCAGAATACCACCTATCGACCATTTCTTATCCTTTCTCTTATCAGACGCGCTAGACACCGCGTCGCAGACTGGTAAACGCTGACTTGCTGGCAGGACACCGTCTATCCTCAACATGTCTTTCTTGCGGAGGCCCTTCCTCTCCATTACGAACGTCTCCGATGCTCCTTGGTGTCGGAATATCTGGAAGAAAATGTAAAGAGCTATTTCTAACGTAACTTTGTTCATTGCGACTTAATGCGACGATTAGACAAACGTGTCTACGTTTGTACGTTTACGGGGCAAGAAAGAACTCGAATAAACAGATTCTGTCCGAACGAGATCTATCGCAATCGTACGTATCGATTCTAGCGGTGGTCTTCGCTCGACAAGTATCAATGCTGCTACACGTACGTGTCGATAAATCATCTTGCATCAACAAAGACGATAAGGAAATAGAAAGTAATAGAGGGTTATTTCGATCACGAGACCACACAAACGAGTCTGTTAAGCCTCGTTCCATCGAGCCTATTGGCATTGTATTCAATGAACGCGTTCGCCAAACGCGTTCATTCCTTCCCTAATTAAATCGTCCGAGCGTGCGTACGGCGCTACGGTGCTTCTAATCTGGCCGATTACGTCAGACATTCTACCGAATCACAGAATTATCCACGTGCCGTCCACGTTCGAAAGCGCACGTTCACGGAAACGCGGACGAGTAGCAGATCCGAGTAACGGATCTCCCTTGTTCGGCTCTCGCTTGTTCACGCTCCGCTCGCTGTCCAGCTAAAGGCGGGCAGGACTCGCGCCAGGTGTACCTAGCGATGCTAGCAATTATATATAAATAACCACCGAGCACTTTGGGCACTGCGCGCACTCACCTCCGACCTCGAAATCGCGTCCGTTCCTCGCATCCGCGAGTATAACGCGACTCACGCCCGCCAGATTCCCGATCATTCAACGCGCGGCACGCTGAGGGCGAGCAGTCGCGAGCAGCAGCTGCGAGCGACGCGCGATTAGCCAGGTCGGTGCTGGCCGTCGTCTCAGCCTCCGCGCGCGCGCGCGCGCACCGGAGCCTGCTCTGCCGGGGACGTCGCCTCCCCGCCTCTCGCGCCGTCGTCTCGTGCCGTCTGGAGCCGACGCGCGCCTGACAGCCCGCCGTTCCTGCGCCGTTGCGCCCTAACGTGCTCCGCACGTCCGCCCGTCCGTCCGTCCGTCCGTCCGTCCGTCCGTGCGTCCGACACGCGCGCACGCGACGCCTCTCGCTGCTCCAGTTTCACTGATCGCGCAGCTCTCTCAGCGCCCGCGGGGAGGCCCGACTGACCTCGAAACGTCCATCTTCCTCGCACACCGGCGGAGCTATATATTGGGCCCTCGAGAGCGAGCGGGCAGCCATTACGCCGTGCGATGCGCGTCACGCCACTGATGCTCCGGAAAGGCGCGACGTAAGGCCGCGAACACTCGCCTGCACTCGTAAGCCGAGCTCGCGGCGAGGCTGCACGAACGCAGCGGCGAAGCGTCTTGTGACCCCACCCATGCTCTCACGCCCGCCCGCTCCTCCGCGCCGCGGCTCCCCCATAAGATCCCCGCCAGCCAGCCACGCGACTGACGTACACTGGACCGCACTGATGGTGCCGCAGGGTATATTTAGCGCGTCCCGTCCCGTCTCGCGCTCCCCCCCCCCCCGCCCCACGCCACCGCCAGCGCCGAGATGTTTCTCCCTCCCTGTTGTGTAGAATCCTGCATTATATATCCTCGACTATTGTGAGAGACGCTATTGTGCAAGAATGAGCTGAACTACCAGCGACTTGGGGGGGGGAGAGAAGGGGGGAGATCACGTGGAAAATGCGCGGCTCCTTTCATTGTCCTAGTTTTGTCTCCGATTCGACTGGTCGATGTTTGTTGCCCGTTTGTTTCCCCCGTGATTAAGCAAATGCATGATTCCGAGTGATTTTCTTCAGGTATATGTATTACTTTGTATCGCGATCGTTGATCAAATTTGGCAAAACCGAGATTGTCCGAAATGCTGGACATGACGACGGTGTCTTGCCAAGAATAAGCAAATACGTACACGGAATCTAGGATATGTAGAAATAATATTTCGATTTTTAATAATTTCCGAGAGCAAAGCACGACGCGATAACAGTATGCACAAGATACATACGTACATGCACATATACGTGTACGATGATGTTTTTCTAATGGAGAAAAAGCTGCAAGATATATCGAGGATAGGCAGTGTTTTCCTGCTAAGCTAACCGTGACAAATTTTATCAGTGACAAAAAGGAATGAAAAATGATAGATTGGCGATATTCCGCGATAAATCTTCTCGATATATATAATTATCAGGTTCGTGCATCCAGTTGAAAGATAAGCCTAGATGACTCAAAGTCTTGAGGGAGTTAAGAGAGTTGAATTACAATTACAACAACTGCGTGAGTGTTAAGCTTTTTCATTTATTGAAAATATCTCTGTAAAACGTGTGTATATTGTGGCCGGGCGAGGTAAGCCGACAATACCGAATCTTCGACAACGAAATGAAATCGGGTAGCAAACGAAGAGATACGGTGAAGACATTGAAAACAACATAGTCGATCGTATTTTTAGTATCTACATAAGTAATAAGGACGAATCAACGATGCATTTATCGCTTACTTTTTAATCTCTCTCGTTATTAATTATATTATTAATTATATTATGTATAACAAAGCGGTAACAACTTGTTAATTCTAACTATTATGATAATAATCGTTTACTTTATATAATTACAATAATGTAATGTGTAAGGATCGTTAACTAATCGATAACAAACGAATCGTATCCTCCTCCTATTTCTTCCCTCCTTTTCTTTTCATCCCTTCTTATTCACTCTTCTTCGTATCTTTTCTTCATCGTCTTGCCGTTCTCGTCGCTTCTCGCTTCGACCCAATCTCGTCCGTAAGTTTAAATCGTTTTATCAGTAGTCCCCTTTGTTCGCTCATTCCCTTCTCTCCCTCTCTCTCTCTCTCTCTCTCTCTCTTTTTTTTGTATTAATTATTTAACAACAGTTTTTCTTTATCCTCTTATTATTTGCTGTTTAATTTAATAATCGTAGTAAACATAGTAATTATATTTATAATATCGTGCAAATAACCCATATCTTCTCATGTTATTTATCCGGTTAAGTAGTAATGAATGTCGTGTTCTCAACGAAGGAGCTCTTCTCTCTCTCTCTCTCTCTCTCTCTCTCTCTCTCTCTCTCTCTCTCTCTCTCTCTCCCTCCTCTCTCTCTCTCTCTCTCTCTCTCTCTGCATTCTCTCGTTCTCTCGCGTATCTCGCGTTTGTGGGACGCGCGCATTCACGCGTGCACACGCATGAATCGCTCGCGCGTCACGAACGTTTGAATCTCCGCGCGTATCCCGCACGAAAATATATACGCGCGAACGCGTACTTACTACATACATACATACACACACGCACACGCACACAATGCACGCACACAATGCACGCACGCACAGATTTTTTTTTTTTACGCAGAATTTTTTTTTTCCCTTCTGTTTAATGGACGATCCTTCGCGCGTGTTCTGCTCTTTTTTTTTTTTTTCTTTTTTCGCTTAATGTTTCGACAGCTAGCTCGTTAAAATTGGATTCTTAGCACGTTTCTACCTAGCTTGATGACCCATGGCAGTTGCTTGTTCATTTATACTGGCCGACAGGCTCCGTAGCTTGACACTTTACAATGCTTTAGCCCAGCTCTAGGATTTTTGTTTCATATTTATTTATTTATTAATCTTTTTTTTATATTCATTAATATCATTATTTATTATCTCACGACGTAGGATTAATGATTCGAGAGTATCGAGACACTACAAAGCCCTTTTTGTTTGCTATCCGTTTGAGAAAATTTTCGTGCATTTACGATTAGTTAACTTAGTTCTCTTTTATACAATGCGGTAACGGCAGTATCGTCCTCGGAGAAAGTACGTTAAACCTCGTCTTACCTCGCTTAACGAAGGAAAGCCCTATTATTTTTTTTCTTTTTTGTCTATATCTTACAGCCGTCGTCGCGCAGAAGCTGGTATTTTTAATGTACACTTTGGAAAAGATTAACGAAAGTCAACGAAGCACACTACGCACGCTCTTCCATCCCCCTCCCGCTTCGCCACTGTTTGTCACCATATTATCGTCGTCGATGTTGTCGTTATCCGTGTAATCGCTATCATCATTATCACTCCGCGACGATATCGATCAAACGGGCCCGTCTTTGTTCCGCATGAAGCTTTGACCCTCCCGCGATATTACCAAACGATTACCAGGCAACCTCGCGAGACGCATGAAATACACATTTCAGGGGTAGAAATGCGAGAGAACTGCGAGAGGGCTACGTTTCGAGACAAGGAGGGAGAGACCGTCAATCGAAGATACAGCAGAGATTAATAACAAATATCTCTCGGATATGCGATAAAGGCGAAACGAGATCGATCATTATCTCGCACACAATGCGTGAACGCGATAATACAATCTGTTGCTCATCGAGGTGCGAGAAATATTTTTCACAACAAAGATTCGCAGACGCACGCTTCTCGATAAACGTTGTTCTATCGCTCGGCGCGACCGAGCGTTCTCTCATCTCGCGCGAGTCCTCTCGTAGTCCTTTTCGATTCGGCGCTACCAGATGGAGCGTCAATCGATGCCGGTGAACGACACGTTGCTGATCGAATTACCGGGGAAGTGTTCAACGCGCAGCGTGTGATTTACCGTTTGCATCGATCGGCGCGTCAACGAGACGCTAAAGCAGAACGCACGGTGCTCTTCTGCATCTCAGGATTATCTCTCGCGAGCAGATCGCTCGCAAAATGAAGCCGCCGCACAATTACATTCGTATCTTTCGTCTTTCGTGAACCTACCGCCAGCAACCACGCTGTCGTTTCCCTCAACGCGATCTCAAGGCTGGTTAGCTCGAGCAGCTTGCTTGCGGAAATCCCGTAATCTCGGAGCTGTACGATCCGTACGATCCGTACGAGGGCGTTCTAGATCGCGAGCGACAATCGCCGCGACAGCAAACGATAACCGCGATCTATCCCGAGCTTCGCCGAGCGCGAGTTATCAAAACGCGCGAGAATCACGCCGCGTTTGCGTGTGTTTACGCGCGGCGTGACGGACCGAGCGCGGAGACGATTGCCTGCAAAAATAGAGAACGGCCCTCTCGTCATCGTCCGCATGATTCATTTCCCCCCCCTTTTCTTTTTGTTCCCTCGGATGACTCACGATCTGTCGAGACGATCGTGAAAAGCGAATCTCTCTCCGTGCACGCCTCCGCGGGGAAGGACGATGCCCTGCGATGCGGCTCGTCAAGGAGGCGTTTCCGGAGATTGCAGCAGCCTGTTTGCGGTTTGTTAAATCCCATCTCGTACAAATTTATCATCGGGATACCGAGCGGCGAAACCACGCGCGAATATCGACTCATTAATGGCCAACGTCCTTGTACCCTCGTTCCTGCACGTTCAAGGTCGAGCGACGTCTCTGACCAATAGTCCATCTCGGGTCCGTTTGCGGAAAGAACCAGTCAAAGTCTTGCCGGGGGAATCCCCTTGAATCCCCTTCTCGGATCGAAGACGGACAGAAACGTTAAACGCGTCAATCGACGCCGTCGATTAATAAATCTGCACGCGATGGCTCGCGTATCCTCGCGTCTCTCTTCAGCGTATCCGCTGACGCGTGTATCGCGCGTACTTGGCCCGGTTGCCCATGGTCGTCCGCGAATGTAGTATCGAAAATATATATTATCACGTGCGCGAGAGCGATTTGATTATTATCGAATTATTTGCGCGTATTACAGCACGGGAGGGGAGGCCAGACTGAAGAGGCGGAAGCGGGGAGGAGGGGCTCGGAGGTGCGGGACAGTGAGCCGGACGGACCATCGGACCATTTCGCGGTAAGAACGTCGATACGGTAAGAACAATCGACGATTATCCAGCGGATCGTCTTCGTCATCGTCATCGTCGTCCATCGCGCTTCCGGGACGCTGCGTTTCCGAGGGACAACGTCGATGGTGCAAAACGGACCGATCGCGCGAACACTCGGAAACCGGGGAAGGTCGGCAATAGAAAACGCGCGGATGGGAAACGACGATGACCGTTCCTGAACGAACGAGCGAACGAGCGAGATGCGGATGCGCGCAGCTGCGCGCGCGCGCGCGCGCGAGGAGCTATTTTTACGGATATGCGATAAAAAATATTTTCTTTCCCGCCCGTCCCACAACGAGCAAAAGCGGCGTTAACGTTAGCGGAACGCGTTCCCAAGGAAGAATCGATCAAGAAGCGCGCCTCGAAACGAATACGTCTCATGTCGGTTCACTTTCATGCAGATCGATTTCTCTTTTGGAATATACACGTGGCCCTAGTGATCGTTTAACTTTTAGCGAGATCCCTGTCAGACACCCTGACGGCGACGCAAAATCATCGTGTGATGACCCGTGATGATTCGTCAACTGCAATTATAAACGTACGTAGAAAAGAGCATTAATATATCGGACCGGCTCTCCCAAGAGTTATGCCAAAGCGAGCATGAATTACTCGCAGCGCGCGAGTTGCTCGTAAGATTATATCCGCCATATCGATTTCCCCTCTGTCTCTGCCCTTTTTTTTTTCTGTATCCGCGAAATCCGCGACGCTTCTCCGATGAGCCGTTCTCGCTCTTGCTCTCCGTTCTTGTCCTCCTTTTCTTTCTTGCGAGCCTTCGAGCCTTAGCCTTCGCGGATCACGAGGCTCTCGCGATTCTCTCGACCAGCGAGAGAAAAACGTTCCATCTCTTCTCATTCTCTCTCTCTCTCTCTCTCTCTCTCTCTCTCTCTCTCTCTCTCTCTCTCTCTCTCTCTCTCTCTCTCTCTCTCTCTTTCTCTCTGTCATCCGCGAGCGATCGTCACCCTCCCACACATTGACTTCCTGTCGGCGCGCATCGCCGTCTATGAAGAGCCGGCAGCCGCTTCCTCGTCGTTGTCCCTCTCGACCCGCGCGCGTCCCTTTCCTCCGCCCTTGCCGACCCTACGCGAGTCGCGGACGCGGATGTGGAAAAAGAACCATCGCGCAGTCCGCGATTGACACATGCATGCACGCGCGCGCGCGCGCGCACACACACACACACACACACACACACACACACACRCKCTCTCTCTCTYTCTCTCTCTCTCTCTCTTGGTTTCTCTGCTCTCTTACTGCTTGTTTTCTCATTGTCACGCATGCCTTTCGGCCGACATTTCCCGGGGGGGGGGGGRGGGAAGGATAGCGCGACGTGCCGAAGGAAAATGCACCGTTCGCGAACAGATTGCTCGAGTGGCTGCAGTTTTTATTTCGATGCGACTAATAAATTGTCAAGAGGAAGAAAGACGCGGTCGCTCCGTTCGCTCCCTCGTCCCCTGCTAGCGTTCTCTCTCTCTCTCTGTCTCTCTCTCTCTCTCTCTCTCTCTCTGTTTCTCGCGTAACGCGCCTTAACGGATGCTGCGTCGCAAAGCCAGCATCGTCGTCACGCGTTATGCAATAAACTCGAATCTCCGAGCGTGCAAACTGTTTAAACACACGTTCGCAATTTGCCTTGGTGATCTGGGTGTGTGGGCTGCGCGGAGGCGAGATGATCGCTGCTCGCTCGGGTGGCGGAACCGCGACGACGACTGCGACGGAACGTCCACGTTGGAAAGAATACGCGGAAGAACGCGCAACGCGCGCAACACGCGTCGACGAGAATAATGAGCGAAAATGCCGCTTGCTCGCGTCGCAACGATGCCGCTAGGGGGCGACCGCGCCCTCACCGGCGTGGGGGAGGTAGGGAGGGAGGAGGGAGAATTTGAGGGAACCTGGAGGGGAGGGGAGGGGGGAGCGGCGAGGCCACGCGTATTCCTTCCGTCGTGGCGGCTGAGGTCGATCGAAAGCCGGACCGCGCTCCGACTCTGACGGACGCGGCGACGGTAAAGCCGGCGTGGATCTCCTGCGTGCGCGATTCCGCGCGAAGTCTCGTAAAACCGCGTAAACCCGTCGTCCGGAT
Source organism: Eciton burchellii (assembly GCA_020341155.1). Classification (NCBI taxonomy): domain Eukaryota; kingdom Metazoa; phylum Arthropoda; class Insecta; order Hymenoptera; family Formicidae; genus Eciton; species Eciton burchellii. The sequence goes on from JAHMML010000008.1 coordinate 4,823,195, forward strand.
TCTGCGTAGACGCAGGATCGATCCGCCGGCCGGAACGCCGGATTAAAAGTAACGCGCTCGCCCATCCGCGAGCGATGGCGAACGAATGGCGGGCGCAGCTTCGATAGATCTGTGCGCCGCGCTTTCCGGTCTCGATCTTTCGAGCCGGGCGATGCGTGTATAACTGCGTGCATGCTAAACGGGAAACCGGAAGTTCCAGCCGGCCTAAGAGCGCTGCTGTTCAAAAGGCACAACGTAGGGTTCTCGTTAACGTAACAATTAGCGCGGATGCCGCGTGATCCGTGATTTCGTTTGCCACGTATAAAATGTTTCTATACAGGATTCTTTTTGTTCTCCAATGTTATTTCCCGTGTCCCTCTCTTTCTCTCTTTCTCTCTCTCCTTCTTTTTTAGGCTTTTGAAGATACGCGATCTTAGAGCTCACATCCTTGACCAATAGGGAGAGCGATACATCTTTCGAACGATCGGACTACTCTAGGTAACGGTAGATACCTTTCTTTATCTTGAGTTCTATGTGTGTGTGTGTATACACACACACGCACACGCACGCACACGCATATGCATGTATGTGTGTATACATAGCTGCGCCAGTCAAATCGGATTTTGCGCGAGCTTCGTGTTGTGCACCATCGACACAATAATGATTACAGTAATGATAATAATTACAACACCCCATCGCGAGACATCTTCGACGTTTACGGACTCTGTGAGACGGGTTTACGTGTACGCGCGCGCGCGCGCGCGCGCGCGGTGATCGAGATTGCGATTATTCGAATAACGAGACACTAGAATGTATTAATTCATTTATTCCGAAGCGCGTTCACTACGTCGTGTAAGACTGCACGGTAAGTTTCGCAAATGTGTAAATACCTAGCTGAGAGATGATAATCTGCGGAATCGCGCGTCCCMCTCCCCMCCCCCMCCCCCCTGCTCCCCGCCCCTCCCGTTCTCTTCCGCCAGGTAAGTCAGGGTAAATTAATGATGTCGCCTCTCTCTCTCTCTCTCTCTCTCTCTCTCTCTCTCTCTCTCGCTTTCTCTCTTCTCTCTCGTCTCTTTCCTTTGTTACTTCTAAAGTAACCGACGCACTTTCCCTCGACCGCGATTGCTCGCGCAGCAATCGTCATGTAGCGAGCGGGAGGGGTCGGAAGGGAGAAGCGGCAGCGAAAGAACGGAGGGACACGCGGAGAGGCGGACGCATCGATGGATCGATGTAAGTCGGATGTAATCGCGGACGAATCCGCGATGTGAAAGAAAAACCGGCGCGGAACGAAGTCGATGGAGTCGATGGAGTCACGCGTGCCGCGGCGAACGTGGCGATCGTAAAAAAAAAGGGAGACGCGGAGCTGACCCGCGAGAGGGGTCACGAACCAATTATTAACCCGTGAGCGCGACTCGGAGATCGAGCGTTGGAGCTGGATCGCGAATGGAATAATGACCAACTGCGCCAAACTCGCGCGCACCTTCGGGATCCCGACGTGGGTCGCGTGGAGAGAGAAAAGAAACCCTCGAGAGAAGAGAAACGGGCCGGAAGAGAGTGGGGGGGAGGTGCGGGGAGGGGGCGGTTGGAACTAGGCGGCGCGGTCAAGCGTGGTGCGCACCGTTTCGCGAGAGATGCACAAGCCGAGCGAGTGTGATACTACTACGCGTACGCTTCATTTCGCGAATGAGTTCCTTCCGTGTGCGAACCCCCCTTCGCTCTTCTGCGTCTTCGTCGTTGATCGAAAGTGATCCTCGTGCATCGGTGTATGATCACGACGTCATCATCACCATCACCATTATCGTCATTATCATCGTCGTCGTCGTCGTCGTCATAATCATCACCATCATCACCATCATCACCATCATCATCATCATCATCATCATCATC
>JAHMML010000071.1:0-37987 GCA_020341155.1 Eciton burchellii
AACATTTCTTGATGATATATCTCTCCTTTAATAATGTCTTATATATACACATATCTATATATGCATATTTATAAAGACAATCAATATAATACAATCAATATAATCAATATAATATGATATATCAGTGTAATAGAATAWTCGATCATTCACGTCGAAGACTGTAGAGCTAAACCRTTATCRATGGATGCTCGGATGTGGATTTGAGGTAAAATAAAATGCCTGTGCTTCTATTCTCTTAATGTTGTAATCGGCAGAAGCAATGCTACGTTGTCGCGCAACTGTGTCCATTACGTAAGGTGCTCGACGAATGAGGAGAGCTCAGTTGGACGAGATTTGAGAAGCATAACTGAATTGAGTTAGGACAATGTCCTGCTCGCCTTTTATGTACTACTCTTGGTCATTGTTGATATCCGCTCTTCGTCGAAAACAAGAGATGCTGTCATCATTGGTAAATAATCGATGGCTTCGTTTGCTCGTGCGATATCACTTTCGGCGCATCCCTCTGCGCGAGAGATGGTACTTAATAGTACATGGGTCGGAGGATAGTCCGCTTTATTGCGTTCATTAACTAACTATTGCGACTTAAAAGACGAAGGCGTCGCGAAAAATCCGAACATAATAAATATATACGGTACAGTACATCTTAACACATGTATATTAATTACTAAAATAACTGTTCGTTTTAATTTCATGTAATTTAACTGTTCATTCATGTTATGTAAAGCTATTATAATGATATAAGAAGGTAGGATATGACAACGTTTGCAAAAATTAAATAATGTTTCCTTCCACTTTCTGATAATAAAATTTTATTCACTTAGGATATTAGAAGACTATCTATGATTCAAAGATTTCATAAAGGTTTACTCGATATAGTTGACATACTTAAATTCGAGGTTTTTTGTAAAATCAGAAATACGTTTCGATATACATCAAATGACATTGATTCTTCCTGAGAATATTGGATTCTTCCTTTAGCATTTATTTATATGTATGAGAAAATAATCAATGTTCAATACCTCCATGGTCAAAGAATGGAAAAACTAAGGATGGTGGGTATTTTGTCATCGCAGAGGGAATGTTGAACGAAAGTTGAACGAAAAGTTTATTTAAAAGATATATTTACCGAAAGAGATCTAGATGACAAACATATAATATTTGCTTGGTATTTAATGTCGCTATTTATTAGTATCTTGCAAACGTTACAGTTTTAACGATGCTTTAGTATTCGATAATTTTTATTTATGTCTGCACACGGAGTACAAAGTGCTGAGTCAAGATAGGGGGTCCTAATAGCGAGAGAGAAACGGCTGAAAAACGAAAACCGATGCATGTAAGGAATGCTATGTATATAACAAAAAACAGTATTCTGTACAGAACGAATATAGTTTACGCGCGTGTCTTCCAGAAGGAAAATGATGTTTAATTGCATTCGGCAAAGAAATCAAAACTCGTTCCATGTATTTCGAAATCTATTTTGCCTTCAGAAACAAAACGTGAGTGAGAATCTTATCTCTAGTCAGAATTGAAGTATTTGAGTGAAAGGTGGAAACGAAATGGCTGGTAATGCGAACGTTATGTTATATAGTAATTGAGATAGTTGAGATATAATTGGAATAGCTGCCATAAAAATGTGATGCTAATAATTAAATTGTTATTGCGTTTCGGTATTAAGTAATGTAATACTAATGATTCTGAGGATGAAGTTTTACATAATGGAAATATATATAAGTAAATGATAAGCAGAAAGTGCTAACTGCATCTCTTCAGTTTGATATATGTAGTATAAACGGGAAAGAACCGTTGGTGACAACATGTGTATGGGGTATGTTCTGGCATATGTCCGGGCTATGAATGGTATCAAGTACGGTTAGGATTTATGGCCGAAGATGCCAATGCGAGCGGGTATGTGTTTAGAAAGTTGCGTCTAGGACAAAGCGCAATTGCGAAGAAAACCCTTGGCACGTGGGACACCATGATTCATCCGGACCGAATAATCATATCTGACGATTGGCCGGCAACCCTGAAGGGGGCCGCTTTTTAGTATATAAAGGACGAACGACGAACGACGAAAGACGGACTACGAACAGACAGACAGACGAATAGACGAATAAAAGCTACAGAGTCAATCAGCCTATCGATAAGACTTGTATCGGTGAAGCAGAATAAAGATCTTGTTACTTGTTGTTCCATCAACCTGGCGTCGAAATTCATTTAACGCCATTCATTTAACATTCAACGTCACGTAAGGAAGATATAAATCCCGCCCTATTCCCTACATATCTGGGCATTCGTTCGGGATCACGTATATTATCCTACATATAGAATATTATTTATTTTTATTATACATTTGATTACACGTTCTTATTACATTTGGCCGAAATGGACACGGAAATAACGATAATTATAAAGAAAGTTATAATAAATATGAACTTAAGACCACGAACATAAGGTTCAGCCAAAATAAAGAGATCGTCGTTATACACATTGCTAATCGCAGATTTAAAAAAGAACTTATTTACTTGTTGACAACAACTGCAATATTGACTTTAGATTTCAATTGATACTTTTTTCAAGTATCATTAACGTGTAGAAATGCATTATCGTATTCTTGTTTACATTTTACCGAAAAAAAATGAAAGAAACTGTAAGTTTTATCATCTTTACAGTTATACAGCCCTGAGTAGAATATGCCGTTACAGTTTGACAACTTTTTCATTGTAATTCTAATACTTTTCTTGTAATTACGATGATATCATCCGATTTGAGATAACTGTTTGCTCTTTGTTTTAGGCAGAAGAGACTGCAAGAACATTTTTAAATAGAGACAAAAAACAGTAAGGCTTGGAAAAATTTGTAGAACGCCCAGGCTAAACATTTTCGTATTCTTGTAATTTCTTATATTTATATACTTTTTATGTTTTTATGGATTTCTATCGCTAATACAAAGCATTTACACTTACGCATACGCATGCAAATACAAATAGAAATAGGCGCCAACGTCATACATGATGTATGTACGCATTCACGCACGTACGCATATTATTAAATTATGGAATTCATTTGATGTTCCCTTTATATCAAACGTTTACAAATAGATTTGGTAACTTCTACTTTTATAATTAAAAGCGCTCTAAATATGTATTCATTCCTAGAAAATACATAATGAATAGCGCGTGTTGAAGTTGGAAAAGTGAATGAGCAAACTATAAAGTTACGCGATATTATAAATATTCCATAAGTTCTTGCTCATCTTTGAAAGCATATCATACAGATACCCTTTCGCTTTATTAGAGGACATCATTTAAATTAAGTTATAGGCGAAAGCCAAATACTTTTCTCTTATCAGAATCTATATTTGTTACATTTATTACAACTTTTATAATAATGATAATAATAAACTTTAATGAAGTTATGCTATATTCCAACACAACATAAGGATATAAATAATATATGTAGAAGTGGTCTCAGTACGTATATTGGGAGTCGGGGAGCGATTGCGCATAATGTCTAAATAATACTTGTGATTAATTGTAAATATATGTTATGCTAGACTCGCACAGTTGTAGTTCGAACGAAAAAAAATATAGATGATTCTACTTGCTTCAGCAAGAAGCAACGTTGACTTATAATAAAGTCTAATAAATCTTTTTCATTTAAGAGATATCCACGTATTAAGAAAGTGAAATTATGCATTCACCTTCGAAAATACCAAAAACATATTCAAGACATCCGCGAATAATACACATGACTCGATCTCAGTTCATTGCAATCAAACTTTCTGACATGTACAAATACTGAAATAAATGGAAGTCTGGAGATCTGGAAAAGTATTAGAGAATCGTTGGTTCATCTTCACCGCTTGGAAATTACACTTAGGTAGTGGATGCTCGGATGTAGACGTAGTCGATAAGATATACGCTCTTCAGTTGCATTGATTAATGTATTTAGTATCCCATGAAGTTATGAGTGAGGATTCGCGATGGTATTGTGTTTCCTTGCACATTCGGTGAGATGAAACCGCAGAAGAAGAAAGAATTGCGAATCTGTTAACAGCAACCGTAGAAGGACGATATAGAAGGCGGATCGGCTGTTGAAACCATCGCTACGATACTCGCAGGCTTACTCGCTATCGCTATGTCGAGCTGAGTGCTCTTCCCGTGCCCCGAACTAGTCGGTTCACTCGAAATCAGACAACTCACCATTGCCATATCACGATTGCCCTTTGATCGCGAATCCGATCCACGGGCGTGATTCGAGATGCCGCCAAGGTCCGAACAGAATTATGAAAAATATTATGAGCAATATTATAAAGAATTTATGAAAAGTTTTCGGGCTAACTAAAACGAAGTTTGTTTTCCATTTAAGCGGATCTTGGTATAACTGCAATACCGCATGGATGAAAATAGATAAACGAATTGTTATCAACGAAATCGAGTTAGTGTTTTCTTGACCTTTGAACTCCACAGCATATTAGAACGAATATAGCAATGCCAGATACGGAGTTACAGAGAGAAAGCATGCGAGGGAAAAATAATCTTTTCTATCTGATTAATTACGTCTATAATACTGTAGGAACATATATTGCACCATCAAATGGGATACATAGATTCGTAAGACAGAGACAATGACTTTCTGAAGACTTTTCTCATCTGTACGATGCCGCTGGAATATCACTGATCAATGTGTATCAATATCACAGTTTCCATGGAATGTGAAATGCATTAATCGCGAGTACAATATCCAGTATACAATGTTCAATATAATAGTCTCGATATTTTTAAAATCATTTCACGTAAATATAATTCGATCAATATTTTTAAAACCGGAGACCTACGAACAATAAACGTGATATGTCAACTTCCTTGTATGCATGTGTAACATTAACAACCTTATGTAACATAAAGTATACATCATACACACACGCGCTCGCGCATCTGCGCGCATGCGCACATGCCACACTTTACCATTTCTATATTAAACATAAGAATAAAATTACAATAAAGTAGTAAATTTCATCTGATATATGATTATTTATTATGTCTACACTACTGTCCCTTACTTGCACGGAAATTTCCGTCAGGATAGACGCGAAGGGCCAGAGGAACAGATATAGAACGATTCTAATAACAACGTGATAATTAAATTTGAATTTGGAATACTGTACTACTGTACTATTCGATCGAAGAGCAACAAATGAACTGTTAAAGCTTTCACGAGAAATGTAAATGGATAGATGCTGAAAACGAAGTAAGAATTATAGCGTAGCGTAAAGAGACAAAGAAATACATATAATGAAGGATGAGAAATATTTAGAAGAGAAAGTGGAATACAACAATTATTAGATAACTATACAGAAGAAGAACTTGGTATAAGAAAATAAGAAAGATTCCGCATAGGTTGAAGAAGACAAAGAAGACGAGACATGGAGAAGAACAGAGCAAGCAATTACTTTTACCGATGTCTCTCTAGCCTAATTTTTTTTATCCTTGAATTTTTATCCTTGAATCTCTTCTTTTATTTGGATACATGAGAAATCTCTCGTTCCCCCATTTCTTTGGGCTGAAGTTCGGCGAATCATTGGCAAATGAACTAAAATATCCTTCGCTTTGTCACAGCTACGTTAATAGTCGATAAGATCTCTTCCGTAATCCGGAGGGAGAATATTACACATGAAGGAATGATCTAAAATATACATGGAAATTATATTTATAATAAAATAAATCGTGAAAAAATAAAAACAAGACGTATGATATCTCCTCTCCAAACGATACAAAAAAGCGTAAAATGTTGAAAGGCGAACTAAGGCAAACATATCAAGTTCGATAATAATAACAATAAAGATGAGAATATAGAAAACCAATGAGAAATCATCAAAAGTAGTATTTACAATGTCATTGAAAAAATACTAGGATACAGAAAGAAAATACTTAAGAAAGAATGGATGACATCAGAAATTCTTGACATGATGGAAGAAAGAATGCTTGCTAAAAGAATTATGCAAAAATGTAACCATATACATACTAGAACACGTGCCATAAAATAAAAGAAGCAAAAGATACAAGGCTGGTGAGACAATATAGGAAAGCCGAAAAGTTTCACGGGAAGTACGATGCTTTCCACTTCCATAAGAAATTACAAGAGATTACCAACCTCTTTAAGAGGGTAAACATCTCAAAAATTGCAAAAAGTAACAAGATCTTAATAAATCTTCAAGAAATCTGTACAGTATGAAAGTAATATATTTGAGATCTATTCAACCCGAGATCACAGTCTCGGTGGCTCCAAGTAATATCTCTAGCAACGCATCTGGTCTACCAGTAATGGAGTCAGAAGTGATCTACGCATTTTCAGCACTTAGCACTAGAAACAGAAAAACGTCAGGAAAAGACAACATATATACGGAAGTGTTCAAACTAATAACCATTAAAAAATTTTGAGAACGATTTAGCACGAGAGAGGCATTATACTATATGAAACTATTCGTATAAAAATGCTATGACCAACGGAAGAATGTATTTATATGCTTTATCGATTTCCAAAAAGCATTTCACAACATATGACATAATCTGTTAATATCAATCTTGCAAGAAACCGACATTGATGAGAAGAATATCCGAATAATTCATAAACTGTACTAGAGTCAAATAGCAAAATTCAAATTAAAATATTTTTTGCAAAATAGCAACATAAGAATTGCCAAAGGAATTCGCCAAGGATGCATATTCTTACCACTCCTATTTAACATCAACATGAAGAAGATATTCGAGCTGACATTTGAAAGCCATATAACGGGAATAAAAGTAAATGGCATCTCTATTAATAACCTGCGATATGCGGACGATACGACGATACTAGCTTCAGGAAACTACCTTGAACGCTATTTGTGAGCTAAGAAAAGAATATGATTTTAACATTAATGTGAGCAAAACCCAATTAATGATAATCAGCCGTCAAATCCACGATAATGCAATTCTCTATATAAACAGTCAGCCCATTGAAAGGATGAATAAATATCTAGACTCCACATTTAACGACAGTGGGATAGCGATGAAGAAGTTAAAATAAAAGAGGCAATAGCTAAAGTCAGTTTTGCCAGATTTTATAAGTACCTCTTGTGATAGGAGATGCTTCTGAGTCTCAGATTACGTGTTATCAGATGCTACATATGGCCAATACTGTTGTATGAAGTAAACACCTGGTCACTCAAGTCTCTCAACAGAATAGAGATTTTCGAGATATAGACATTTCGAAGACTTTTAAGAATTTCCTGGACAAAAGATATGTTGAATGAAGAGGTATTATGCTAATATACAATTATTGGATATTAAATAATGGAAAAGTACATCGTACTTGGGATACATATTACGGATTTAAATATATCCTCCTAAAGACCATTCTCACCAGGAAGATCGAGAGAAAAGAGAACCAAGTCATAACATTCGTGGCTACGCAACATCAGGAACTAGTGCATATCCCAGACGCTGCCATTTTATTCAAACCTGCAGAAAAGGACACGATTTGCATTGTTCGATAAACACATATACGCCTACACGTTTTACATTGAGCGTATGACATCATAAGAAAAAGAAGCATATCTCAATTATCAATGTCAAAAATGTCAATCTCGCGAACATTGTAACATCGAACACGATGTAACATCTGATGGAATCGATCAGATGTTAAACTGCAAAATAAGGAAATACGTCATACGAAACAAACTTCTAAAGTAAAACCAAGTGCTTTCCTCGCATTCGCACTTAGTTAGTATTGTGTTTGTGAACATGCGTATGTGTATGAGTTGTTAATTTTCTTCAGTTATGGTACATAAAGCATAACATGAAAGAAACTATTAGACGCAGGGAATTGGACAATCAGTACCTGATGAGAGGTGTGAGCAAGTGAGCTCTTCTCGACGGTCAATAAGCAACTGCCCAACTGCCCTATGTTTCTCAGCGGAGTGCTAGACTGAGAAACATAGCCATGTTATTGGCAACTCAGTTTTATGAATATGAATTTAAATCAGTGAATGTAGAGCTTTCACGGAGCGCATCGAGACAGACAGAAACCAAGACAGGACAAGACAAGATCTCCACTCTCACAGAGTGCAAAGTATGGCTACGCCGATGGATGAAACTATCTGCGAGATTAATACTCAATCGAATACTATCATCTCTAGTAAAATCCAAACTAGCTTATATGGACAGAAAGAGAGACATAACAAGGATATACTTAGGAAACCCATAATACAATACTGCATCAAAGCTTTGCTAACACTAGAACAAGATTGCATTCCCCATGCGAATCAATTGTGAAATGGAATGTCATATAGAACGTGAGAGGTGACACTCTAATACAAATTCCATACAATAATCAAAATGGGGAAGGTAGAAGATAAATAGTGGCAGAAAGAGAAACCGGAACAGTCCCGAATTGATAGTATCTTGGAAACAATCCAAAACGGATAACTATTGGCTAAACCTATGTCTATATCTAAGTCTGTATCTAATTTTGAAAGACTCGAGGAAGTGTTCGATGACATAAATAACAACGCAAGAGTGGAAAAAATTCCCAAAACTCATCTTTGTTGCTAAAGTTAACAACATTCAACCACTATGTTCAACTGTAGAAATCGCCATTGAATATAAAATCAAAATTATAAATAATGAGGAAGTTAAAATTCAGCCCAAAAGCTCCATTGCCTATGTCAACATTGTGAAAAAGCTCAAAAGCAGTGATACGGAATCCTATACATATAAACTGAAGTAAGAAAGGAGTTTCAAAATTGTCCTTAAATGCATGCATCCTTCATCGGCATATGCATGACATCAGAAAAAAAATTGAAGAGTATGGACATACAGTTACTAACATATGGAACATCAAGAAGCAAGGCACTAGTAAGGCTGTTTCTATGTAAGGCATGTTCTATGTCGACTTATCTAAAAATAATAATAAAACCATCTACGAAATCAGATCACTACTTCATTGCGAAATAAAATTTGAGTCATTACATTCAAAAATCTTTTATTGCATTAATTGCATTATAGCCCTATGAGAAGTTCCCGTAAAGCCAGATGTATTAAATGCACAGAAGATCACTCAACTGTGCACGCAAGAGAAAATCTAAGGACATTAAATGCATGCTGTGCGAAGACAATCATCCAACTAACTACAAAGGTTGTATGGTCTATAAAGATCTATAAAACAGGTTTTCCCCGCATTATGGGAAAAAGTGATCACTCAAATCATAATCACGTATCCTGCAAGCATATAAACTAAACCCGTCTAACCAGGAAGATCCTACGCTTCAGTCATAAAAACTTAAAGTAAACAATCAATTACATGCCAAAATAATCAGGCTATACAAGAACAAATAATATCTCCAAATCCAACTTGTACAACTTGTAACGAACATTATACAAGAATTACAATATATGATAAAAGAGTTCATGGAAAAAATGGGCGTAATATTAAACACCTCAACAATTCTCATTACCAAAATGACGTAATGGACAGGGCAAAATAGCAACTTGGAATACTAACGGGCTAACACTCACAAGAAATCAAAATTTTTATTGTCAGCCAAAACATAAACATTTTACTTGTTTCTGAAACATATTTTATTAATAAAAGCTATTTCCGTATTCGTGGCTATACATTATATCATATAATGCACCTTGACGGCAAAGCCCATGAAGAAACTATTCTTATCATATCGAGTTTTGCAGAAGCTACCAGAAATAGGAATACAATTTATCATCCCACTTTGTACTGCAGATTTGTCTTCAGTACTTTGTCTTCAGATAGGGCTTTTTTCCAATAGAAGATAGCACAAATTATTATGATCCAGAAACCTGGCAAATCTGCAGAATTTGCTGAATCATATAAACCGACATATATTAGCTTACTGCCTTATTCTATCGAAATTCTTCGAAAAACTTCTAAAACTTCCAAGACCCTCTACAATAATAGAGAAACATAAATTAATTTTCAATCAGTTGATCAGTTTGATTTCCGACATAAGCACACAACCATAGAACAGATATACAGAATTGTCAAAAGAATAACTAATGATATGGAAAGTAGATACTGTATGGCGGTCTTCCTCGATGTTGACAAATCTTCGATAAGATCTGGATGAACTTTATTTAAAATTAAAAATAGCTTTTCATCTAACCTCTATTCCGTCATTAAATCTTATCTATTACAGATAACTTTAGAGTTAAATATAGAGAATTAGTTACATAAAGAGATGAAATTCTAAAGTTCTTCAAGATAGTGTATTAGAACTGATGCTCTATCTGCTATCCACCGCAGATCTTCCAGTCGCTTTGAGTTTCACAATATTCCAAAATATGCGGACGATACAGCTATGCTTGTGGCTTTATATATGTGACAATAATTATATAGAAGCGTCCTTGCATTTACAATAAAGTCTCTCCTACATATAGAGATAGCTGAAAAAATGGAGAATCAAGGTTAATAGGACAAAATCACTACATTCACTATAACCCGAAAAGAGATATGCCTACCAATAATTTTGAACGGTCTAAGAATCCCTTATAGAAATATTTATAGATCTACACTATATATAAATATATATAAATATATATATAAATATATATAAATATAGATCTACACCTAGATCGTAGACTAAATTGGAAAAAAACATATATTCACCAAGCGAAAATAACTTGAACTTCAATTAGAAAAAACTGGCTACTCAGCAGTAAATCACAACTGTCGGCTGAAAACAAGTTGCTATTATACAATGCAATTTTCAAACTTTTGGATCTATGACATTCAATTGTGAGACATGGCCTCCAATTCAAATATAGAAATATTACAAAAATTTCAAAACAAATACTTTAGAATTATCATCAATGTTCCAAGATACATCATCAATGACACATTATATCATGATCTTAATATGCCATACGTCAGAGATGAGATAAGAAAACTTGATCAGAGATATGCTGATAGGAAGATCCTAATATATTCGCGACTAATCTCATAAGAAACGCCAAGACAGCACGCAGGTTAAAAAGAAGACTTCCTCAAGATCTATATACCTGACCGGATTGTAATTCTACAGAACATATGCCACTGAGCATGCTCTTCAAAACTTTTTCACGCTTAACTGTCACATGTATTACTAAATGTCACATTAGTGATAGCTTATAATAATTTTTAATGATAATAAAATATATATATATATATATATATATTGAAGAATCTATAAACTTATGCTTTTTATTTCATGAATATTTGAATTGGAATTAAGGAAACTCAAATACTAAACCCAATTAGATTCCTAAATATTTTAAATAGCAAAAAATACGTAAATTTTTAAGAGAAGGTATGATAAATTTTTTAAAAAGAGTAATTCTATTCCAAAGGCATTTTAGCAAAATACGTGTAAAATTTCACATATTATTAATGATCTTATACATTATTGATTATTGATTACTTATATTTATAATTTCCGATGTATATTGGATATATGTTGATGTAAATCGAATATCCATAGAACTCTCAGTTCTCTAGATATGAAAATGAAATAATTTACAGTAAAGAATTCTTGAGAATATTAGTGAACTATACATTTCATTATAGCATTTAAGAAAATGTTGTAATGAAATCAATTTACTTAATGTGAAGAAATTTATTGAGATATATAAAAATTTGAAATACCAATCAGTTTTTATATTCTTTATTGTTGCAATGATTTATTAATATAAATATTGGGTAATTTATTAATAATATTGTGAACTTTTCAATACTAAATAAATAATCTTCAATACTAAGTAAATCTATACGCAACTTTTTCTATTTTTTTAATGATAAATCCTTAAAAAATTCTTATTGACTACGATATTGTTGAATGAATCATAAACAATATTCCGAGAAAAAGGATAAAAAATCATAATAGGTTTTAACACGATTTATTTTCAAAATAATTAACAATTTCGTACAAATGACATTTTGTAAGATTCAATTCAATATTTTATTCTAACAAGTTTTAATACATATTTTACTATAATATTATCATATATCGTGCAAAATATGTATAATATTCACAAAATACTTCACATTCTGCAATTGTGATTTAATAAAATTCATAAACTAATCGTTTACATAACAAGAAATTACTTTAGATCTATTTAAGATTCCTAGAGATTTTTCAATCGTCATTTATTGCTTTTTATTATCACTCAATTTTTAAAGGCACTTATAATATTTTGTATTAATTGAACTAAAACTGATCCTCTTGTAATATTTACTATTTTTTATATTCTTTTACAAATTAATAATTGTTACATATAAAAGACGCTTGACGTAGAAACAGACATTCATGATACTATTTATTCCTTGATATTTGCAATTATCTCTTAAATTTATCTACATTTCCTGTTCTAGTATTGCCTTCTTATTACAGATAGACATTTAATTTGAGAATAATAATTATATTTGCATCTTAAGTTTTATTATTATGATTATTTAAGGAGATAAGTTAGATTGATAATTGTGAAAAATATTGATTTTTCAGAATTTTTCTTAAAAAATCTAAGATATGTAGAGCAAATTTTACTCAAATTCGATAATAATTAATAAACTTATAGATGTTTAGCATAGCAAGATTTGCTATAGAGCGTACTTTGATATATAACGTACTATAGAGCGTACTTTGATATAACATTAAACTTTTCTAAGATTTTTTAAATTCTTTTGTTTTCAAACCATTCTGTGAATATTTACGACATCATAAAAACAATTTGGAAAAATATGTTAATTGATTGTGTTATGTGATTATGTTAAACATATTTATCAAAAATATATTATCCAAAATTTTGGTTAGTACACTATACTGAATAGAAAAAAATTATTTTCTGGTCATTTAATCTGATATCATATATCTCCTTAATAGATGACTAACGATTGTGTTTTCTTTTTTTTACTATCTCTTTTTTTCTCTCATTCTTTCTCTTTTCCTTTCTTATTTTCCTTTCTCTCTTCTTTTCCCTTATCTACTTTATTTTTTCTTTTTTATCACAATATACATCTGTATATGTTACATTTTATTAAGTTTAACTATGATAAGAAGACAAAGTTATATTGGCACGCTTCATATAATGAAATTGATGTACAAAAAAAGTGCATATTATAAAAACATATCTACAATAATTTAAAATATAAGCTTTTCGCAAAACTATCTAGCATCTATTAAATGCTGCGATTTATCAATAATATGCTATCAATATATCTTATTTTTATCATTAAAGAAATATTATTTCGATCGATCAATAATACGCAATGGCTTTGTCACTTAATATCTAATCCTAAATTACTTATTTCGAGGTACTTGATGTTGTAAATCAATATTTTCAAAGATAATAATTTAAATCCGTGGCACTTTTCATTTAAGGCACTTCAAGTTTTTATATATCGCAAATTTACAGATGTTATCCACATAAAAATAATTCCGTATAAATATAAATTACAAAATACATAATGATATTATTTAAAGACTATTATTTTGATCTTTAAATCAAAGGATCACCGCTTTGTAAAAGTGGTAAATTTTTATCAGGTAGTTTACTTACACGAGATTAAAAATTAATTTCATTTATCATTTCATTGATATGTAGTTTTCAACATCATGCCATTACATCTCATATTTAATATTTTGACTACTTTTAGAATGATATAAATATGAGCAATATAAATTTTATATTGAGCATGTAACATTGCTAATCAAATTACAAGGGCGCTTATAAGATTAATCAACAATTAAATTCATTCTTCTATATTTAATAGACAATGATCATTGGATCATTTGCAAATATCTATTTTCTTCCATTAACGAACTGAGTGAAGATGTCATATCATTGATGATCATATTGACACTAGCTGGTAAAGGTTGTGGTAAGATTATAGGATGCGTTGAGCTAGAAACGTTAGTTTCGTTTGTGTTTTGCGCATTATCAGACCAATTTCTGCATTGTTGAACGTATTCCAGTGTTCGGCGATAAGAATCTTGCCTCATACCTTGAGGTGGTTTTACCGATGAACCCTGTGATTGGCTGATATCCCTACATTGTATTTCTGGCAACGGCCCGCCATGTTGTTGGTCGTTTTGATAACATTGGTTTCCATAAGTCCATGAACAATTACAATCATATTGTTGATGAGGATTGGTATGTGCTTGACAGTTATGCGTGCAAATATGTTGCTGTTGTTGCTGCATTCTACAATTGTTTGTCTGTTGGGCGTTGCAAAGCTGCGGTGATGTTCTTTTCGATGCGCCACTATCATTAATCTGACGATGTGCGTCATTAGGATGAATGCAATTATTAATTTGTAAACAAGGCGCTGTGGACTGTTGAGTTTGTTGCTGACAGCTCGAAAGATGATTTATAACCGTATTCGTTATCTTATTTTGGCTCGTAAGATTTAACTGAGGACAATGCGGTGATATTGAAGTGCACTGAGTAGTCATTGAAGGTTGTTGAGCAGAATGTACAATAGGTATATGACTATTAGATGTCATTGGTCTTGTACACTGATTGGACGATTGATTGCATTGTAAATTCGAAGGAGCGATGGCCGGTGGATTTGCTATCGATTGCGCGCAATTCGATGACAATTGCTGACAGTTGCTTGTAAGTCGCATCTGTATAACGTGATTAGATGATGGCGTGCAATTCTGATTGGAATGATGATTGCGCTGATTGGTAGTGTTAGTGGTACAGCTTGTATTTATCTGTCCCGCACAATTGTAACCTGGATAATAAGACTGATGCACATGATTTTGTTGACAATTTCTAGTGAGCTGAGCGGAATTTTGAGGCAGATTCTGCAGTGCATACTGCGGTGCTAATGCACCAGCTGCAGGAGATGTTAATGGCTGATCACTCAGGTGAGTTGGAGCGTAATGAGAGTTAGGCGACATGACTTGACCTGTCGCTGGACTTGCTACTTCCCCATTAGTGACTTGAGAACTATAATTTGGCAGGGAACAATATTGCGATGCAGGTTGTATCGCACGTGAACTCGAACACTGACCATAAGGAGCAGAAGGGGAATTTTGTTGATAATTCTGACAGGACTGTTGAATCGATTGCTGAATAGGATAACAGTGCTGCTGATGCGATTGATTATAATTACATACGGGTTGCACTTGACGTGGGCAGTGTAAAACATTTGTGCATATCGGCGACTGACAGATTGGAAGTGGGCTATTGCGATAATTGACTTGATTTCCGTTTGCTTGAACCTATAATCAACAATATTGATTCCAAAATAAAAAAAGTTCATATTACTATCGCAAATTGAAGTAGACAATTGATAACATATAAATGTTACCTGATTTAGATACTGCATCATTTCATCGGGAATAACCAGTTTATTTTCTACCATTTCACCTTCACCAACCTCATCTAGAATTACCTCTTGATTAGGATGAAGATCGGGTAACTGTACAGATCTTGGTCTGGGGGGAATCGATGGAGAAGTTCTTTGAACTTGATTACTACGGATAGGTTCAGACATTCGTCGATCGTTTGTCGTCGATTGAGTACAATGACCATTTTGACTGTTCCAAGCCTCACTTGGCATCGTTTGAATGTTCTGCACATAGATAATATTTTATCAAAAACTATTCTTTATTGCATTTGTGCGTAACATGAAACATACCTGAAGAGATATATTTTGCGCTTGTACGACAAGATTATTCGTCGAATAAGGTCCCTGAAGATGACTCGATGAATTCATTCTGCCAGAAACAGTGCTCATTTGGCTACTTCTTCTAGAGGTACCTGGGCTAATTGGATCGTAGAAACTTTCCGGTCCCATGAGCCCCATTCTGATAGCACTGACGCCACTTGCTTGGCTGCTTCTCCTACTACCGAAATCCGTAGATCTCATACTACCATAATATGTACTGACAGTACTATTGCTGTCTCTTCGTGGTTCTCCAAGGGGCTGTAACCTCAATTGGAGATCGGATAAACTTGTCTGCCGAGTTTGGCCACCACCACCCTCCATTTTCAAATCAGTGATTCTTGTATTGAGGTCGCCAATGTTACCCTGAGGTACACCACGATTTCCTCGTACACTTGCTATGCCAATTGGTAGATTTGATACACCCTTAGCATTTAGTCTTCCTTTTAAGCGATTTCTCGATGTTGGTGGTGGGACTTGTTGTTGCTGTTGCGATTCCATTCCACCAACCTATAGACAGTATGATATAGACAATAGTAGTAAAAAAGCAATAATTATAATTTTTTTTAATGCTATAGAAATTTATACATTTCTAAATCAGCAACGATAAAGACAAATTCATTATATGCATAAATCTTTTAAACTCATATTATTAATATTAATAAATATAGATATATATATTTTTCACAAAAATTTCGCTTTTCCTTTCTATCAATATAAAAAATAAAATTTTATTTTATTTAATGAAATACATAGATATTATCAGTGATTCAGAATTCACCATAGCGCGTAGTGCTACAGGAAGATCGGCGATATCCAGATCATCAGGCTCTTCATTCCATGGTTCTTCAGCAAGAGCAACTCCATCGTTAGTAAGAGCACCCATTCCAGCGATTTCGTCATTGCAACCGCCTACCAACGGACTACCTTGTTGTTGCATTATACTGGGTGGACTATTGGCTTCGCTCTCGGATTTTACGCTTGGACTCGAGAGACTAGGTGTCTTTGGATGAAGATCTTCGCTTCTACTAGGACTATGACCGCCCGTACCAGCCTCGTCTCCACCATCACCGTTGCTACCTTTGTGTTTTTTATTTGCATAAAACTCTGCGCCGTGTACGGTTTTGACATGTTTCCTCAAAGATGATGGATCAGTATATCTTTTTGTGCAGCCAGGAGCTTTGCAGACATATGGTTTCTACACAGAAAAAATATATATATAAATTGGATAATAGTTTCCAAATTAATTTTTATCTTCTTCAATGCTTAATTATTTAACAATAATTAAGTATTATTCAGCATTTTGCGATTTGAATTTCATTCAATCAGAAGATTGTTAATCCTAAGAGAAAAATAGAGAAAGAAAATAAGAAGAAAAATAATATCTACCTCATTAGAATGTGTCCTATTTTGATGCTTTGCTCTATCGCTAGCGTTACTAAAAGCTTTACTGCAGCCTGGATATTCACAGGTATATGGTTTTTCGCCGGTATGAGATCTAAGATGAGTTTTGAGGTTTTCTAATCTCGAATAAGCCTTGAAGCAACCTTCAAACTGAATTCATAAAAATAATCGTAAGAATAATTAATCATGATTGCGATAAGTGTAAATTAATCATATTTTCTTAAATTTTCTTAAAAACTATAACTCTTTTGTGTGATATTTCAAAATTAAATAAATTTCAATAAAATTTTTACTAAATAATAATATTTATGACTTTTCTCAAATGTATTCATACATGTTAAAGTGCATCATGCAATTAATTAACACAAAAAATTTTCCAGCAGGAACAAAGGAGTATTTTACTCACGGTACACTTGTGAGGTTTTTCTCCAGTATGTCTTCTCATATGCACAACCAGCATGTACTGAGCTTTAAAAGGTTTTTCTTCTCTCGAGCATTCTTCCCAACCGCAAACAAAACTTTTTTTGTTAGCGTGTATATGATCGTTGTTGATATGTTTTACGAGATCATCCTGGAAGAATAAGAATGTGAATTAATGTGAATTATGATATAAATAATGTTGATATCATGAAATCCTGGGAGATATAATATTCTCTATTATAATATTCTCGTATTTTAAATAATTTTAAGAAATATCTCAATTCTGCATTTATAGAATTGTGTGTGTATACGTAAAATTTTTTCATTTACTTATTGTTTTATTCAAAGGTTTGCATTAGGAAACCTTTATTAATAGACCATTAATAATAGACTGTTGATTAACTGTTATGTTTATCTTGCGTTTGCGTTTCTGTATTTCTGTATCACCTGTGTAGGAAACTCAAGACCACAATCCCTCCAGTGACAATTCGTCTCGATAAAATCAGGCTCGTCTCTAAGATCTTCGCTCGGACTAAGACCCTGAGGATGAGTTGGTGGAGCAGTAGTCGTGGTAGAGTTAGTCGTGGTCGTTGTCACGGGTTCTCTTTTGACTTTGGTGGCGATCCGTCTTGAAGAAGTATCGGCCTCAGCTGTGACTGATCGAGTCGAAGGTTCCGACGTTTTTCTACAAGATTCTGCATTCTGTATATGAAAAAGAATTACCAAATAATTATTGTTTGCCGTTCCTCTTTTCAGAGTAACATTAACAAGCTACAATTTAACTCTTTTCACGTACATTGTACAAGATAGGATTTATTACTCCTTTAGTTATAATTTAATTGAATAGTCAATAAAAAAATTAATTTTCTATAAACAAGGATAGAGAATTTTGAGATTACAGTTCTCATATGCATTACAACAAAATAAGAATATAGTGAAATATATATGAATATAGGAAATAAAATGACGGGGCGAATGAAATGCAAGCTGATACAAAGCATATCGGTAAACTTTTCGGAATGCAAACGTGTGTATCGTGAAATAGAAAATGAAAACACTAGTGTCAGTACACGCATCCAAGCAAATAAATCAAAACGGCTGTCACCGACGATGGCGGTAAGAAGAAAGGACAAAGACGAGGAAGCGATGGTCGGAGTGAAAGAAGGAAGAAGGATCGGTAAGAAGGAAAAATAAAGGGCATGGAAGGGGATGGAATCAGATGAAATAATGTGCGCGAGATTGCTTGTAACCCGAGGACCCTCTTGCGCGAGAGAGTAACCCAATCTTTCTTTTCGTCTCTCTTCTTTTCTGTCTTCGTTATTCTACCGTTGTAGTTGAACGAAGCCAACAGCATACGAGAAAAAAGGACGAGCGAGCATAACAGGGATACGAGGGTATGATTATTTATTCCCAATGAATCGATGACGGGCCACCAAGCGTATATCGTACCGTAGCTTGCAATAACGATCGAATGGCACTCCTGTTTGCTATTGCGAACGCTATTACGTTCGCCTCGTTCGAAGGTGACGCTCGATCGCGACGATGCGTTCGTCGCATCACGGAACAATCGATCGTACGAGTCGCGACTTATTGCTTCATACGCGCGACAATCGTCATGCATTGAAACATAAGGACTTAATTGCAAGCCCATAATAACGGAACAGCTCGCCATTCGTTATCGGTTCGCATTCGCTACCATCGACTGGCTCGTTCACGTGACATTTTTGGCGTCCTTTCGCTTTACTTGCCTCGCTCTTTGATGGCACTATGGTTGCGTGCGGGGCAAGCGCCACCGATGTGGAATGCGGCGAAATACCAGGATACAATTGCGCATGGGAGGACAATCCGTGGGTGTGAGGGTGAGAATGTGGATGCGATGGATGTGGTGGCGGTGGAGCAGGCGGTTGCAAGGGATGCCCATGAGGTAAGAGTGCTGCTGCAGCCGCGCTTCTCAAGAGGTGGGCTTGTAACTGCTGCAGATGTGGTGCCATACCAGGATGCATGCCTAGTGCTGGACTCATCGCTGTAATAATAATATAGAATTAATTACCGATATGCAATTAATTAATTCACTAGATTCAATAGATTTATTCGCTTTAAGAATCAGAATGATATAATGATGGATAAAACGATAACGAGTTTAAGATATATATATTAAAGAAGAAAAGAAAAAAAGCATTAAAAAGATAAACATTCGAGGAATTGGTAAATGGATAAACGCTATTTGATTATTTTCATGGTCACTCGAATGCAACGTGATAACGAGAATAAAATTGATAAACACAAAAATCGGACTGTACTGTTCATTTTCTTGATAGTCCGAACACAACACGCCGGACTTCCGGCACATGGCTTGCATCTCAATCATGAGTCTTTTGTAGCTATTACGAAATCATAAGCCTAACGCGTAAGTACGGACTATTAGGCATATGAAATAATAAGAAATAAACTCGTTTTTTAGATATTCGTACCAATGTATTTGTAACAACAAATTTTCTCTCAGTAATATTGAATAAATTTATATGAGCGATTAAAGGTAAAATTCTTGAAATTTCTTAATAATCATGTATACAAACATTTGTTACTGTTTTACAGCGCAACGTACAAGCTAAGAATAATAAGACCTGTGTCTTAAAAAATAAAACTGAAAAAATAAAGAAGACTAACAAAGGAGATGAATCACGATTATATATATATATATATATATATATATATATCAGAAACAAATTTGAAGGTATTATCGTCCGATGATGATGAGCATGCATGATTTAATGCAGACACTAATCGTCGCGCTATCTGAATTTTAATCTGTTAATTACTTTATTTAATCGCAAATTACCGGGTGCTTTTAACTCGTAAAGTTCCGCTTATATAATAATCTCTCCGTCTCACTCTCTCCTTTAGTTCTGCTTTAAAACTTTTTTTTAAATCAATTTAATTATTGGATCATTTAAAACAATATTGCCAATATTTATTTATGCGCGTTCATTCGATCGCAATAAAATTTTTTCATTGTGATTCAGCACGATTGAATAGTCATAATAAATTTTCTGTTTGTATACATTTGTAAATAAACAACGAAATAAATTAAATGCAACAATAAATTTTAAACGTTTAAATATTTCAAGAATTACCTGCAGAAAGATGTCCATAGCTTCCACTAGCACTGCTACTTCGCGAACCATTCACGATGGACGCTAAACTATTCGGACTGAATCGGATCATGCTGTCGATATCGAACCTATCCGAATACGGTGAACTGCTTAATGCTCTTTTCCGGCTTGCTCTGATCGCCGAAGCTCTCGGACTTCCCAGTCTCGATGATGTTGAAACTAAAATTTTTAAAATTATAAAACATAACTGGATAATCTCAATTTTCCAGTTTTCTACAATCCTTTTCACTTGCTAATTCTTATTTGTCATCTCAAATAAAATAACTCAAATAAAAATGCCAGATTTAACAATATTGAAGTAAATAATAGTACAATAATATTCTGATCTTTTTAATATAAATATTTTTGACATTTACCGTTCAGAGGTGAGCAGAACGATGTTTAACACACAAGTAAAAAAGTTAAATTAATAAATTCTATAATAATAAATTAATAAGTTAAATTAATAATAAATACAAATTAGTCATCCAAATTTATAAAAAAATTTATAAAATTCATTGAAATCATTATCATAGATATATCATGGATGAATAAAGATAGATAGATAGAGAGAGAGAGAGAGAGAGAGAGAGAGAGAGAGAGAGAGAGAGGAGAGAGGGAGAGAGAAAGTCGGACCGACCGATTTTGCGGCCTGAACGTTTTAGCAACGATTTGCCTGCAACCGCAGCACAACGATGTAATATACAAACCACTTTCTTAAGAGCGTGGTGGCGGCTTATACCTACTATGTACGTCGGTTACACGGTGGTGGTTACGTTCTGCCATCCTTCTCTTGACGCGTCACCCCGCGCTCTCTCTCGCTCTCTCTCTCTCTCTCTCTCTCTCTCTCTCTCTCTCTCTCTCTCTCTCTCTCCCCCTTTCTTTCTCTCTATTTTTCTTTTTCTCTCTTTCTTATCTCTCCTACTTCTTATTCTATTCTTGCAGATAATATTCAGAGGATTAAGCTGCGAGCACTCTATCTTACTATCATGCATCCTTTTTTTTTCCTTTATCATTCGTTTCATTTCACATCCTTTTTTCGTCTTTCTCATCCCTTTTCTATTGACGAAGCAACGCGATACACAGAAGATGAATGCGCAGAGTGGAGGGCCTCTACCCTTCTTCTCGATTTCCACTCGGTTGATCTCTCGTTCGCGCACAACGAGTATAGAGTTACCCGCAGTTGGGGCCCTGCACTTTCTTTTTTTGCGAAACCCGCTTCTCCATCTCCTTCTCCTTCTCCTCCTCCTCTACCATGTCATATCGTGGCTACACGAACGTGCTCCGCTTTGTTTCCTTCGTCGGTTATTAATTCGGTCAGTGATCAAATTTACACTGATTGAACGGCAGAACAGAAACCAGCGGCTTGACTGCTGCCGTGCGGTTTTTCCGCATGACGTGAGGCGATTGTGTATCCAACGAGCAATTTATCGCCATTAGTCCGCACGCGCTTGTTTCTTGCACTGTATCTTTCCGGTATTATGTCCGAATTATTGTGCGAACAATGTTGCTTCGCGATTGCTTTATTTTATGTGATTATTAAAAACAATCACACTGTGATTGATTATTATGAATTTTAATGAAAATTGAAGATACGCTCGAGTTGAACTTGAGGAGGCGGAAAAAATATTCAACGATTAATCACCAATTAATTCACATGCTCCCCCGTGCTGTTCCACCCCGTGAATCAATGATGTCCATGATTGAGCGCAAGGTCAATCCATCACATTCGGTTCACACAATCCTCGCCGAGTTTAATGAATATGCGAGCGAATCGTTGTCCACCTTTCCCGCTCACCTCTCCGAGTGAACTCTGCGCTCTGCTTCACTCCCCGTGATCCTGTTCTCTCTCTCTCTCTCTATCTATCTACCTATCTCTCTTTCACCAGACCCAGCTTATGATCCCCGACATACTTGGTAACTTCTAGCTCTTCTCTGTTCTCCCTTGCGCGTGCAAGTCCAACATGGAATTGAGACATGTAAATTGGTGCAATCGGCCATTCCGATCGGCGCGACTCCTTCGCTGCTATTACGCGGACACGCCACGGCGCTATAGCGCTGTTCAAACGCGCTTAGCGTCCCGCAACACCGACATATCTCGAGTTCACCGTTGCGAGTATCAATATACTTTGTCCATGCTACTTTGAGACGATACTACGCGAGCATGTTTTTGAAATCAACATGTTAATTAATTTTCAATCTTCTATAAACAAGGAAATAATAATGCAAACTTTGAGTTCACAACCAATGTTGAATATTCTCGCATTTCCGACGTTAACGTACTTTCAACATAACGATACATCTCGCATTCAAGTCATTACCGCGATGATCGAAGACGCTCGTGGATGTCCTACGTAACAAAGAGATCCAAACCAAGTTGAAAGAAGTAGATGAAGCGAGCGCGAAAAGGAAATGTGAAACAACCTGTAGGGTAGGCGCTAAGGTGTTAATGAGGTCGTGTCGCTCCGAGTCGATTCAATTATGCGGCGGTGGCGGCTAACGAGGCCCCGTTTACCCTTTGAATCGTCTTTTAGCTTCTCGGGCCTCTTAACTAGTCGATCTCCTACCTGCCGGTAGCTGCTAATGCCACTACATCTACGGCTAGCTGGCACATAACTCGATTGCATACATACATGGCGGAGGATATAGATATCGCACATAGAAATTAAAAGAGAACAGTCTATGTTTGCACAGAAAACATTTCAATAACCAATTGAGATCTGGCTTTCCCCGAGAGATCGTACATTCCGACGAATCGAGAGACACGTAAAAATCCTAAAAGTGTGATGTTCCGAGAACGTGTTTTTCGAGATAATTGAGAATCGAAAAGTATCTCAGCTTCGCCCTCCCATGCTTCGATATTCTTCGGTTCTTCAATAACCATGTGTAAAAAAGATTAACTCTCTCTCTCTCTCTCTTCTGAACTGACGGCAGGATAACGATATCATCTACATAGTTATGCAGCCAAAGTTGGACACAAAGCGCAAAAGAAAAATAGTATATCCTTGCGATCTGTTTTTCTGATGCATATCCTACGGTTCTCGCATGATTTCTTTAATGCGCGTTACTTTGAAATGCGTTTCTCAGTACCTTAAATAAATGTGCGATTAATTTTAGTTCGCGCTTCATATTTCATGGGCTTCATTCCATGCCGCTTATTAAAATCGAGGAGATAATGGGGATTCGAGCGTTCGAACGATATACTAAATTTCCTAAGCTAAACTTTCGTGTCACCTATTCCCTAACCGACACGCGTTTCTAATGCTATCTACATATATTTGTATTTTGAGACAAATTCAAGTATTTCAGGATCTAATATTCTTTTTGGGACGTAAAAAAAGTAAAAAGTTCCTATATGAACGTATGCTCATACGTAGAATGTGTCTTACCATCGATAGAGAATGGAAATTCGGACGATGCGAGGGTGCTAGCTGGGCCTGCTGCATGTAAGATATATTCGGGCGCCAAGCCACCCAGTCCTGAAAGTACAGAGAGATTTATGTGGCATAATCAAGAAAAGCAATCAGGCGAATCGACATCTCGCGCAGGAGGAAAGTGTCGTTTTACCGCGACACAGATCATGCACATGCGGGGGATCGAATTGAAAGAGCTCTCGTACGTTGAGAGAGAAACTTCCGGCGGAAATGCGGGTTCCTCTTTACAGAGTCCGAGTATCGCTCGTGAATCAAGACAAAGACGACAATCTCCGTGAATTGATCCCGAATTCGCGTATTCCGATAATTACCATGTAACGAGGCGTTGGGACTGTGAGTGGAGGCCTGGAGCTGATGATAGAGGTGGTCCATGTAGTTGATCCGGTAAGCGGGATGCAGGGCTGTGTGCTCCGAAAGGGGATGACTTCTGCGTAGAAAATCAGTGCCGGAAGTCCCGTTGCCGGCAGCGCTGCCAGTGTTGTTTCCGCTACTACTACCGCTGCCACCCCCGCTGCCGTTACGGGGTGTTCCGATGGCAGTCGTGCTTCCGGACAATCTAACGAAGGCAAATGTAAGATTAATTCATGAGGAAATAGCGTCAATGAATCGAAAGGGCTCGCGAGGGAGCTACGCAAGGCGAGTCTCATTAGCAAAATATATTTCTGGAGTCGTTTATGATTTGCGGCGGGGGAAGAGGACGAAAAGCGTTTTCGTTTGACGGATGAAATTACAGCACGCCTCGTGGACACGACAAATGGCACGTGTCCCGTCGTCAAAGCTTCTATTCGCGTCGCTTCTTAACGCGGACAGGTGCCCGTCGTCAATGGCTCACTCGCGCGATCAAAGTATAACTTTGTCCTCGGGATAGAATAATTGTGTTTTTGTCTGTCGTCGCGCATGCGTATGACGACGCACAATGCGCGGGTTTTCATTCGCTTCGGGAAGAGAAAACTGAGAAGAGAGGAAGCGAGTGCCGTGAGAGAGCCGGCGCATCTCCTTTTGAGTGATGGCAATTCGCCACGCCTGAAGCATCGAGAAATGATGCACGTCTGATGCAGTCTTCAAAGATCCTCCTCTTCGTGGATTTATCTATCGGATTTCGCTGCCGACTCGGCAAATAGAAACTGATCGCTTGAGATTATTCAAGCGCGTGCTGCTGATTTTTCCGTCGAAGTATTCTACGATGTTTCGCGATATCGATTGTCAGATCAAACGCTGAATCAAGATAAATCTAAAATTCACAAAACACTATGCGCCGTGCAGCGTATAATGTCCTGAGTCCAGCGCTTTAAAAAATGCAGGAGAGTTACGTTTCTCTCTTTCTTTCTTTCTCTTTCTCGCGAAAGCGAGATTCTCGTCTTAAAGAGAGAGAAAAGTGGCAGTTCTCAAGAAAAAGCCTTCCGAGATAGTCTGATCTGAAAAGTTTCATCGATCAGTCGCGTGATCACGAATTCGCTATTGCAAATGAAACAGAGACGGAGAGACGATTGGCGCGTGTCGTAATGTTTTAAGGAGGATTACAATGTTTGAGCCGGTTGCTGTCTAAATATTGGCTCCGCGCTTCCACGAGTTTGCTGAGTAAAGACAACCGGGTCGACTGTTTGACTTTGCTCAGTGTCCACGGATTTTGATTACTGCATGTTGACTACTCGCTCACAATAGCCAACCGTGTTGAAATGTTTGTCGCGATGGTCGCTGACAGGCCGATGGATCTCTCAATTTCGGTATCGATTCCACGCTTCGTCGCAAGCGAGTGCAAGAAACCCGCAAGATACGTTTGAGACCGAAGTCAAAAATTAAATGGACGATGAATACATCACTATGACAGCTCTAGAGTCTATGCATTGCTACCATACATGAATATGGACACATATACGCGCATATATGCGCATCACATGCGTTTTAAACAGCGCTCGATTTCCGATAACGACGAGTGATGAATCGAAAGTAATTAGATTGCCGTTGAGCGACGAGACGAAAATCAGGGCACCCTAATGTACCGTTTTCAAGTTACTGAAAAAGATAGATTGAGGTAGTCGAACTGCGGATCGCAGTTTTCATTACAACGAAAACATTATCGACGCTCCAACTCGGCAGCTTGGGCTTTCTTGTTTGCTATTCCTGTTTTTTCTTCTTCTTCTTCTCCCCTTTTTGCACCGGAAGAGAAATGGCCGAAAGAGAGACGGAGCCCAAGGGCTCTCGAGAGGACAGAAGAGAGAGAGAGAGAAAGAGAGAGAGAGAGAGAGAGAGAGAGAGAGAGAGAGAGAGAAAGGGAGAAAGATGGAGGCTCGAGAGAAAGAGCGAGCTATGTCTATTTCCAATCCCGCTGACTGCCAGATGACTGCCTCGAGGTATGGTTCTGCCTCCGGCTGCTGTCTTTCCCTTTTTCTTTCTTCTTCTTCTTCTTCTTTTTCTTTTTTTTTTCCTTCCTTTTGCGTTCCTTTTTCCTCGCAGGTTTCACTCCGAGCGCCTTCGCTACTCGCTCTTGGCGAGTTTTTTGGAATATTCGTGCAATTAGAGGCGCATTGATCGCTCTCTCTTTCGCGGAGAAAAGGAAGACAATGTACAGAACAACGGATTGCTCTTGTAAATTGCTCGTGTCACGCGTCTTCGTCTTTTTCGTTTTTTTTTTTTATTGCTAGCGTATACTTGTTCGCACTCTTGTTCTTGATGAAATGTCGTCTCCTCTACTGTCAGCTCTACGTTTACAGGCAACGAATTGAACATTAGGATCGCTCGGACTCGTGACACGATCGGCACAGGAAATACGTGCGAGAGAAGCTTTACGTTTTCCTTTCTTCCCATGCCCCGTGGTTCCTTCTCTTCCTTCTCCCTCGTTTCTGCCTTTCCGACCTTTGAAATTTAGGCTCTCCGTCCCGTATACGCATCCTCCTCCTCTTCCAGTCGCCGCACGCCACGGCTTTCCGTTCCCGCCGAAACAGTCCCTCCTTCCCGACAGATAAAAGCCGAGTCGTTAACTCGACACGCCGGAAACCGATGCATCTATCTTTATCTACGAGCCGTCTGTCTCCGGAACCCAGACGTCTTTTTGAGATTCTTTCCAGCGTTAATTCATCTCCCTTCAAGCGCGCCGGGCGTGCTCGAATATCAAATCTCGTTGATTTTCGGTCGAAACGATCAAAAGATCAAAAGTTATAGACCGCTCTCGTCGCTACCAAGCGACACCTTCATCAAATATGAAATGTACTTTCCGTAAATGGCGACAGATTATTCTGCACGGCAGAAATAGCCGTGATAATTAAAATAATCGAATGCCGAATAATTCCAATAAGGAAGAGCCTCTGGATATTCGACTGACGATAATTCGGCAACAAGTCGCGACAACAGACACGCGACGTCTCGGCTGGTTTAATCTCGGAAAGCAGCAGGAGAAGGGACGATGAAGCCGGCTGAAGAATTAAGGTTTGCAAGCTCATTAACGTGACTCGTGGTAATGAGGCGGACTAAGCGGTGCTCAGGAACATCTGCCTGGTTTCCCGGCTTGCTTCGCAAGCTGAAAAAGAAAGGCGGAGACCTCAACGACGGAAAGAAGCTTGTGTGCAGGGTAGCCGACCGAAGCAGCACAAAAGACCGCTCGAGCTTAGGCAGAAAGCCGATCAGCGCGACATGGAAAGGCGAGAATTTGGCTTTCGCCCGATTTTATTATCCCTGTTCACATCAACGTAAGACGATTCTTAACAGCTCGCCGCTACGATAATTCGACGACACACGACTCGCTGAAATTGTATACCGAGCCTCATGGGAACCGCTCAATTTTTCTGATCCTGCGAACTTTATGTCATCCGACCGTCAAAATACAGTTCGCGTCATCAATCGCGATTTGACGCGAATTACCTCGCCACCTTGCCTTAAACAGTATTAGCGATCTGAGACGACAAAGTTTCACGAGGCTCAATGAATCATCGATCGCAGCATTTATTGCTGAGCTCTGCTGGACGCAAGCCTTATCATCGTGAATCGGATCACGAAGAGAAATCATCGAGGGACCAACACTTCTTCAACGTAATGGTCAGGCGCCAACCGCGCGGCGAGTGCAAGCAGTCATCATTTTAACGGATTTAACGCGTAGAGAGCCGTCTGACAAATCGGCAAGTCGGCCAATAAAAACGGCATCGTTCGTCTCCTTCGCGGATTTCTACGGCGAGGACCCGCATAATCCAGCCATTGACGTCGGACAGCAGCTCCGTGTGTCTCCTCCGAGTCGACGTGATTTTTCGCAACTCTGCACGTTCTTGCCGGGTGATCTATGGTCGCGATCCTGGCCCCGCGCCAGAACAGACTTTTCTCGCGATGGCTAACGGGCATCGCAGCAAACTTCTTAAGACCCTACTACTGCGAAAAGTCGTGAAACCACGCGGACTTGCAGCTGGAATTATTTTCGATGGGCAGATACAGATATAGATATTCCCGCGCGCCTGGCGCTTACGGAAAACGGGGCGCGAAGTCTCTCTCTCTCTCTCTCTCCCCCCTTAAGCCGTATAATCTTATATTTAGCGCATCTCGGGCCCTTCAACAGATTCAGCCGGTTGTCGAAGTAGTTTTTGCACGGCTGGCGCGAAGTTCTTTCTTCTTCTTCCTCACCAGCGAATTATTTCCCTCTCTCTCTCTTTCTCTTTCTGCTATACATTGCATCGAGAAGCTACTGGCCGGATCTTCTACTAGTGGAATATTGCAGATTCTACTAGGTATAAAGGGAAACGAAGGCTCTCTGGAAAACGCGATCGAAGATCGTGATAGCATTGAAACTTTCCAGGGAACAACAACAGGAGAACGAAAAAAGAAGAAAGAAGAAACATTCCCGCGAGGCGCTGGAATTTTTCGTCCT
Source organism: Eciton burchellii (assembly GCA_020341155.1). NCBI lineage: Eukaryota > Metazoa > Arthropoda > Insecta > Hymenoptera > Formicidae > Eciton > Eciton burchellii. The sequence continues at coordinate 28,980 of JAHMML010000071.1, forward strand.
TGACGGACGGATAAATGACGGACGGATGTCCACGATGATAAGTATGCGCGAAAGCGAGTCAATCAGGAATGTATCTCCAGAAATGCGTTAAAACGAGGACGAAAAAAGGGCAGAGGGAAACGATATCACTGCGATTTATAAATCACAAAATGCATTCATCGCGCACAATGAACACCGAAGTTACGATGTACGCGAACATCGAAGCGAATAAAGGATCGACCGCGCGAGAGTGAAATTTTCGAGACGAGTTTGGAACGCGGGAAAACTCGAATGCAGTCAGGTAGAGACTCGTTAATCAAGGTATTTACACGCGAGATCGGTCGCCGGCCTATCGATATGCGGACTATCGTCGCAGATCGATCGGAGCCGCGCCTTCGTTGCAAATCCGGCCTAACGGCAGTATATACCCGTTCGTAGCGTTTATTTATAGGCCATTCGAACGCTGCGTAGCGCGCGCGTCTCATGTACGTGCGTTTAATTCATTTAAGCCGGAGATTCGTCCTCCTGCTGCTTCGCAGCGGATGGAGAACGCACCGTAAGTTACGCGCGCGCGTATTAGCGGCCGGCACGATTAGCACGTCAGAATACTTTTGCTCAAAGATATAGATAGTGAATAGTCTCTCTCTCTCTCTCTCTCTCTCTCTCTCGACATTAGAGTACCACCTGCTAATACTAATGACGTCCCAATGAACGCCAGCAATGAGAGAAAAATACAAATAATTAAGAAATAAAAAAAATACAGATAATGCTATCTCGGCAATATATATAAACTGTTGCAGCAACGGTTCTTACAGTTTCATATCACGATTACATAATACGCTGCCTGCCGAAAGCCAGCGAGAAAATAAAGATATCTCAAACGACGATAAATATTATTAAAGAACAGCATTTTAATGTATTAAGTTGGAGGGCTTCCTGGAAACGTGCCTTTCAGTATCCCTGTTCGGTCTACCAAACCGCGGGAGGGAATCATTTTTCTAGAGAGGCTAGCGGCTTGCTCGGCCGCTGGTCAGGTAAAATAGTGACAGCAATAATGTAAGCTGCGAATGACAGCCGACATTGGAAGCCGGCGTTGGTGTAATGTCAGAATCCCAGATCCAATCCCAGCCAGGGGATCATAATTCTCCGTTGGCGCTTTTTCCGACCGTTGCTGAATTTTCTCAAAAATCGACGGAAATCGGCCTGCCGCGGCGAAGGGTCCCAACTCCCGCTGTCCGAGAATCCCCAGTCCATTTTTCGGACCATCTATCGAACGCTTTATACGGACGCTGCAAGTGTGAACGTCCGCCCCTTTTACCCTCTTTTAGCCTCTTTCGTCATCGGATAGTCCTTTAACAAATTTTACGCGTGAGCTTGAATCTGAAGAATGATGAAACGTGGCAAGCAGAATCCTTTCTCTTAATCTCTCTTGTTGTTATCGTTCTTCGACTGTAACTCGATTTATATATAACAATTCCTTGACGCGCCTTGATACAAAATTCCAGACCTCGCAGGCTCAACCGGACGTTCATTGCTCATTGACGACATTTTAAATGATCGATTCGCTTGCAAAGGTTTGCGACTTTGTCCAACTTTCATCATATTGCTTAATCATTTTCGACTAAATTCCGGAACCGAATAGCATAGTCTTCCGCGATAACAAAGGAGTCATTGATCGATTAATATCGGCAGGTCAGAATCGGCAGGTATCTCTGTCGATTGTATTTCTCAATAACGCGAGTCGACAAATGCGAGAAAAACGATAACATGTCGCTGTTATCCTCGTAATAGGCTCTAATAATTTCTAACAGATCGCTACCGTATCTAGCGTGCTATCTTAACGCACGAGACGCCACTCCATTTGTAAATCTTGATAACTACTTTATGCTTTATACTGTGCGAAGTTTTACTTTCACTAGATCGCACGAGACTTTTCCGCTTGCCAAGTTATTGCTCATTCATAAGCGCTATTCTTTAGCCTGCAAAAGATTATTGAATTCATGGTACAGTAGCAAAGAGACAATCATACATGCATCATCGAAAATATATTCAAACAAATTTAGAATAATATTTTATATGTGCGGCATGTAACGACATGTAACATATATGAGATCATGTAACGTAAACACACGTGCACACTTAAAGCACATTCGAAGCCAGTTTGTTTCTTTTTTGTTTTTAATATCGGAAAATATCGAAAAATATTATTGTGTATTTTTAATTTTTTTTTATAAAGATTCATCCTTCCTCGAATTGCAAACATCAATACCATGACGTCTTTTGTAATGTTATAATATTAGCACTGGCTCAGTATTGGCATACAATACTGGGCCAATTATAGATCCTTACTTGCGCTATCATGAAATCTATCAATGTCGCTAACTGATGTGACATCTAGATGAGTTATTGCAGATATACGACGGCAATAATACACGTGTAACGTAACAATGATCCAAACGCGGTTCCCTTTCGTCGCTCAATGTATAATTTAATATACAAAATACGGCGTAAGATTTTCAGGCTGCGAATGAACAGTTTTTTTCAACGCAAATGACGCAAGTTACGATTAGATGAATCATATAAAGAAGCAGAGAATAAATCTGCGTCTGTAATAATACGACATTCATTTGAATCTATTAACTTATATCGTCAAGTATTCGTGAGCAGGTAAACTAGACTAGAACAGGTAGAGCAATCTTTCTATTTGTGATGCATTGTATGCATTGTACATTATTGGATCTTTATGAGAATAATATATCTATAATATCTCTAATGCATGACTGTGACAAAAGCATGACTGTACTTTGAGATATTCCCGTACGAGAGTACGAAAATCATTATGAGAAGCGATCGTTAGTTGGAGATAATTTGGCAAATATCTGAAACCATTTTTCTCAAAAACAAAATGTCGAATGAGCTTCATGCTATATTTTCAGTTTCTAAGAATTGCTACCTGCTCGATTTTATCATCAGCTACCTGATGTTCTGCATCTGTGCTTAGATGTGTATTTTATTTGTTATTAAGACCGGAATGTTAATAAGTATCGAAACCGTGTAAATCGTATTTTTATTAACAATAGCACATTTTCTTTTTACCCTATTATATTTTCACGTGGATGATGCGGTTAACAGTTTCGTCGCCCGAATATCCAATCGAGCAATGTTTTGTTAATGCATTCTTTGTGTTTCCGCGAGAGAAATTTATCGCGCCACCTGCTAGATTTATAGCGACATTCAACTCTACCTCTATATCTTTCGCGATTGCGAAGCGGCACGGAAGGGTTCTAAACTAATCAAAGTTGTAAAATTTATTCGGTTGATAGCATGATACATTAATACATTAAAATTACTTGGATGTATTTAAGCCGTGATTATCAAATGATGATAAAGGAGCCTCAAACGTTAAATTGTTCAAATCGCACTTTATTTCCTAGTATTCATGTAAATAGCGTAATTCAATGCATTGTATTGCATGTTGCGTATCAATGTTGCATCTCATGTTGCCATAATCAGTTTACCCAACATTTTTATCCAATAATAATAAAAATATTCCATATGTTGTCTTTTTCTTCTAGTAGCAAAAAAGATTTTATTGTTTGAATTAGATTTGCACATTTCCTAATTGAAGAACTGGGATGTCTCCGTTTCGTGTTTTGCTATTTGAATTCTCACAGTGATACATATAAATCTCCTTAAAAGTCGCTATTTCTTCGAAAAATTCATTTCAAACAAATAACGTTATTCGAATTCCCTGCGTGAAATCTGATTTCTTCATAGTTATCGTTCATCATATGAACCGTCTTGAAATCGATTTTGGGCAAATTTTACGATAATTCAATTTGTTACGAACAACGAAACTATATCGATTGTAACTGTTATTCGATTGTAACTCAACTCTACTATTTATAATAATTCGTTTACGTCTTTATACAAAATTCAAAAGAGCCGGAATTAAGAGGACGTTTTGAATGTCGCTCATCGATAATACTTACTCAATCACATTTTAATCGTCTGCAAAGGTTTGCGAATTCGTGCAACTTTCATCATATCGCTGGATCATTTTAGAGTAAATTCCAGGCGGTTTACACATTCCGAAAACAGAAATCTTATTACCGAACGCTGTCCTTCGAAAATACAATCTTGAAGGGATTTGCCATAATAAAATGTATCGTAGAGATTATGTTAATAAAGATTAATAAAGTTAGTTATATTAGATATTTTCAAGCCATCAACTTACATTTTGAAAAAGTATGATATCTCTTATTTAAACAGTTTCGGCATTTTGTCACTATTTAGTCGCAGCTGTTTGTCTCTTTACTCATCGAACGAAAATGCTTTTCTCTTCTCACCTTTAACACACACGCGATCCCTGATGATTTCCCACTTTCCAAGTTTCTCGGCTGCAGGACAAAGTTTCTTATCACTTGTCTCTTTTCAAGTTTCAGACATGCGAGGCGGACAGAGAGCACGATCGTTCACTATTGATCAGGACGCGGCCGAACGCCGCTAATGAAGTAATTCGTGCACAAAAATGTTACGCGATGCATTGTGAATTATTCATGATTGTAACTCGACGGCGTAGGCGAGCTATCTTGACCTACGGAATATTAACCATCAGCATTTTCTGACCTAGGATTGACTGTTTTACCTTGTCGCCTTCGTAGAAAGTTTCTCTTATTGTCTACAAAAGGATTTCTAGCTACGGAATTCCTTTAGATCGAATTGATCCTTAAGTAAAAAAAAAAAAAAAAAAAAAAAAAAAAGAAAACAGAGAGATTGAGATCTATGGCAAATAAAAAGGTTCAGCTACTGCTTTAAGTGGCACATCATGATGTGGTAAAGTCCACGTGTTCCAAATAATGGCGACAAAATCGTTCTAGATGTTACACCGTTATGTTGGTGAAATGTTGCCGGAAAATATGTGTCGGACGTGTCGGAGTCACTCTTATGCGCTGCGTGCCGTGTGGGACGCACTCGTCGCAGGCAAGAAAGATCGGCATCCAGAGGACTGCAGGTAGACGAATATGGACACATCGAGGACCGTGACTAATGACTCTATTGACAGGCTGTGGAGAATCGAAGGACGCTTATCAATACGGACAAACCGGCGCCATTCCCACCTCTCGGATTATCAAACGTTACTCGGAAGATGTCATTTTGTTATAAGAAGAATATTGCATAACAGCGGAATCTGTTGTGGTTTGCGTGAGGAATTAGCAGAGTCCTGTGGCGTTTGGCTGCGTTTTTTTTTAAAGAAAACATCAAAGCGTATCTTGATACCTTAATCTTGAGATGTCTTAATCAATAACGTGATGTGGAAATGCGAGATTAGAATTATGTTGTCACAATGCTGCGCCTTGTTCGGTCTCTCTGAAATTTCGCTTGCTTTCTCGCGGCATTAAGTAAGCATCGAGCTTGTTATCAATGACATTACCGATAGCATCACTTATCATACCAAATGCTGATGTTCGATTATAAAATCGAATTAGCGACACTTTCTAATCAAGTCACGCTATATATATATATATATATATATATATATATATATTGTATCACACGTTTATTATTCGTCTCGTAATATTATATTATTCTTAAGCTTCTCTCACGCGCTCTTCATTAGAGAGATATCATTGCTGAAAAATTTTTATTTCTTCGGACTGCCACTTCGTTAAATAAGCAGCGCGATATTAATTTTAGCATGAGATAGCGGAGCACCGTTGAGAAAGATTAGCGAGTAAATCCTCAAATGGATATTCCATCGAAGGCGAAGCCGCGATCCCGCATTTTGTGTATATTTTCATGCGTCTCCCTTAAATTCCTTCCTTCTCTACGGCCTCTTGTAAGGAGACTCGTGCAAACGACGCTGTAATCGCGCGCGTGTGCTCGCGCGAAGCAAGGTCGGTCCAAAAGCGTGAGCCTACAAGGTTCCCTCTTTCTTACCTCTTCGCCCTTTCCACCTTTCCACCTCTCGAACCCCTATCCCGTTCCCGTTTGCGCGCTAATAAAATGCGCTCCGCTCGTTCGCTTCTTGCAAAGCCCTCTTTACATTTACATGTCCGGGCTGCTCGAGGCGCGCGGCTACGTGGTCGTGAGGACATCGCGCTCATGAATTTATCTCGAATCCTCTACTACCACTACTACTATGACGTGTCTGGGTGCGAAGGAAACGGTAGGGGGGCACAAAGGAGGTAGGTGACTGAACGACCTGGACGATGTCACTGGACCAGTTCCACGCACGGAGAGAGGACAATCACAAGTCCCAAAATTAATCGGTGAATTCGAGGACTCGAGCGGCTTCGAATATAATTACCTCGCGTGCGATGCCTTTACTTTAATCATCTCTCGATTCTTCGCAGAGTGACGAGCAGCGGGCGTTAAGAATCCAGTCTTCTCTCGCTTGGCTCAATTCGATCGATTTCATTGATTCATTACGCTCGCATTTACGTTTCCATGCGCTCTATTACTTGGTCAAAATTCTAATCATCGATCCAGTCATTCCAGTCATCAGTTCCCGATCGTCAATAAGCATCAGAGTCGTGACGAATCAATCCCGAATCGGGAAACCAAGCAGCGTGTTCATGATCCCGAGACCTCGAGCGAGGATGCACGCTCGATGCTCGCACTTGCGCGCGATACCGAGCGAATTGTAAATAGTGTGGCGCGCGGAGGACAGGTACGCGAGCTACGCGTCGGTGGCGAGCGAGCCGAAGCGGGCCCCCGGAGGGGGTCCGGGGCCCAGATCCAGCCGACAGCGCGTCGGAGAGGGGAGCGGTAGAACGCGGGACGGCGGGAGGGGAGAGGACGCGAGGAACGCACGACAGGGAGAGTGAGAGAGGGGGGACAGAGGGAGGGCGGGAGGGKGGGAGAGGAACGTAGGATATAAAATAAGAAGAAGCGGGACATAGGACTGCCAGGCCGCTGGCGCTGGGCCGCGCGTGTATCCGCCCACGTAATCTTGATTGTCGACACACCTCCACCTCCGCTGGGCCTTCTCCTCCAGCACGAAAGCAACGCGTACCAACACGCACGGCGAATACGCGCGCGCACGCATATTCACCGAGGATGCGCCCGCGATGCCGTACGTGTGCGTGCGTATTCGCGCGAGTGAGTCCCGCTGTGCATCTATACGGGCCCGGATGTAATCCGTGCGATAGGCACCCGAGAGCGTGTCGGGGCCCGGTGACTGCGTCGTGAGAGACGTCGATCGCGTAATTGAATCGCCAAGATATTACAGACGATCATAATCGACGGATCGCTGTGGAAATGGACGCGATCGGGCCCACAGCGATCCCACAATGCAACCTTGTCGCGCGTGACATGCTCTTGCGCTACCTAATTGGATTGATTAAACGGATCGGTGAAGCGCGCGCGTAACTTTGAATCGAAAACGGGATAGAACGGGATGCATATCGATAGAATTACGAAGAAGGCGATATCCGGTGTTCCGATTAATCCGGTGGCAGATAACGAGGAGGCTTGCTCCTAGAACGTCGTAATATCTTTGTATCGATAGAGTCGCTAAATCATTAAAATGATTTAGTCGATCAGGTGTTATTCGAAGCTTCGAGTGTAGCTTTCCCTCGCTAATTTCTTCGCTGATTTTCAATCTGTTTAATCAGATCCGCATGTCTCGTGTCTTCGCCACGCCGAATGTTCATATCGGCCGCCCCGAATGTATACATTTCACTTTGCCGTTCCCATATCCGACTTTGCGCGGGTGACTTCCCCCGTGCTCGCCATAGAATGGGAGCTGAGACAGGAAAACAAATGAGAGGCCGCGGACTATAATGACGCGGACAGCAGGAGGAGAAAGGGAGGAAGGGGATAAGAAATTGGATAAGAACGTAAGGTGGGTCCGGTGTGCATCCTCGGCTGCGTTTGTGCGCGTGCGAAAGCGCGAAAGGGAAGAAAAGAAGGAGGGGAGGGAATGAAGCTAAGGTGGAGGATTTATGAACGACCGAAACAGGCTGCGAACCCTAGCCCTTCTTCTCTTTCTGCTTCTTCTTCGTCTTCCTTCTCCTCTTCCTCCTCCTCTTCTTCTTTTTTCTCCTTTCTCTTTCGTATTCCGACCTTAGCGTGACTAGTATACCTGGGCCCCGTCTCGCCGCTGCGCCACATCACGCGCGTACGCAAAAACACAGTTCCATCTCCCCCACTCTCCCCCACCTCTCCCCCTCCCGGCCCCTCTCCGCCTCTAGCCTTTCATCGCCAACCATCTCTTTTTAAATTTTACATTGTCTTCATCATGGCAGTGACAAGTAAATTCAATTCGCGTGCTCCTAGCTCGCGATCACGTGCCATGCTACGAGACGAAAATCGATGATACGCAGACGAAATTCTACATGATCCTCATCACGTCTAGGAGATTCAATCAGCGTTTAGCCATTTACATTTACATCCCGACGTTAAAGAGACGAGGAGACGTCAGAGAGCTCGTCGCGCTTGTTACACGTGTCTCATGATGCCAATCGAATGCAGTAGTGGCGGAACACCAGTGGCAGAAACAGCCTCATAATTTCATAATTAAGGCGGAGCAACTCACGCGTATCGAGACGGCAGTTCTCGCGAGTTCTCTCGATCAACATTGTAACGCTCGAAGCGGATTGATCGACTTCCAGGATTTCCTCAATCAACCCGGATTTTCCGAAACTCCATTTCGGAAGGATCCTTTAACGAAGCTGCGCGAAGATACATGTCGTATCTTCCGTGTATCCACAGTACCCGAAAAAGAGATGAGAACAAGACAGAAAAGAGCATAGCAACGAACAACTAACGCTCCGGCAATGCTGTCGTTACTATTGTTGTCGCTGTTAGTTGCTATTGCCGCTACCGCAGCTGCCGCTGCTGATAGTCATGAGGATCCATGAGGGTCCTCACGTTGCCCCATGCTATAACGCGGGTAACTTAATATTCCGGGTAATAAATAAGAGAATGCGGTTCTGTCCGCCCCACAAAAAACTTCCCGCGGGCCAAGGAGCAAGACGCCCACGCTCCCCGTAGTACCCGTAGTCCGCCGAAGTGGCCCGTCC
>JAHMML010000071.1:38089-83266 GCA_020341155.1 Eciton burchellii
CCGCCGCCGCCGCTGCCGCCGCCGCCGCCGCCGCCGCCGCCGCCGCTTTGCCCCGCGAGCGAAACTTTGGGGGCCCGCTCTTAACCTCTCGTGGCCCCCACGCTTAACACCCGAACGTTATCCCCCCACGGCATCGCGTAATTAAGTTATTACGCTCGCGGGGCAACAGCCGCGCGGAGCTCTCATCTGCCGTATGGATGGATATATCGTTTTCTTTTTGCTTTCTTTCTTCCGAGAGAGAGGAGAGAGATTTTGTCTCTACGAAGGATATTATTTCTCGTAGTGTGGGGCATGAATGATAGAGATGTATATGAGATTTTGATGTTTACGTAATATCGTGGATCGTCGCAGAGCATTCCGCAATACATGTCGTATTGACAGATAACGATTCCAAAAGCAAGAGTAGATTTTGAAAATCCCGACATGGGAAAACATTGCGAATATAGAAGCCGTTTAAGAATTTTCTTGCGGGAAATTAATCCGAAATTTTCGGATTTTTTTCGAAACGTTCCGCCCAGCACGTATCTGCTTATATTAAAATTAAGTTATGCACGCTTAGGATTTAAGTATGCCTATAGAATGTATGCAAATGTATGCTGCGTATAAAAGTTCTTTTCATATAAATTACACCTATATATTTGTACAACAATCTTGATGCTGAAGATAAAGAAGTTCTGGAAGCATCCATGCTGTACGACTTTCGATACGCGAAAAGTTTCAGCTCCGTTATTAGTTTGAATTTAACCTCTTTTTTTCTTAAAAAGCCATTGCAGTCATTTGATATTTGACATTTGACATTTGCATATCATATTATTTTTAGAATCTGCCGTAGAATCTGCCTTCAAAATTATTATCAATAGTTCATAGTTTCGTCTGCATATTACATACATATTACTGCTATGTTATAACTCTAAATATGAACGTTTGAGTATTTATTCAACCGTGTCCATGAAAACAGCGGATCAATCCGTTGATCAACATAGAGTAATATTTAATATTAAATTCGCGATAAGAGTATACAAGTACTCGGCTCTATGTAAACGCGATAAATATGATTATTAGCTCGAAAAAGGAAGCAGGAAATCTCGCGAGCTCATTTTCACCTGCCATTCCTCGCTTACGCTCCGTTATTACATAGTAGAAACATAGTACACTATAGAGCATATGTTTAAGAATGTGTTAAAAAAAGAGGATCGCCATCCCGACACGAAGCATAGCGTGCAATGCAAGTTTGACCGTTAAAAATCGACCTTTATAACTTTCCCGTGGGCAAACGCTTGACCGTCATTATCCACTTGTATTCATTTCATCCTACTCGCCGGTATAGCAGGTATAGCAGGTATAGCTTAAAACAACTGATTCGAATTATTTATGGAATAATTGCATGCTTTCCAATGGCATTGCTATTGTAAAAAGAAACAACAAATTATCATAGTCGATTGAAGACTGCCTTACTTTCAATAGATTCAAAGCGAAATCGATAGACAAAACAGAGAGACAGAGAGACAGAGAGACAGAGAGAGAGAGAGAGAGAGAGAGAGGGAGAGAAAGAGAGAGAGAGAGATTTAACTTGAAAAGTACATTAGCTCTACGTGCATAATTGCCGTCAATAAAAGATAAAACTTTGCGTTTCCATTTTTGTTCGTACAACCATGAAAAAGTATTACGATACAATATTGCGCAATATATTGCCGTTCGTCATCGAGCGATAGAGATGATCCAATCAGATAGAAACACGAAAGTTGACGAGAAAGTAGACACGAGAATAAAATTAGTGAGCGAAAAGAAAAGATGAGAAAGTCCAGAGTAAAAGGTGGGAAGGAATGGAAGAGCACACAAGAAGGAAGGGAAGAATGTTGGTGCCTGAAGACGGGTATCCTGCTTCTTGGACTACGCTTCGGCATCGCGTCTCTATCAGGCATCATAAATAATTCCGCTGTGTACACCAGTATCTCGTCTCTGTTTTCATACACATATACACGCACATCCATCTCCGTTCCTCCTCCCTCTCGTATCCTTCTTCTTCCCCTCTCGCAGCGTTTTTCGGATACATCGTGAGCACCGAACACAGGGCAGCATAGCCGTGTCTGTGTGTGGACCGGTTGGACTAGGAGTGTATATATGTGCGTTGAGTCCTTTAAAAGAGATAGCACTCGAGATGGGGAAAAAGAACAGGTGAAACCTGCTGAGAGAATCTCTCAGACCAGTCGATCGGAACTGCATTGTTGCTTGACTTTGAATCTCAATTCTACACATTAAATTAGAAATTCAACATGAATCTGGTATCATACGTAAAAATAAAAAGTACAATGCCATAACAGTGTACGCATAATGTGCGTATTAATAATCCGATGATTCGAGGAGAAGCTTCAATCCATTCAATCCATCTCTGCAAAAATCTCTGTCAACAAAATTTATGTCATCCTAATCATTTCCAATCGCAATGCTTCCAAATGCAAGACAATGCTTTTCGTAAGAGAAGAAAATATCATTCTTATCTCGCGCTAATTATGAATGAATCGGCGGATCCTCCCCTTTCGCTCCATCCATCATCGATGAGGATTTTACCTTCGTAAGAATCATGGAAAGAAATCACTAGGAGGGAACAACGAGCCAGCGAGCCAGCAGCGAGAGGTAGAGAACGAGAGGAGGGCTGATAAATATGTTTGAACTTTAATTAGCGATTAAGCGCGCATTAAAAGTCTCGAGTGGCTACCGATATCGATTGGCGGTACAGCTAGCAGCAATCGATGAGCAATCTCAGTGGCACGAGTTTTAAGATGGGGCGGCCTCGTCGGCCACGTATTCCCCCATTTTCGCTTAACTGAGAACTTACGATTCAGCGCTCACGCCGATGCGATCTCCGACGAATTACACTGCGGTCAGGCTCGCGAATTATAGCCATTATCTCGCTAGCAGCGCCTTGTAATCAAATCGTTTGACGCAGGCAAATAAATCCAAGACGTGCACGGGATACGCGCGCGTGCATCGCCTTCTCTCACCGTTAATTAATTCGTTTGTGCGAAGCTTAATTAGCGAATGCCGAATCGGCAATGAGTTCGTGCGCGCGGACGGCGTTGTGTCTCCTTTGCTAGAATTTCAATTAAATCCAGGGGACTGATTGAAAAAAACTTGGACAGCTAACGAGATTGGCAGCTAAAGTTTCTAACGAGGGCTTCCAAGTCCCAAGATCGATCTCGAAATCATTCCTTATTTCGTGATCGGGAGCAGTCGCGATCGAATTCGATCAACGATCGGAAACGATCGGATAAAGAGACGATAATAACGCAATAGATAATACAATAGATAATAAAATACTAGTACTAGTGACACATAAACGTGTCGTAGTAACGATACGTGTTGACTTACTTATTTCGTTGTTGAATTGGTCATTCAAACATCGCCGATGCGTCGAGAAAGCAAAGTTGCGCGAACGTTTAAGATCTCCAAACGATTTCCAACATTTCCCATGGATCAAAAGGTTTACAATTTCACTGACGCAAGAGCACATGGCGGATTCCGCGAGATTATCGAATACTTATCGAGTCCGGACATGCGGCGGGGGGAAGGAACGAATGCCGAATGCATTGAAAACCGAACGTCAATCGGCGGCGCTGCCTTCCTATTGCAGGCATGTTCGTGATTCCAGGCGAGCTTCACCCTGGAAACCAAGTCACCCAGGCGGAGGTCTTTATTCGTGAATCGCGAAGGCGAATCACGTCCGCACCAAGGAGCGACATCGTCCCGTAACAAATATGTATCTCCCTCGATCGGGCCCTACATCCTTGTCCGTATATCCGCAGCGCGCAGGCTGTAGCCGTGGAGACGGGCCTACCTGCGGCTACCAACACGAGCGCGCCTAACTAACTAGCGTACACGTTCCTCCCAGTCCTCCCAGACCTCTACAAGCCGTCCCTATGCTCGTGTTCCGGTAGCAACAATCACGATCCGGTCTGCACGCGATCAATGTCGCTATCTTTGTCGGAATCATCTCGATCAGTTGTTAAGGGAATTAAGGGAGCGCGTAATTATTCATCCCCCGGCCAAATTCGAGATTTAATGAGGATTCTGCCCTAGTTTTTCTTTCTTTTTTTTCTTTCTTTTTTTTCCCCATTATCCCTATACAAAGCGCGGATAGTCGCGCGCGCGCGCGCGCTGGTTCGAGCAAGAGCTGATGCGTTCTGTTTTTCTTTCTTTTTTTCCTTTTCTTCAAATGGGATTAGGATAGTTTCAGGGCGCGGAGCGCATTCTTGGGAGGGTGTAGAGCTTCGATAAAATGAATTAGGCTCGAATCTGATTTAAAGCCTTCCCTACGACGAGGAGGAGAAAGAACTGGACTCCCGTAACAAAGAGATGTCTGCTTCGACGACGGGTCTTCCAGCGCGGGTGTGCGCATGCGTTCGTCCTCGTGATTGCATTCGTGTTACTTCGGGCATCCTCGTGTCTGAGTATTCGTCCCGAGGGGTCTTTGAGAAGGACCGGGGTGACGCGCGCGTGATGTTTGCAGGCCTCCCTTCCTTCCTCCGGCGGGAGGAACCGGCGGCCAATGTGGATCCTTTAAAATGGCATTAAATACTCTCCATTAAATTTGCCGCGTGGCGACAGGAACGGCTCGCCCTTTGTTCCGGTCCGAAAACATCGGAAGAGCCACATGCCTGTGGAAATTTCACGGGAACCGAGCGGCATTGTTCCCCTGAGCCCGCAAGAATGTGAAAGCGAGTCTAATAGTTGCCTCCCTCCCCACCCCCACCCCAGCCCCCTCCTGCCGCCCGACAGACATCCGATCATCAGGCCGCTTTAACGTAGAAACATGCACGATAACAGGGGCACGTGCACGATACGGTAAAAGCGAAACAAAAAAAAAAAAGAAAAAAGATAAGACCGAGGGTGGTGGTAACGAGCTCTGGGCCATGTATGAGACGTTTACTTACTCGGAAGCCGCCATAAAATCTTTTTCGGTCACAGCCCTTCGTAGAAGGGCCGGTCTTCCAAATCGGCAGGCATCGGATAAGGCAACTACGCGATGATGATCGCAGCATCACCGCTCGCCGACAAAAACGGAGCCGCAAGTGTCGGCTCTTGTCGGTATTAGCCGTATTTTTTTCTTCTTCCGCGAGGGAGAAATCCGCCGATTCGAGTCGAATGTTTTTATCAAGGGATGCCAGGGGCGCGCGGGCCCTGCGAGGGGATATCTACGAGCAGGGTTCGCCGCTCGTTAATCGGATTTTGCCGGCGTCGTTGCGGGAACCCGCGCGGCTCATCCGAAATTCGTGAAATTCACCAGCGATTCGCTCTCGATCGGCACGCGCTCGAGCTCTGATCGAAACTCGGTGAAACGATGCGACGCGATCTCGAATTCCCGACACAGAGCCTCCACGGGTCCGCGGAACCGGTAAGAACATCTCGGACGATTCGATCGTAACGTCTCGCGAACGTAACGACTCCACATTCCTACGAGAAAAATGTCGACCGGGAATATTCCTCCTGAGTCGCTCTCGCGCGAGAAGGGCGCAGAAGACGGAGAGCGAGGCCAGAGAGAACGAAGATGAAGGCCGACGAGAGAAACTCGCAGATTCGAAAGAGAGAGATAGAGAGAACGAAGCAAAAGAGACCCTCGGAATTGCTTCACACGTGGCGACAGTCGCGACGTTTTCGCGCGCGCGCGCGCGCGTGCGTATGTATTTATAGCGGCTGGCGCATTGCGGCGGGGAGGGGAGGGAGGCGAGGAGAGAGCCCGGGGAGGGGGAAAGAGGAAGGAAGATGAGAGGACGGGATAGAGTTACGTGCGCGCGCGTGTGCGGGGAGGATTATTAGCGTTGGGCACGCGGTGCGATCTAGGAATCGTGCGCCGTTTCGCCGGTGATAACTAATAAAATTAAATTATGAGACGACTTGCTCGACGCGGCCCAAAATCCTGTTTCCCGCGCGCGCGCGCGCGCGCGCGCGATTTGTATATTACAATCGATTCCAGATGATCGCTTCCCTTTCGCGAGGAACGCGGCTCAATTATCGCTCTCGTTGTTTTCATCGGGCGCGGGCCCGATTCGAATCACCGATTGTTTAGCAAACAACGACGGGCGAGGGGAGCGCCCCATCGCGATTCGGCGCACGCCCGACTTCCCGCCCCCCCCCCCCCCCCCCCCCCCGCCCCGCCCCACCGAGCGGACCCTCCCGGTGTTTCCGCTCGCGTGGCAAAATAATTATATTGTCGCGCGATAAAGCGCACCGGCCGTGTCGCGTCGACTTAGTTACGCTCCAGTGAGCTTTCCCGCGATCGACGAACAGGTATGGGAAATTATGCAATGCATAATCGAGTGGCTGAATGAAGAAGAAGCGGAGACAGAGCGCGTGTTTTCGGAGAGAAAGTGCTGAAATTAGCTGCTCGTTAATTGCGCGTTAATTAGGCTAGATTAGGAGGACTGACTCCTCTCTCTCGTTTCCGTTGGAGGGAAACGTAAAGGAGTAAGGAGATTGGTACAACAGATATTTTTATAACGCGCGTTACGTCATATCTCGCACGATATGCATCACGTATTTTCGTGAGAATTAAAGCTCAACCCTCTACGAAGGTTTCCATCAATTCGCGTATCCAATATTGCGTGGCCGGATGCATGCGTTAATAACATAGCATATCATCATGCTCGTTGGCTGCCAGCAGCGGTGTCATCTGCGGATTGATTCGACTCGAAGAGAAAACAGATTAAACGAGCCATTCGCCTCCCCCTTGAGTCATGGGGGAGACATTCATTCATTAATGGCTCGAGCGACCGCTTCGAGCAGCGATCAAGCCCTTTGTGCGACGACACACGCCCCGCTCGAATCATCGATGAATTCGCGTTCATACTTGCTCGCGCGGAGCGCGGAAACAATAGCAAGGCACTCGGGATGTCGCGAGCAGTTTGAACGCATCGTTAACTCCATTTTGTCGGGAGCCCGCGAAATCGAAAAAGCAACCGGCAGGCTTCGCACTGCTTCCGACAATGCCCCGAAATGGGTCGAATGGATTTCCGGCCGGTTGGCTCGCAATGCGGATCAGCCAGTCGCGGAATTAAATCGCGGACAGCGCGTACGTTTCGATGTTGTTTGCATACAGCTTAATCGAGAGTCTACGTCGTCGCGCACGCCATTCATCTCCGGCAAGCTATCGGCGCGACGCGATTTGACCCTTTAACGCCCCGCTGAACTCTTTTCTCTCCATCCTTTCTATGCTCCCGCTGCGGTCGGCCATCAAGAGCGCCGTACGCGGCGGATTAAATTCAATAATTGAAAATGGATACCGGCCGTCCGTGCTGCGTCGAGTTTGTTGTTTGGATTCCCAACCACCGAGAGAAACGCATGAACCTTGAGAGCCTCGACAGATCCGAAGCATCCCCCCCCCTCTCTCTCTCTCTCTCTCTCGCTCTCTCGCCTGATACTTTTAAACGGAATCAGCCGCGACTTACCGAGTCGGATATCACGTCCGAGAACAAGAGATACGCGCATGCGCGAAACTATAACCGTGTAATCAGGCGGATCTCCAGTTTAGTAAAGATAATTGCCGGTTGTCCGCCGAACACGACCACGGCTCGTCCGCTTCATAGACAACGAGCGGGAGGAGGAGGAAGAGGGTGGGACAAGGCCCGTTGGATCTCTCAGAATTGAGAGATCCACCACATTGTGGCTCGTACGTAATTTCTCTATTCGTTATTCTCTTCAGCAAGAAGAGCGCCTGGCTGCTGATCGACCACTCTCGCTGATACTCGATACTCCGGAAGGAAGGAAGGAAGGAAGGATCGATGCGAGGATCGCATCGATCATCTTGCTGGGACAAAAGCGTAGATGAAACATGAGCGATCCCATTCGCGGACAGCAAAGTTAGCTAACCGCTAAATTTCGCGATCGCCAGCGCAGTCGGAGTTCAACAATCAGTAATTGTTCGGAGCCGACTTGCCGGAGCCGTAAAATCCGAGCAAGAGTAAACAACCGGTCGCACTTCTTCAGGATCGGCACGGTACTCTTTGTCGCCCCGAAAACGCGCTCGTGTCGCTAGCAACAGCTGAATCTCGCGGATTTATGAGCGGCGAAATAGGGGCTCGTCGTCTCGTGGGTATGTCCTTGTGTTTGCAGATTTGAGAATAACGTCCGAGGAAATGCTAGATGTTCTCGTTCCGAGAGGGTTGGCCCATCATTTCGAAAATCTCTTCTTCACGCTGCGCGCGATCGCTTTATCGTTTAATTATTAAACAGCGATCGCTTCTGAGATCGCACGATGTTGGACCAATCACGTCGAATCAGCCGACTTTGAGTCATACAAAATCACCACGCGCAAAACGCAATGCAAACGTAATGAAGTCGACGAGCAAAGGATTCGAAGAAGGAAGCGTACTTTGAACGGCGATTCGGCGAAGAATCGAAAATTTCGTCATTGATTATCTCGTAACACGTTCTCTATGATGCAACGTAATTCCTCGCTGGTTAACATAATCTCGCTGATTTATGGCCGTATTAGATGCATCTATTAGCATCCGCTCCGGCAAAGCGTTCGCTAATTACTCGAGCATGTAGTGCGAAGCGAGTCGCCGTATATCTTGCACGAGTTATCCCTGCATCCTCACACGCGCGTATTCGTGCTTACAGGGTGACTCAGAAGGCGTCGCGATTTGGCGGAAATGCGATTCGCGCCCTCAACAGAGCGACTCGGCCGATTAACTCAAAAGTATCATCGATGTCGTCAGCTCAGCATCGAAAGGAGTCGACAGCAGAAATCAAGTGAAAAAATTACCACCGCGCGATTAGCGCTCACATCTCTCAGGACACGCGATATAACACGTATCTGTGTGTCCCTCTCTCTCTCTCTCTCTGTGTGTGTGTGTGTGTGTGTGAGGTACGAACGCGGAGCATCACGCTTCTCGATAATTAGCATCACATATCAAACGGCTCGTTTGCGTATGCTCCCGATTTCGAAGCGGCGACGATTTCGCATCCGCACGTTTCTTTCTGTGCACCTAATTAAAGCGAGATCGTATCTCAGAGCATACCGTAAGTGGGAGATGTATCGTTTTGTTGCTTGCGGAACGCGCAATCGCGGACCGCAATATGAAACGTGGTTCCTGCAACGACAAAATGTTGCCTTGCTTGGGCAGTCGTGCATCAGCGTATGTAAGGAAGCTAAGGAAGTTTTTAGTAAGACGTGAAAAAGGCAGTCAGAGCACGATCCGGATATTAGAGCAGTTTATTGTAAGCATCCTTTGTCCTCTCCAGCTTTCGGGATGCCTCTTCGCCGCTTTTGGCTCCGCCAAAAGTTCAAAAGTTCCCCGAGGGATCCCATTTTGGCCATCTGGAATCTCACTTTAACGCGTTGCTAAGTTTTGGAAAACGTGCCGATGCTAGATCTGATAAAAACATCACGGGACTCGGATACAATGGAAGTTTGAGCGGAAAGTTGATGACAAACATGAGCGAGCATACTGCACGTTGTGCAGCATCCGTGAAATTTCGCGGAATTCGTGCGTTCCTCTCGAACCGTTGCGACGAAACGGAGCCAGTCATCACGAATGATCAAAGTCGCCTTTCCTCTCGAACGCCTCGCACACTCGTTCGCGAAATTCTTCCCCGCTTTTCGATACCACAGGACGACCCTTCTCGCGTATATTTACATTTATCTTGGCTAATAGCACGATGCGAACGCGCGAGGTACCGCGCGAAAGCGAATTCAATCTCTTACATCGGTAATCGCGTAACGAGCCCTTCCCCTCCCTTCCCTCCCACGAAGGCGCTGAGCGGTTCTCCTCGTTAGGTCCGCGGATCCTCTCGCCCTCTCGTCGGCGAAAATCTCATGATTGCCGTAAATTAGCGGCTTAGCATATCCGCAGGCGCGGATAATTTCCGTGTGCGCCGGGTTCACGTGGGTGGACGACGGCGCGGAGAAACACACAGTGCGCATGCGCGCGAGCGCGTGTTTGCTCTCGCGCGATGCGTCGCGGTGCTTTCACACGCGCTATGCCGCGTGCATGGCCCGTCGTGCTATGCGTCATTATCGGACAACGAACGCAATGAAATGAGAGAACTGGTTCTCCCCGCGTTGTATGTCCGTCTGTCTGTCTGTATACGATGGCTCCTTGCCGCTAGCGGTTCCTCCGCTGCAACGCGAAACGTCACGGAATCGAAGCCGCGAATTAATTGTCCGCGGACCTTCCTCCCCCCCCTCTCTCTCTTCCGCGATGTGTGGATTAATTCTGGATTCTCAGCACCCGTTCTCCGAAATTCGCGAGAGAAATCTGACCAGGCTCGATGATCTTACAGATCTCGTAGCTTTTTCTATTTAATAAGTTTGTCTTTATCGTATCTCTTTTTGTGTATTCATTTCCTTTGCGAAAAGTGACAGGTGACAGAAATGAGAAATGAAAAAGTGAGAAAATAGAAGATCAGTATTATTGACTAGAGATTCGTCAAAGTATCGTATCGTATTACGAATAATACGATAAAGTTCCAAATATGTTGCTACAAATATGTTAAGGTTGTAATAATCCCAAAAAGTCAACTTTATCAGGAAGAAATTGTAAATATTTCAAAATTTTTCGTTCCGATACATATAAATATGCAACCCCCTATTACAAATAAAATTATTGAAATAATGCCTGCAACATTTATTACTAAATAAACTATCAAGCCAAGTAATATTACTACGAATTGTTACGAAATTTTATTAATTGTTAATTGTTACGATAACAAAGTTCCAAATATGTTACTTATTATCAGCGTTACTTTCCTCAATAGAATTTATATTATGCTACTTTCGACGCGATATTTTTAATAATTGATGAACAATCGAATTGTTTCGATTGCGTTTTGAAATTAATTAATCTTTATAAAGAAAAATACAGAGTGAGAGAGAGAGAGAGAGGGTCATATTTATTTCGATCAAGAATTGCTGCAAACATATTAAAATATATCTGCAACGTTCATCAAAGAAACGTTAATTTTACCGTTAACTTTGCTTCTCTTCGAATCACTCTTTGCTATAAACTTTAATTATACTTTAAGTATACTTTTCATACTTGAGAACGTTACGTTATATAATACGAGCTGATACATAAGAGACGCATATGCAAGGATCAGATAAACGATTAAATGGAAATGAAGCAAAAGAGGATGATACGAGGCTGACAAGATGTTTCCATGGAACAAACAACAAATACAAACGGCAAAACGAGTTCTGTTCCCGTTAAGACGTCAATGCAAAAGACAATCGCATTTCCATGATAATAATAAAGATGTCTCTCGCTAGGAAGTGGAAGTTGAAAGAAGCGGCGAAAACTGGCCTTTAGCCATAAAACTTTGCAACGTAGAACGGGAATCAAGAATAAGTACCGTAGGGCCTGCCAAGGCCAGGTACGTCATTGAAACTCGTCAGAAAGAAAAAACGCTGAATAGGCTACGATCGGTATAGTGCGTATACCTAGACTAGAAAGCCCCGAAAATCGTGGATTCCTTTTTACGTTTCCTAAGAACATCCTAACGGTCGAAAAATTTTCCATGAGGGAACCTTCTTCCACAAGTAACCGTTTACCCAAGAAATTATTTAACAGAATACTTTTCTTCCTTTTCTTTATATATTATATATATATATATATATATATATATATATAACGATAAAATACATATATATATATATATATAAAAAATTGCTAAAAACTGCATCGCCGTTCGTCGCTGACAACGGATGCGCTCCGTTGCTGCTGACGGCATTTTCTTTCTAATCCTACGAAAAGTCAGACTGCAAACAAAGGCTCGCTTGAAGATATCTCAATTGCAACTTACCTCTCGCCAAGATCGCGATCACATTATCAAGCAAGTTACGACCTCCTCGCTCGCAGAGGTCGCCCGGCGGGGACGCGACTGATTCGATAATGCGCGATTGCTAATCGGCCGAAATGAAGATCGCTACTACGAATCACGTGCTACGTCCACCAGCACGAGACGTCTTCATCCTCCAAGTGCGCAACGTAGTGGCTAGCCTCTCTCTTTCCCTCTTTCCTTCTCTCCCTCTCTTTTATCCTTTTCCTTTCCGCCCTTCTCTCTCTCTCTCTCTCTCTCTCTCTCTCGGTTCGCACACTCACGTCCAAGCAATCAGGTATGATTGGCTCGATCCACGCTTTCACACTAACCACTTTATCAAAGCCGTTCTAAATAAACCTGCATTTGATTACACCCCGCACCACCTCGTCGTTATCGTTTCTTATACTTCCTCCTTTATTCGCATCTTGCTATCGAATCGTTCCGTTTGAACGGAAAAGAATCATCCCCGTCATTTCTCTCGTGCCGGGAAATCCGCTCGGCGTTCTGCCTTCGAGTTATTCGCTGATGCTGACGCGAGATGATTGAACAAACGGAGACTATTGTTGATAATCGTATATTGCTATCGTTGGAGCACACGCGCCTCTCGACTGTCGCTAAACCATCAGCTGTTACTGGTAACCACACGTGCATTCATCCGTTCACTAGATTCAATGTTGGACTACTCTAGAGAGACGAACGAACATCTGTTTATGTTTCCTCAGCGATAAATCATGATCACAGATCGTCACAGCTTCTTAAAGACGTCTCTCGATGAGGAGTGCAGACTATCTTCCATGAGATTAGCGATTGAGATCACCGCGACTATTCGTGCAAGCATCAGTACTCTTATCGCTGGTCCCTGTTGGACGCTGGACAGACACATCTCAAATTGAAAAACTTCTTGCTGATCGATCAGTTAGCCAGCCGGTCGGTCAGTCGGTCGATCGATCGATCGATCGGCGCTACCGAGCGCCGGGAGGAACACCGGAACCGGTATAATCCGCGAGAGATTACTCGGACAGGTCCAAGCTGCCGGACACCAGGCACCAGGTAGATCAGAAATAGTGTATTCGTAGTGTTGGCTTGAAGCGCGTCGGAACACAACTGAAGCGGTAGGACCACCCAGTCGGCCGTGGGCCCCTGCTCCGTCCGGATACAGTTCCATGGTATGCCATGCAAGCTCTCCCACTACCGCCTTCTGCCTGGGTGCCGACATGCTATACTCCCTGATTGAGCTGGACTCTAGCAGGTGCCTCAATGTCTTACTTCGGGGATGGAAGATTGCTTTGGCAAGGAAGAGGAAGGGAAGCGACTGGCCGAGGGCAAAACTATAGGAATCGGAAGGAGGAAGGAGAAACTTGGAGGAAACAGGATGGACATCATTTCCAATGACGAGGTCATTGACGAAGGGCTTGCTCTCGGCTTGCTAATGGGAACAAGCATGACGTTGAATAAACTTTGAATGATCCGGAGCAAATCATCGCGACGTTTCTTTCTTTGGGAATTCGCAAAATCGCTAAGTTACTCGGAACGAAAACCCATAAAGGAAAATACGCTGTGATCTTAAATAACAGGAAGCGCTTCAAACCTTCAACAAACCTCCTTCTTTCCTTCAATTTTTCAAATTTGTTTTCACATTACTTTGTTATTATCGTGTCCAAGCAGAATGTGTCATCGCGGCTTTAATCGAACATGACATAAAGTCCAAGGTGTCTATGAATAAGGGAAAGAACGCATATCCACGTTTATTTATGCTACAGAGAAGCGTGTAAGCTCCTGTTCTCAATCCACAAAACTGTGATCCGAGTAAGGCCTTTTAATTATACGCAATAACCAATTGCTTATCTTTAAGCATTGTCTTTCTTGTGTGAGACTTTATGCTCATCGGCTAATAGCTAAGAGTCCATAACTTATCACGAGATTCATCTTGGCGACTCGCCAAGTAGTCAAAGCCGGAAAAGAATGTTTGACAGATAAATCGTGCATGTTTCTGTCATAATCACGTGCTACGTGGAACTATTGTGCGATAATCCGACAATTTATCCGATAATTCCGCCGAGCGGAATCCCGCGTTTTGCCGCCCTGCGTCCTAGAGCACTGGGATTTTTTAGCAATCCCGATGCGCATGCGCGCGTGCGCGCGCGAGATTTAAGTATACACCCGTTTACGAGGACTTACACGGGGGTAATTCTACGTCGTCGTGCCGCCATAAAGCCGCGGCGTGCCGAGTTCACGGTTACGGGGTCCGACTCGTTTTCTCTCTCTCTCTCTCTCTCTCTCTCTCTCTCTCTCTCTCTCTCTCTCTCTCTCTCTCTCTCTCTCTCTCTCTCTCTCTCTCTCTCTCTTTCCTTCCCAGGCCTCCCTGCTCCGTCTCCCTCGCGCTTCCCCGCTCCGCGCGGGGGATCTTACGCGGGACGCTTTATAGTCAGAGTCATGGGATCGCGGACTGGCTGGATCCCATGATCGATGGGGCTTAACCCCTCTAGTCTGGAGCGAACCCACGATGCCTCTGGCACGCGGTGCCCCACACACCCCTCTCTCTCTCTCTCTCTCTCTCTCTCTCTCTCTCTCTCTCTCTCTCTCTCTCTCTCTCTCTCTCTCTCTCTCTCTCTCTCTCTCTTTCTCTTCCGTCTCCACCCTCATCCCCCTGTCCCTTTCTCGCTCCGGTGTGCGAGAGAAAAAAAGATATTTTGCCGGGGCGAGGCATGGCGGATGACAATCTCGATCGGGAGCCACTTTCTTTCCCTTCTCGATTGGTTTTCATCCACGCGTGAATGTCCCCAAATTTTCCGCAATATCCGCCATCATTCGAGCAGGTTAAAGATCAACTCGAAGGCTCGAAGAAAGTTTTCCCGCTTCTCGATCCACTCGATGACGCCTTAATTTATTCGGCGCAAGAATTCTGTTTTCTTTCTCTCGCGAAGGAATCCGTAATTTATCCGAGAAAGTGCGCAGAGGACAAAAACGAGGCCAAATATTTCCTAGGCGACATCGCGCGCATTATGCGCCTAAAACGTACGAAGAGGAGACAAAGTTTCGTGCACAGCCGATGATTTGCGCCACAGACTCCGTATTTATTATCGAACAACTTCCGAATAAAGATCACCAGCTTGCCGCGAGTTCAATCGCGAGGCAACAATTCGCGCGCAGTATACATAATGCCGTCCTGCATCCGTACTTCTGGCGTGTGTACAGATCCTAATAATATGTGGATGGAAAGATCGTGATGGGATCGAAGGGTTTATTATGTTTCACCGGGAGGGTGGCGGCCGGAGAAGCAGAGGGGGGGATCAGATCGGGGTGGGAAGAGGAGGAGGAGGAGGAGGAAACCGCAGGATGTGAGAAGAGAGAGAGAGAGAGAGAGAGAGAGAGAGAGGAGGAGGAGGAGCGAGAAAGCGGACTGAGGGAAGAACGGAGCGAAAGATTTGAGAGTAAAAGAGGCAGATAGGCGGGTACGAAGCCCAGAGAGGATAATTGAGTTATTACTGCAATTGTAGACCACCTTGGAGGCTGCGGAACGACCATAACAGGTTTTGAAAATCGCATTCGTATCTGCCTACGATTCCCCGGCTCTTTAGCGATAAAGGATTATCGTCGGGATACGCACGATGGCGATTACGTGCGTGGAGAAACGAGACTCAAAGGCGATGGCGACGTAGAAAGGTGCTGCTAGATGCACCCGCGTCTAACTCTGCCGATACCGGCGCGTAATACGCATAAGACCGGTTCGCCGTTGTGGTTTTTATTTCGCGTATTCCGCGCGCAATTATGTCGCCCGCCCTCCCCTTTTTCAACTTCAAATGACTTTGAT
This sequence comes from Eciton burchellii, assembly GCA_020341155.1. Lineage (NCBI taxonomy): Eukaryota > Metazoa > Arthropoda > Insecta > Hymenoptera > Formicidae > Eciton > Eciton burchellii. The sequence goes on from JAHMML010000071.1 coordinate 53,718, forward strand.
CCCTTTAAAAATAGGCGTCCTTAGAAAAATAGCGGCTACTCACCGCTACTCGTTGTTACGAATGCTTAGTCTGCGAAGCGGAGATACGAAGGATACTCACCTGCAACAAAAACAAAAAAAAGATTTAGTTAAGGAGTAGATACGAACGTATGAATGGTCGGTATGTGAATGACTTTAAGCTGATTCTCTGCGATTTCGCGAGATCGATTTCAAAATACCTCAAGACGAAGATCGCACGATTGCTAATTAAATTAAAAGTAATGTTAATCGTCAGCTTTTCAACATTCACGAGCGTAAATTTCCTTCTTGCGGATTATTGCTTATAATTGTCGCTTAATTATAGACGTTAATTATAGATGTGTCGAGTATGACAAAAGACTATGTCTCTCTATTCGTCTTCTAAAACACACCTGATTCTTGATACATTAAATGATGCTACTTAAATCCGTCAATCATTGTCCAATTTTAATTTCAAAATAAGGATAAAATTATATTAATTTATAAAATTGGTTAGACTCATCTCGCAGGTATATCATGCTCTCATCAATAAATGCTTGCAACTCCATTCGCAAATTACTTGATATCTCTCAATTCAAATCAAAGTAGAATATTTAGGATTAAATAAGTTAAATAATTTATTTATTTATTGAGTATTTAATTTAAAAGTAATATTTTTTAAGATTTAAATTTACTGGTATTAATTAATAGAAACTTCATTAAAATATCTACAAATTGCCCGTCATTCCTATAAATATCAGTACAAATTAATTCATTAAATTAATTTTTTAAAGTAGAAGATCGTAATCGAAGAAGTAACAAATATATATATATATATATATATATATATATGTATAAATAAATAAAATTTAATTTAAATAGTTTAAATTTAAATAAATTAGTTTAAATTTTAGTTTAGTTTAAATTAAAATAATTCTTTTACATTGAGGAGATTTTTAATATTAGAATGGTAATGAAATTTTAATCCTAGATTTAATTAATTTTAAGAGAATGATTGTATTTATTATTGATTAAAATTATAGAAGATTGGCTCGAATATTCTCTCGATAGAATCCCTCCAATCCCGCTCAATAGAATTTTAGTCGGGAAACTTTCTCGAATTTACCTCGTAATCGAACTTTGCTGGTCAATGCGTTAATTTTGATCAGTGATCGACTCATTTCAGCGGCATACCAACGGAAGGAGAGCATTTCCAAGAAAGCAGACCGCCACCTTGGGCTGCGGGCTAAGGAGTCCCGAGCAAATTAAGTCGTTATTCCGGCAGATGGTCAATTTTTAGGGGATCCAGCATGTGATTCCGTAGACAACGAAGCATTCTGGGACGCAACAAGCTGCGCGCGCGTCCCAACTTTCGACTAATCATCACGAACGAGGACGATCACCTCGAGAGAGAGAACCTTGAGAGTTCGCCGCTGAAAAAGGGCAGTTCTCGAGTAATACAGCGACGCGAAACCTCCATCTTCACGAATAACAGCTACATCGCTCCACAACGTCTCGCCTCATCAGATTCGTCGCGTATCTAACTTTGATTTATCACTTTTCGCAATAATAAAGAGAATCGTCGAAATTAAGAATCGCGAGGCGTTCCATTTTCGTCGTCTAACGATAACGTAAATCGTGGCGCCGGCCGAAGCGTTTCACGATACGATTTTATGGCTCTCCCCGCAATTCGCTATCGATCAGCGCTTTGGTACGCTTCACGGTTCTTCCTTCGAACACCTGTCCGCAATTTATTAGCGTGTAGACACTGCAATTGCTCCTACATCAAACGCCTTCGGTTGTTGACGTTGCTTATTGCTGAAAACTTCAACAATATAATTACGCAAGATAACTCGCACGTCTCACTGATCCTTTAGCCATTGATGTCCTAAAACTGGAGCAGGAGATTCTCTCAAAAGCTCCAGTCACAAAACGAACGACACGCCGCGATCTCGCCCACGCCTGCACGAGTATGTATTCGCTATATATTCCAGAGGTTCACAAGCGGTCACACGCGGTCATGATTCAAGAGAGAACGCCAAGAATGGATGAAACAAATCCGGGAGGATGTCAGGCATGGAAAAATGAAGATGAAAGAAGCGAGGAGAACGCACGCGGAAGGGAGATCGCGGATACATAAAGGCACGATGTATCGAGATATACCAGAGGCCTAGTAAGTTACACCTTCTGCCCTTATCTCTGGAGATCGCTCGGACACTACCCAGCTTCTCTCGTAGCCGTCTCCACTCTCCCTCCCCCGTTACGGTTCTCCCTTTTCCCCGCTGAATAAACTTTACCGCCGGTTTCTCGCCACCTTGCGCCGGCTACTAAACTTTCAGGATGACCTCCAACCCCTTCCCGCTCTTGAGCGCGTCGCGAATCGCCCTGAGAAGCTGGACCGCAGGCCGGAAGCTGCCGCGTAAATCGCAAGTAGATACGACAGGTTAGAGATAATCTGTTCTCTTCACCTTTCATTGCAGAGAAATTGAGCAGAATTAGCGTGCCTCTTACGCCGAGTCGAGCAAATAAGAAGATCAGAATGTCGTTGATGTCGTGGCGTTTCCTTGAGCGACGCGCGCGCCTAAAGTCCCTCGATCTTTCAGAGTGTCCGCTTCTTCTCTCCTCTTCCGCTTATTAGCACGGTCGCTTGAACAATATTCTCTTTTTCTCTAAAGCGGAGTACCTTGGAGAACTAACATTTGCATTGAGATGCGTTTGCACAGAAGCTGTGACGGCTTATTAGCCTGGAAGCAGCTGCGTGCCGATAATGAGACCCAATCTCGCGTTTATGCATAATACTCCAGTGGTCCAGTCGTCCAGTCTCCTTCTTGCCCTTTCTCCCTTTTTCTCTCAGTGTAACGAAAAATTCACTTTGCGCGCGGAAGAAGTACACGATTCTTCCACTCTCTTAACACTCATTGTCGCACGTTTCCTCCCCCCCCCCTCTCTCTCTCTCTCTCTCTCTCTCTTTTTCTATCCCTTTTTGTAACTGTGCCTTGCCTTGTACAGTCGCCGCTGATGGTGAATAGTCCATCTGGAGTCAGAAAATCTCGATGTACGAATTGACGTGAAAATTAACGATCCCACGGCTGAACTTCAGGACAAATCCAGATCAGATCAGCGTTGGCCGCTTACGTCATCGCTGTTTTTCTCTCAGCCTCCTGCATTATCCCCCTATCTTTTAAAGAGTTCAGGGCTTCCCGGTTTGATGTCGTAACACCTCGAAAATAATAAAGCTGTTCGTGACTCGCGCGCGCATTCCTGGATGTTTCCTGCCCTCCCCCTCCCCTCTCTCTCTCTCTCTCTCGTCCTCTTTCCCTCGCTTTTGCGCGCGAACGTTACAGCTACAGGGGCTACTCGGCTTGTACTACATCTGCGTTTTATGGTGACCCATCATAAAACCATAGCACAGCATCGTATTCGGTATCCACGATACGCGTGAATAGCGCACCTCCGGAATGGCTTATAGCGTATTTACAACTTCTGGATGTTTCCCTCCCCCTCTCGCGGTTCCGGAGAGCTAATAAACGATCTGCAGATTGCGGACTGGAATTTCGTTGCCGGCTAAATCGTCGAAACTCAATCGTCGAGTCTTGATATTCGCGTCGTGTATTCATATCGCAGGAACAATGATCGATCCGTTTATTACGTTCGACGGTGGACTTTCAGAAGCGATCTTGAGTGAAAGCCGAGATTGGCGAGCACACCGACGCGTTACACGCTATGTGATCGAAACACATATCCAGCCGTGAGTTCTTATTGCTCGTCTCGATGCACGAGTTTCGCACGATCTCGAAATATCCGAGGAAAAGAGAGAGAGAGAGAGAGAGAGAGAGAGAGAGAGAGAGAGAGAGAGAGAGAGGTACCCGAGAAAAGAAATCCGAGCGATCCAAGCGGAGACGTTATCGCGATTTTATCGAATCACAAGCGAAAACAAGAGATATCGGATGAATACGAGATAATGCGAAAAATGCGGCGGAAACGGATATGCGAATATGCGGAATCGATCGATTCGTTCGCTCGCCCTCGAGCGTCAGAGAAAGAGACAGAGCAACAGAGGGAAGGAGGGGGGAAGGGCCAGTCAAGGAAGCGGGGTGAGCAGAGTTGGTCCACCGCTCTATCTCCTTCGCCTGCTTCCTTTCGCGCGACCCTCCCCCCTCCCCCCGCCCCCCGCATGCGGTGGAGTTCCGACGTTGACCTGCGACCTGCGAATCTGGCGCGAAGGCGCCAAGGACGATTCGTGCAAGATCGTTCTTCCCGGATTCTGCGTATTGATGGACAGCCGGAAGGAAGCTTCGCGTGAACAGCTTTATGGCGTGACCTTGAAGAAGCATCTAGGATAGAAAGTTGGATGCCAATCGCGGTAGATGCATCCCTGCACGCGAAATGATTTTACAGCGGTTCGCTGGGCCTGTTTTTGCGACTTTGGAGCCCAAGTCTTCTCCGGACTTGGCGTTTGTTGTCTGCCCTTTACGAGGACTACTACTACTACTACTACTACTACTAGGCTGCATGTAGCGGCGGTTTCTTAATCACGAGCTGAAACGACGCTTCCACCATCGCTCTGGAATCCCGCGATTTGAAATACTTGGGCGGTTTCGCGCGCCGAGAAAGTCAATTAGCAGGAATGCGACGCTTCCTTCCTTTATCGTCGCGAGATCTTAACGCGCCTTGAACGCACCGCCGCTACGTTACGTTATATGCGTTTCGTGCAATTCCGCCCAAAAATTACGACAGTGTCGGTGACCCCGGCCGCGGATATCTCCCCGAATGCATTTTTTTATCGACGGTACTGCCGAGGAGCAGAGTTCCGCACTAATGGATTCGTAGCCGCCCGCCCTAAAGGGTGAGACTCTTTAAAACATCTCTCGCTAAAAAGGACGCAAAGCTCGAAAGACCACGACAAATGGCTTTCGATTGCAGGGCGGCCGCCTTTAGGATTCGTCGACCTGGCACCTGGACGATTTCGCGAGTGGTGATCGCGGAACAGCAATAGCAAAGAATCGGTTCTCCCTTACCGCCGATCAATTCTCCGATGCTACCGACTTAACGGCTCTTCCCTTCGATCGGCTTCCTACGACCTTCTCCATTGCATTGCCCTTTCTCCATCGACCACTCATCGTCAGTGAAGACGTGGCAACGTCGGTTACACCACCGTGGCCAAGACACAGAGAAAGAGAGAAAGGGAGAACGAGAGCGGCGAAAGAGACCGCGCGACCAAGATGGAAGGACGTTTATCCGGCGCAGGCGGTAAGAAAAGACGCAAGGAGCCTTTGTCCGAGAATCGCCGCGGCGCGTCACGACGAATTACTCGCGGGCCACATTTCAGCGAGTGAGTGCGCGACGAGATGTCGATCCGCGGCATCTGTATGATTCAACACCGTACCGATCGTTAGGGACACTCTCGGACATAAACAAACGTTTAACGACCGTCATTACGAATCGGCAGAGTGTAAAAGCTGACGATTCCGATAAATCGGTGCCGATCTTTGTGTGCTTCGGCATTTCAAACTTACCGCCGCGGCGATAGTAATGATAATAATAATCAGCAGCAGCAGTACCGAGAGAGATGCCAATGAATCAACTAACTTCAGCTGGCGGACGATCGTTATCGACCGATCGTTATCGCGAGACGCTGCTCGACAAATCGCAAAATTAATTATCGCGGCGCCATCAGTCGCATCTCGCGTCTCCCGTCTTTACGTACCGGCCTCGCGATGTTTACATTGCGAGCAGGCACGATGCGCGGCCGAAGCAGAAAGGAGATTCGTGCCGATTCGGTCGAATGCGGCCCTGCGCATACATCGCGATACTCTTCGGATGGAACCCCCCCGAGGGAGAGAAACGAGCCAAGTCTGGGCCGGCCTGAGTCCACGATGATCTATGGCTCTATCGCGTTCGGAGTCTCAGATCACAATCATACCCCTTTATCGTATTCTTTCGTGAGTTTTCTTTCTTAGCAGGTGCCCGCCATCCGCCGCCCGCTGTACGGCGATATATTACGTACCGGGTGTCCGCATTTAATTTCGCGCTATCCCCGTGATGGATCGATCATCGCGCGCGATAGCCTATTCTCCGCTCGACGACGGCGCCCTCTGGCTCACGACTCGCGCGAATCGCGCTCGCCTACGAATTCCCACAAACACTTCGCTGATCATGTTCGCTGATGAAACGGTCACGTGCTTGAAACATAATTGAAAGACATGTCTCATTGTCCGGCCGGATGGTAGTCGCAGCGAATTGGACAACCAGGAGGGTCTCCGAGGATGTTGTCCTTTTCTGAATCCCTTTCCCTCGTCTTAAACTCTGTAGGAGTGGCCGATAGTTAGCAAGGACATTATAAATTTGGATGCTCTACTCCGTAATTATCGGAGATATCAGGGGCGTGCCAGTCTCTCTCTCTCTCTCTCTCCCCCCCCCCTCTCTATCTCTTGCTCGTGTTCGTCCGGCGGCATTTTCAAGTAGGAAGGGGTGTTTACTTCGGGACGTGTGCGCGAAATTGTGCAAGGAGATTCGTCCAAGCTTCTTCCCCTCAAAACGATCCGCGCGCACGCGCGCGCCGCTGCGATGGTGCGCGTGCGTGTGTGGATATAAGAATTTCACGTGCGCCAGTATATCAGGATACGCGCCGGCAGAGAAAGACATTATCGGGGAGGGGCAGCGCGCGCGCGAGATTCGAATCTACAGGGCTGCGCTAGTCGAACGCGCGTGGCTGAGCAAGAATTTCAGGATACTTTATGGGGATTCTACTTGTCGGTCTTTCTATCCATATTGTACCAATGTCAACGGAAGTCTGTGGAAGCAAACTCTTTACCTATCTCGCAAATATTATTTGATAAAAAAATATCGCCCTCCTAACGCTCGAAATGTCGTTGCTCGCGTGATATGAGATTGCGTAGATAGCAAGGAAAGGCTGCTCGTGGTGGGGAAAGGCGGTGGCGGGAGGATGCTGGGAGAAGGAGAAAGGGGGAGCCCTCTTCGTATTGAGAGCGAACTCGATCTTCGACTGCTTGGCATCAAGACATTCGAGACTTCGACAGGGCAGCAAGATCGACTACAGCTCAATCACTCTTCGTCTCGTATCCTCTTCCGTTCCTCCTTCCCGGATCCAACATATCTCTTTCCCCCCCCTCTCTCTCTCTCTCTCTCTCTCTCTCTCTCTTCTCCCTCTCTTTTCTGTCACTACTTGCATCACCCCAGCTTCCACGTCTCTCTGCTTAGCCCTCTCCACTCCACGTTCAGTTGGATCCATCGGGCCGGAGGCCCCCCCATCCCTTCCCCATCTTTCTCGGGGCCCGTCCTCTCCTCCCTTTAGCTCCTCCGTTATCGCGGCCCGATCTTGGGGCCTCTCGGCTTCACGTGGCGTGCCCTAATGACGTCTCGGAACGAACGGGTACCACCGCCATCTAACAAGAGACTTTTTCACGTTCCAATGCTAATCCTCCGGGAGTCGTCTCGCCTCCAAGTCTCTCTCCCTCTCTCCCTCTCTCTCTCTCCCTCTCTCTCTCTCTCTCTCTCTCTTCCTTTACCCTTTCCCTACACACCTTCCACTTCTCGTTTCTCCGTGCCTCACGTATCCGCGTGTATTTGTACGTATCGAATGAAGACGCGCGACAGAAAACATATACGTATGCACATCAGTGATGCTCTTCGTAGGTTTGCATTTGTCAACAACGCGCTTTCGGTTCTCGAAAATGATCGCTCAACAACAATATCGTTGCGTTTCCTTTCTCTCATCTCAGCCTGCTTGGCACAAAACTGCTGAAAGTCGAGCAAACGTCCTCCGTGGACGTCATCGTGGAGGAAATCAAACTCGCTCGAGAGGAAAAGTTGAACGCAAGGTCGACTTCTCGCGAAAAGGACTAGTTACGATACCGTCCGCGATTGTGACCGCGGCCGACGTGCGGCAATCGATTGAATCAGTCGTAACGCAAAAAGGGAGAGAAGCAGACAAAACAAAGAGAATCGTTTGGAATCTCTATCGGCGAGCGGCACCGGGAACAGAGACGAGCCAGAGTCCAAGGAATCAGAGTGGTTTTACGGAAAAAAGACCTCGACTCGAGGCATTCGAGTCCTGCCGATGGCTGCCGCTGGCCGAACCAGCCGGCAACCGCTAAAAACCTAATTAGATGTCATAATTATAACCAGTGATGCTCAACCAGCTGGATGCGCGCGTCCCTTATCCCTTCCCTCTTTCTCTTTCTCCCATCTCAAGTGTTCTGTTTTCCAATAAGCCTCGATAATGTAGCAAATTACGTCGAGTTTATACTCGAGGACACCTCGAGGAACCTCGTAAGCGCAACGTGAGATTGTTTATACAAGCGTTGCAGGGACAGCCGAGGTGTAGCCGTCGAATATTCGCAAGTCGAAGCCGTCCCATATCGTGCGACAAGCGCCGGCATTCGCACGAACGGCTGAAGGTTTCCAAAGTTCCACGCTTAAACCCGCTTGAAGCGACGTGAGCCTGAGATACGCGACAATCACGCAAGAGCAATTTCCGCAAGATCGTTCCGACACGCGTCCTTGCCGTGTCAGCAACTCGCCGAGTTTCTGATCGCCGGCATTGTATACATCTCGAGGCAGACGGCGTCTGCTTAAAAGGCCACCGTCGAATAGCTAATAAAGTTTAGAAGGATATTATCCAGTCAGGCGCGATTCGAGCTGAACGGCACCGCGTGCGCAGCGTTTTGCGTACGGGACGCGCCGTCATTTGGTGCACAAATCTGAACGAAATACTAATGAACATTTCTCGTGGCGTCGCGGGCTAAAATTAGCATGTTGTTGGCGTTGTTTGTTTAGGCCGTTGCGCCGGTCCCAGCAAACTATGCCGGATCTTACTGCGCTTGCGCGTTGTATACTCGCTGTTTATCGTGCGCGTCAACGAGCGTACTGCGAAATGTCGGCGATATTTTAACAGTCTCGCGGCGTTAATTACTATTATACGCCACGCAGCAGGCACGTAGTAGCTTGAGTAACAGTGTGCGGCTTGAAACGAGATACTCCGCACCTCGCGGACTGCCTGATACCACCTGTTGAGCCTTAACATTCAAGTATCTCATACCGCGAGCTGGTGCGAGTAGGAGGGGGAAGCCGAACAAGCGTGATTGGCGGGAGGGTGTCGGTGAGTGACAACGCGCGATAATTAACGAGTCAGATTAACGAATAAACGGGAAACCGAGAGCATATTCCCATGCGCGCGATATTAATGATCTCCGATGCTGCGATCGCAATATCAAAGTAAGCCGAAGTTGCTCCCGAGCATTTTTAATGAAACGAGCGTTCATCACTATCATTGCGTCATCCCCTATCGATTCCGCCCGGGAAGGGCGGAAGCGTGTCTCTCCCTCGATCCCGGATGCTCAAGCACGCTGATATACGCTCCGAAATCAGATACTCGGTATATTCCTGTCGAGTTCTAGCGTAATTCGTGGCGCGGACGAGAGACCGAATTAAAATCCCGAGCTTTCGTGGCACTGGTCGATCTTTAGTCATTTATCAGCGCCTGTTTATCGGCGCCCAAATCAGATCTTTATCGTAATGACGAATTACTGAATGAGCTCGGCCGTTATCGCCCGCACTATAATTTCAAGGTAGCAAGTGTCCCCGCTCCTCTCTCTCTCTCTCTCAGCAATTTGTAATTAAATTACTTGGAACAGGAAGCTAAAAATTTCGAGATTGCGTGTCCGTTGATCCAGTTGATCCATTTTCCGAGGCACAGCGCGAGCTTTCCCTTAAATAACCACAATCGCGTTACAGCCGACATTCCTCGTTCCGTGAGGAATCTCCCCAAATATCTCTCTCTTTCAATGCTCGTATCGATATCGTATCCAATTGCAAAACGTGATGGAATATCGCGACGCGTGCATGTATGTGTGAAAAATCGGCTGTACGCACAGATGCGTACAAACTCGTCGAACAAAGGAGCAAACACCTGCGAATGCAGAAGGGATAAGGTCCGCGAGGGGAAGAGATTCGCGTTCGATGCTGCAGCAAGGGAGTTTACAGGGGCTGCTCAACGATACCCTCCGGACAAATCATTTCCGTGCGTTACACAGCCACCTGTTGCTCGTAGCGTTCCCCCTCCACGGTAGATAATCGTTTGAAAGCCATGCAACATCCCCGCGCGCGTTATTTCCCCGCCCGAACGGTGCACCGCACGTATTTTAGGATCGCCGGGACATTACGCAACGCGATTACGTAAATTAGACAATTTATTGAAGCTCCTTCGTGCGCGTGCGCCACCCGCCACAAACCTCGGATACAATGGATATTAAGGCTGTGGATATTAAGCGGCCGTGTATATATCGAGAGATCGATATACCGCGCGGGAAGATAGCATCTAAAGCCCCGAGCAACGTTGGTGTTTCCAACAAACCCGTTCAAGAGAATTTATAAGCGTCGCGCTAAGGGCGCCGGGAGTATCCAATTAGCTTCGACACCAAAAACGAGATAAAGATAAGCGGCGTGAAAAAAAAAAAAAAACGAGGATCGATCGATGGAGTGACGAGCTGTCTGCTTGCTTCTATTTTTATTGTCCTCGCCGGTGCATCTCGGTGCACTCGGCAGATTCGGACCAACGACGACTAGCAGCCCCTCTCCCCCTCTCCACCGGTGCAACCCCCCGGCGCGATCGCCCCGCTGCGACCTTGAAGCGTTCATGATTCTAGGGAATTGGACTCTGAATTTTTTAATTGGATTCTGACGTTCTTCCCCGTCAATTTCCCGCGGTAGGCCTTCCAAAGCAGCTACGAATATCTTGAACATATCCGACGAAGACATTGGATAATAAATGATTTCTAGATTAGCAGGGGGAGGAAGGGGAGAAGGGGGKGGGGGGKGGGGGAAGGATATTCCGGATAATACTCAGTCTTAACTCAGTTCGCAGGATGCTGCGGACAGCGGCGAGTGCTGCGGCGAGCACGAGCGGCTTCGGGCGGTCCCTTTTGATCAACGTCCGTACTCGATAATTCATCCGCAACTCGAGCGTACGCCACGGTTTTGCGCTACTATAGCCTTACGCTTTATCGATCATCGCAATCATTTGCGTGCACGTCGCGGCATAAAATTTGCAGCTGCAGCTCGCGGAGCGCGAGGCCGCGAAAATCTCATAATTAGCGTAACCATGCCTCTCCTCCGCCCCTCACCGTTGATCGAACGTTTCACGCTGGTTGAATCCAAGCGCTGGACCGCCGCGGAGGGGGAGTTTAGTTGACACGGTTATTGCTTAGGATCTAAATAGCCGCGTGGACTTGATATCCTCGATCAATTTCTCCATTCCGGAGATTTCGGGACATATCGGAGAAAAATGCGGCCCTGTAGCGCAACCTCCCGTCGTGGACCGGTTCAAAAATACCTCGGATGCCCGCGCTGCGGGCGACCGGGAGCGGGGGGTAGGGAGCGAAAGAGCTCGGAGTGAACAGACAGAGATGGCGGAGGAACAACCGAGGAAAAGAAGAGACGGCAGGAGAAAGCGCGAGAGCGAACGTGCGAGAGGGCTGACAAAATTGGCTGAAAGGGAAAAGGACGCACGAAAGGACCACTAGTGGTGCGCAGCATGGTTGAAGGAAGAAGTGAGATGGGCGGTGGGCGCGCGAAAGGGACAAAAACACAGAGAGGGAGAGAAAGAGAGAGAGGGAGGAGGGAGAGAGAGCGCGTGCGCGAGATAAAGAGAGAGAGAGAGACGTTCACAAAAAGTCCGAAATAGAGGCCGAGCAAAGGAGACAGCAGGAAGGGAGGAAGGGAAGAGGACGGCACAAAGTAGAGAGAGAAAGAGAGAGAGAGAGAGATTTACCAAGAGAGAAGGAAACAAAACGGCACGACGGTGCGAGCAAGAATAGGAACGCAGAGGATGGGAAGCGAGATGGAGCAAGACGGAGATGAAATGAAAAGAAGCAACGAGAAAGACGGAGAGAGAGAGAGAGAGAGAGAGCGAGCACCGGAGTAGCGCGGCAGAACGTGTCTTTATTATACGAAAGGAACGGACGAAGGAACCCACCGACCAAGCCTGCTTCTGATGATGTTGTACTCGGGACTCGCTCGTTCGCTCGCTTCTCGCTCGGCTCTCGCGCATACGGGACGCGTATATCGCCGAGGATGGCCGGACTCGGTCCTCCCCGCTTTGGCGAAGCGGAGGTCCAGACGGGGAAAAAATCGGCGCGATCGTTAAACGGTCAATTATCACTGGCTTCCCTCGTGCCTCGCTCTTCTCGCCGCGCCTTCCGCGCGTTCTTATTACCCTCGGCGCTTTGTTATCGCATTAAAGATCATTAATTCCCGCGTGCGTTACGCGGGAACAAGCGCGAGCTGCCTCGACTGCGCGTTAAGGGAGAATTATTTCATCATTTGAGCGTCGATCGCGAAGCGGTCTCACTAACAGCTGGGTATCGTTGGAATTGTTGTTAATCCATTCGCGCGATACGCGTATCATGAGTGTATCGGAGAAATCTCCCCCGTTGTCGCTGGAATCAATTAAATTATTCCCTTTAAGATTCCAGCTCGGAAGGGAAGAACGTCGACATCGAGAATCCTTGCCACGCGCGACCAGCCAATTACGCGAGATTCTGACCGCGGTCACTCTTAGTGATCGCGAAAGGGTGAAACAGGAACCAATGCCAACATGGATAGATGCGGCGTGTGACGCGCACGAGTTGCCTCTCGTGGAACGAGTTCGGAGCTTTATCCTCTCGGTCGCCGATGATGATGATGATACCGAAAACGCGATGTCGCCGGCTGGGGGACACGTTTCACACGCGCGCGCGCGCACTAAGCAACGACGTGGTAAAATGAAGAAGTTGCGAGCCGTGGCCGGCGCGAACACTCGGCGGATCTGGATCCGCAGGGCCATTAGTCCGGCCGAAGCGCGGGCCAATAAAAGCTCGACGCTGCCGTCTACCGACCATAAAGTCGTAGGATTCCTTGTTATGCGTCCGTGTGCGACTTCGCTCGGGGATCGTCCTGCCGCGAGAGGAGAGGGAGGGAGGGAGGGAGGGAGGGAGGGAGGGAGAGAGAGGACGGCGATAAGAGCGACCGGAGGAGGAGAGAGGGAGGGACAACAAAATACAACCGAGCACAGAGGACAGGACAGGACAGGACAGAGAGAGAGAGAGAGAGAGAGAGAGAGAGAGAGATGGGGGGGCGAGAAGGGGGGAACGCAGAATGGAGCGTGCCGCGCGGCATCCTCCCCGCCTTCCAGAGGGAAAAGGAAAAGGCCGCGGCGAGGAGGGCAAAAGATAGAAAAAGGCGCTAAGAAGGCGCGGCTCTTATAAAATCGTAGTCTGCTCCTTAGTGGCGTCGGGGCGGGAAATTATGTGTACGTTCCGCCGCGGAACCTGTTTCGGCTCGTTTCTCGCGTATAATTGGAACGCGTCCGGGACACGGCGTACGGGACGCCGCATCGCGACGCGTCGACGTGTACGACTTCCTTTGAGCCCCCGGATACGATCGATCCACATACGCGATAGCTGTCGTGGTGGAAAAAGCGTATCATTGCGTAAAGTCCGCAGTCCAGCCAGTGATTTCTTGCGGGCACGATGGAGATGAATAAATGAGGGGACTCGAGCGAGCTAATGAGCCGACCACGTCATGTCCGATTGCGCGATTTTAATTTGCAATAAACTATGATCCCGGTGGCAGAAATTCCAGCCACAAGAACGCTGGCACGTACGAGTGGCAATGCGGTGTAAAGTTCCGCGAGCGTCCTCCTCCGATCTCCGATCGATTTCTTTTAACGAGGTCTTCTTTGCGAGATGCAACGCTTCGTTGAAGCATTAGTATCCTTCGACTGTAAATAAACCCTCCGAGGAATAGAATCATAATTCATCTGTGTCAAGAGACACATAGCGAAGCGCGAGGAAAGCACACGCACGCGTATCGGATAGATGCAACATTTTCCCGAAGGAAAATGCGCTTACGCGCGCCTGCAAGAGGCCACCCGACAGACCGCATTGGCGCGAGCAGACGAAAATTAGCGCGCTGACGGCGATTAATGACCCACTCGAGCCAGACCCCGCGCGATTTAAATCTCGCCTCTGGCTGTACATTGCTGTAGTCTTCTTCCCGCATCTGCTCTCGACGTTTTTGTCCTTCCTCCGGCGTCATAGCGTTAGCCGAGTGCCATGAACTCCGGGATCCGCAGGTCATCTACAGTTGAACGGTTCCACGACGCGGCGCGTACGAAAATCTTGCCGCGCTTGAGGTTATGTAAGATATTATCTCGAGTGAATCTTACGGGAAGGACGCGCTACATCGGAATCGCTCCGCGAAATGATCCCACAAAGACATAACCTCTCTTTGCGTTTTTTTTCGATTCCCAGCGGCATTCCCAGCGAATCGTCAATAATCATCGAAACATCAATAATCATAGAAGAGATGTTATCGAGACAGGCGCAAGTAATACGCTCTGATGTACACGAATATTAATTATCAGCGGTTGCCGCGTGCCGCTGATAAAAAAACCATCAACGCGCATTTCATTACGAGCCATCCCTTTTACGAGGTAACCCTCGATGTGTATAATCACCGGCCTACCGAATTAATGAAAGCAAAATTAAAGGCCCAGTCGCTTCTCATTAATCTCCACCACCAGCGGACGGACGCCGCGCCACACACGCGCGCGCGCAAGAAGCGAGTGACGGGTACGAAAAGATGATGGACGCGAGTTTTCGGGACACCCCGTAGCGAGCGACAGCGCGCTCTCATCGAGGTCTCTGGCTTAAATGATGGCGGCCATAATGTTTTGTGCGAGGGAGTAGGCGGATAGAAACTCGAAAGCGCAGGCGGCCTGTCAACACGCGGCCTGTCATAATTATTTGGCGCTTTATCAATCGGCTTTTTCGAATCGACGTTCCCGAATACTTGCCAAACGTGCGCCACATCAGGTAAAGATTTATAGGTTATCCAATAGAATAGCAAAACGAAGGGGAGGGAAAAGGGAAATAAGAGGAATTTGATACACGGGAGACGCGGCCCTTCTTTCTTTCACAGAGACGAATGGAATTTCTCTCGCGATAATTCTCGTGGTTGAGCTACGAGACGCGGCTTCAATTAACGCGATCCATTAAGGGCGATTTACATCAGCGGCGAGCGCGCGCGCGAAAAGAATGTCCTGCCATTGAGCTTAATGAACCTGTTTGCACCTATCTTGCGTACGGCCCTGCTGTTGTGTATTAACGAGACACCGAGGCCTGCGTATTTTAACAAGTTCCTTCTCGCGACATAGGAAAGCTTGGCGCGAGTAAGAAAAGGTCTACTCGGCGGTCGGCGGCCAGAGGGCGCTCGCATTTTTCGGATCAAACGCGATGCGCGTCGCAATTTCGCGTTCGTTTTCTTTACGTCTCAGCCTATTCCGCGCAATATTTCGCGTATGAAAGTGCGAGTATTCGCCGTATCTCCAAGTCTCGGTCAGGATAATGGATATGCGAGGAGAGGCGAAATATACATGTATACCCCGCGTACACTCATGTACACGCATGCGCAGTCGGCATCGCGCCGCGACTAAAAGCTCGATTCTGACCGGTCGCGGCGAGACGTCACGGAATTACGTCGGGTTATTTGAATTTATTAATTGCGCGATATCAATGAACTCGTGCGCCAACAGTGGCCTCATTGAATCCTCTCCCGGCTAAATCGACTCCGCGCCGACATCGTCGCGCTTCACCTAAGACTTGTGTGAGGACTTTCTCCGATATGTATTAATTATGTATGCCAGTTGTTGCGTTTCCAGAATAAACTATTGGTCGTACTATTTAGTCTGCTCTGACCGCGTCTGAAGACCCGGCTAATGCCCCGACGATCCTAATTTGTCTCTTCTATATTTTCTACGCGCATCACGTCTCATTTTATTTCCCGCTCGAGAAAATAATTCCATGAATGGGATATGTGAAATTATCTCAGCTATTGAAATCGTCATCCGCGCGATCTAAAAAAGAATTCAAAATCTCGATATCTCATTCACTTATCGAATGACAATAGCAACGATCAGCAAAGAATAATTACAACGTCAAATTTTAATCGGAAACATCACGTTATTTTCGCGTTGCGTCTCTAGTACTCCCGCGACTTCCGCGATTCTCATCGATTCAATCACCGAAATCGATACAATTTGATACGATCGATTAGCAAATCGTTTCGCTATAAAGCGAATAGTCGAAGCTGAACGCGCTATAGTTCCTTCGAGATAGTTTCCGACTCATCGCGAGGCCTCGTCGTTGTCGAGCCGACTCGATTATTAGTGGACCAATCATTTCAATGGCTAATGTCGAGGGCGACCGATAACCTCGCGCGATAAAAGACGCGTTTTTTCTCCCTAGCGGCCGGACGTTATTGCAATTACAATCGCGGCGCGAGCATCGCGCATTTATCATCCGTCCGCGCGTTTATCAAAAGTCGCGTTCAAAGATACTTAATTGTTTAACGAGCTTGATCGGCATGAGGGATAGTCACAGCGAGAAGAAGAAGAAGAAGAAGAAGAAGAAGAAGAAGAGGAAGAGGAAGAAGCAATCTGATGGAAAAGGATTTTCATCGAAAAGCCTCGGATGGTCCCTCTGAAAATTCCTCCCTTCTCCCCTCTCTCTCGCGACCACCGGAAGCCCGTGGCGCTCCGCTTGCTCTCTCCTCTCGGTTGGGTCTCAACGAGACCAAGGCAGGACGATTTTCTGCAGCAACCCTTTGGGCAGTCGGACATCCGCATGACAAAAGCAAAAGCTGAAAAACGGGACCGGCCGTGACTGATGAACAGTCGGTAGCGCATGGAAGGTGGACGACGGTGAAAATTAAATGGCCGGCACGTCGAAAAAATATAGCAGAACCGTTTTCGGGCCGTCAAGCGTCGCCGCGACTGTGTGCCGCTTAATCCTGATTAATGTCCTTGGTAACTCACGCTAATGCTAATGTCAGCCGGACCGCGTCTGCTCTCGGCTCGTCTCTGTCTTTCCCTTTCTTCGCCTTCGTCATCGCTTCTACTCGTCCAAATCCGGCGCGGTCGGTCGACGACTCCCATCGCCGCTTTGAGTTTAGGAAGAATCGCGAGATCTCGATCATCCGCTTAGTATCATGGCGCGACTTTTAAAATGTGAACCGATGTGAGGTCTTGCGCCCTCGATGTTCTCTAAGCACGCGCCAGATCGATAATTGCGAGCGCGATCGAATCTATCGCTGAAAGGGCAGAGAAAGAGAAGAAAAAAGATAGACAGACAGACAGAGAGAGAGAGAGAGAGAGAGAGAGAGGGGGGAGGGAGAGAAGTCGCGATGAGGACAATCCGGCGTCATTTAATTTGTCACGCGAGAGGCGGGGATGCGTTCCTTCTCGGTGTGAGAACCGCTTGAGGATCGTGACCGACGATTGAGTTGTATCCAGCGTTTGTTAAGACCGCTAGAGCGAAAGAACGAAAGAGAGAAGGAGCAAGAGAAGGAAAACGAGGAGGAGGAGGAGGACAAGAGGGAAGAAACCGACGAAGGGATAGCAGCGCGCGCGCTCGCGCTCGCAGCACTCGCGAGAGAGAGAGAGAGAGAGAGAGAGAGAGAGAGAGAGAGAGAGAGAGACAACAGATTCCGATCGAGACGATGCATCATCGTCGGCAGTGAATCGAACGAGGATGAAGATAGAACGCTCTCGTGCGAGCGGGACTCAAGGCATAAATTCACATGCACACGGCGCGGAGAAGCGTCCGCGTGCGCGCGCCGGACAAAGAGGCGCTCGCTCGTGCAGTAAGCTCGCACGATCTCCCCGTAGCCCGTAAACCGTCCCCCCCCCCTCCACGCGTGTGTGGTGTGTGTGTGTGTGTATCTGTGTGCGTGTACGTACCTTGGTGCCTCGGGCGATTTGCCTTTCTTACCCGTATCCGCGCGACACCAGCAATCGCGACAGAGCAAGCGTGCGCATATATGCCTGCGCATGCGCGCACGCACGTCGAATCGCGCCATTGACAATTGTTGCGCGCAAGAGTGGAAATCGGAGCGGAGGAAAAGCGATTCGTCCCGCGAGATATCTGTCGAGCGATCCCAGGGGAATGTACAAGATTGTCAAGGGGAGGGGTAAAATTTGCAAATCGAACGTACTGAACGATAGATCGATCGGCCGAGAAGAGGCGGGTTGCGCCATTTTTCGCGGCGAATGGCGAATAAAATCGGCGCACGTCCCGAGCGCGCGATCACGGAGGGTGGTGGTAGGGGTGGCCGGAGGGCAAGCATCTGGCCGTAATTACTAAATTATCCTTTAACTCCGCCGTCTACTCGGGACCGTGCCGCGATCTTATCCGAGGGGAGGGTTGTGCCTAGGTTTACTCAGGCAGACAGGGAGAGAGACGATCACCGTTTATCGTCGGCATTTCCATTGGAGCGAGCAGGACGGAGCGGCGAAATTTAGGACGGCGCAGCGCCGATTTCTTCCGCCCTCGGAGCTCGGAAAAGTTACATTCTTTCCAGTGACCTAACCGCCGTCAGGGGCGGATTAATTCATCTGGATTAATTCCGCGGATGTCCGCGAGCTCGTTGCCGGAGATTATGCGAAAGCGCGAACGCGATTTTCGGCGAGCGGATGCATCGTTAAGCTATAATTGCCGATCGCATCTCGCGCATGCGCGTGGAATGTAAAGACATGCAAAGACGCGAGAACGAGAAACTGAAACTCTTGCGACTGTCTGAGATTCGCCGATGCGATGGATGATAGATTTTGACGATCTCTCTTCTTATCTGTTCTCGATAACGATGGAGAGTTCAGGGTTTACGCGACGGCCGTTATTTGGAACAAATGTCTGCTTAGCAAGCGGGAAAGATCGTACGTGCGATCGATCGATCCACGATGATCTCATGGAGCCGTTCGGCGCGTTCGTTATTCTTTTTGCTGCGAGCCGCCAAGGGCTCTAGGAAAGGTTAAGCTGCGGAGATGGGTAGGTATTCGCGGGACGTAGGATGATCTCGAGGGTAAGAGGCCAACCGAAGAACCGAAGAGGAAGACATGAGGAGGAACGAAACGGAGCGGAACACGGTGGAGAAGAAGCCAAGGAGAGGGCAGCGAGCTGTCCAGGTCGATGATGCATGGTACCACCGACTCGCTCGTGCTACTCTTCTGTGAACTTCATCTTTGATGCCGCTCCGCTTGTTCCGTATCCCTCGTCCCTTCTTCTCCCTCCCTCCCTCTCTCTCTCTCTCTCTTTCTACTTTCGCGACATTTGCGCACTCGCATCTTCTCTCGCGACTTGATCGATAAACATTCGTTGAATAAGGGGAATACCCGTCCAGCGATTCGAATCTCCGCTAAGCTTCAAGCAGAATCGACGGCGTTGCGATTACTCGGATACTTTACGTGCCGTTCTCTTGCTTCGAGAAGCAATAATATACAAGATGGGAGTATATAAAACTTGTGCGAGTCTTGTAATGAAACAAGTGTCATTGAAACAAGAGCGGAAACGACTGTCAAACGCCTAGAACAACGGACACGATGATCCTGAACGAAATTGGACGTCAACATTAGTGGAAAACAGGCACGAATCTCAGGTTGGATAAAATATCTCTACAAGGACATGGTCCTATAAGAAGAAGAAGAAGAAGAAGAAGAAGAAGAATATAATATATTATCAAAGATGCGAGTTATATATCGTCGCTGCTCATTCGTGTCCCGCGCCGCGCAATATTCTCTACGCGGACGAGTTTCATCTCACTTGAGATACCTGAGATTGATTAGTCTCAGATCGAAGAAGCTCGTTATCGTTTTAAAATCGCTCGCGTAAGAGAGATCGCCGCTCTCCTCTCTCCGCCGTTGGTCCCATCTTTATTTTGTCGTGCGCTCCGGCCGTTCCTCCGTCGCGAATCTCGCACCTGCCGCGAAGAAGGATGAAGACATAGCGATTGCGAGTTCCCGCTGCGAGACGCATTAGTCGTTACCCAAGACGCATCGTTTCTTCCATTCTCCGACCGAGCGAAGCGAGTTGGCCTCTCGTACGAATGCGAAACCACATTACGGTTAATCGCTCACTGTTGCGTTGCATGCATCGAACATTCGTGACAAAACTTGTCTTCATTTGTCTATGCTCGTTGTTATGCCTCGCCAATGAACGAAGCTTACTCGCGCGATCTCCTTCCGATGGCTAATTCAAGGTTTCTCGATTCTAAATCCTCAACGTATATGTCGTAGACCTAATCTACGAGCTGATAGGTCATAGATTAACGATTACATAACAAACGAGCATTACTAATTCAATTTTTTCATGTAGCACTTTTCATGTAAATGCGAATCCACGACTTCTCCGTTCGTTCAATGGGGAAAGAATGTTGAAAATTCGCGATCGCTTAATGTAACATAATTAGCGGATTTATAAGCTTCTACGGCAAGCGAGATCGACCGAGCGCAAAAACGCTGTTTAGGATGCGATCGCGCATCGCCCTTCACGATGATTTGTTGCGGCGAATCGAACGCAAGCCACCGAATCGAACGAGCGAATGAATGTTCGATACCCGCCGTGGATATCGTCGGATTGGCCAGCAAGACGATCACGTTTCGCGCTGCGTGGATCGAACAAGATGCCTGACAAGCCAATTGGCCAATCGATTTTACGACCGCGCGAGAAAATCGAGAGGCGGCTTCCAAGACGAAGTGCGTTGAACAGCCGAAGAAATCGTGTTCGTTCTTTACTACCGATTCCCTCGTATTTATTTTATATACATACAAACGCATACAAACGCGTACACACGCATGGATTATACGCGATCGTGGAGCGATCCGGCATACATTTTTAACAATGGCGGGACGTAAAGGTGTCGGGGCTACGGAGCCACCCGTAAAAATTCTGGCGAAATGAATGGTTTGCTTTCGCCAGGAAAACTGTCTCCTCGCTAAAGGAGGAGACCATTTTGGGATATCCGGAGAGACATTTCGTGAAAGTTGAAACTGATACGCGAGCAAGATATTCTCGAATTTTGTAGGGCTATTATCTTCCGTTTGCGTCAGAAAAATATTTGTCCTTTCTATTAAAAGAGAAAACCCCACATAGCTCCGTGTTTCTTCGACGGAGGATATCCGGCAGATCAGAAACGAATTTGGGAAGCGTCTAAAATTCGCCAGAATTGGCTCGCCAACAATGCCAGCTCTATTTTGATTATTTTTCATTCATTATTGAAAAGAGAAACGGAGAGAGAAGAGCATTCAATTATCGATATCCAAAATATTCCATAGCATTCTAATAATATTCTATATCATAGATATGATACTTGAATGCATCTATTCATGAAACTCATAAAATCTTAAAAGAGGCGCTGCTCGTAATTTTTGACTTATCTTTTTACTTTTTATCAAATTCTTTTCTTCTTTTTTTTTTAAATAATCAGTCTCGAAATCATGTTTAGGAATAATTGTCGCAAATACGCGTGGGCTGAAATAATTCCATAACTTTAAGCGATGCGTATGCTGCCGCGGATCGTTCGCGCGAAGTAAAATTTCATTTTAAAGTCGACTGTGACTTTAACGACCATACGTTAATCTTTTTATATCTTAAACTTTCTTTTACGCACACATGTGCGCACATGCAGAGAGAGACGAGAGACGAGAGAGCGAAATGCTCTTGCTGCCGGCTATTTGCTACTGTTATATGCTTGAATGCGTTTCATGATCTAAAAAATGTCCGTGAGTGATAATCCTGACAATACACTTGGAAATCTACAGCATTATCAACGGGCCAGGAAAACTCAAATTGTCCCGTAATAATCGTAAAGGTGCTCATCATCGTCACGCTGATTTAGACCACCATGACGATTAAGTCGGCCGCACGTTCTCCGGCGCACGAATTCCCAAAATGTGCAAAAGTCCAAGCGGAAAAAACCTTGTTGATACAGGTTCGCTACGCTTTAATTCAGACAAGGAACTTTAAATGAAGCCTGAGGAAAGCATTCGATGCGCCACCACTTCTATGCATACATGAAAACACAGGAGGAATTCGTGGAACATTTGCGCGCACTGTTACGGATTCTCGACCGCTTATAAAATCATCAAGTCATAAAGTTGTAAGCTGCCACGTAAAACTGTAAAATTTTAAGCTTGTAGGAGTCGTAAGTCGTAAAGTCGTCGAAGCCGACAACTCGAGAGCTTCATGGGTGGCAAAATCAAGAGCGAGATCCCGATACAGGGACGCGGCGGCTCACGCGGGTTCCCGCGGGCTGCCGTGGGAATCCCCCCGCTCGCGCATTTAGCCCCAAGATGCACGTGGCAGCACTCCCGCGCGAGCGCGCAAGCGTGCAAGCGTGAGCGTGAGCGCAAGCGCCGCGCGACTGAAGTGCTCTTCTTCGGCGCTACCGCGAGCGAGCCGCCGCCACCGCCGCCGCCGCCGTTGCCGCCGCCGCGAGTTCCGCCGCGCGGCTTGATTTACGAGCGGCACCGATTAAACACGATCCGCGCCTTTTGACACCGTTCCGCGTTACTCGTTGCCGCGTAATCCCGATACGCGGCGCGTTTACGCTCGAGATAGGACACGTATCGGGAGTTATCGCGATTGCATGCTCTTAACGTGAATAATGACAGTCTAAGCATCCGCGTTATGCACTGATAACTAATAACAGGTGATTAAAATACGATAGCACCAAATTTGCGTATCGCGCGTTACGTAATTCTTTACGCGCGATTCGTGCTTCTGCGACACGTGCGATGCAAAAATTAATGAAACGATTGGACGAGAGTAAAATCCGCGACGGATCTCTCAATGTGAGTGAGAATAATATCAGGTCATCCGTTGTAAAATAATTGATTAAATAATAGAACTGATGAGCTCCGCCCAGGCCGAAGAACGCTGGCGATATTAATTGTTAATTAACATTACGCGGCACCGATCGCCGCGATAGGCGACAGTTTATTGACAAAAGATCTGACTTTTGGAGAAAGAAGCGTCGTTGCTCGTTGCTCCATCGCCCGTGCATCGCACCCTGTGATTTTCTTCGACTCTTCGGATCGAGTAGATCGAGAAGCTCGGGCTAGGAACGGCCGGATTCGAGAGGAGAGATTGAGTTACCAAGATAATCGGATGCACGCCCATTCGCACGACCACGCATCTCGATATCTCTTAAGCGCGGTTCACAACGCGCGGAGAGTTAAATTCTTCTCGCGATACCCTTCGTCGATGACCTCTGGCGTGGCATCGATACAGCGCCGGCGGAGAGGAAATTTCAACAGGATCATCGGCTACTTTGTTTACATTGCGCCAATGCTTAATCGATCGCCGTGCACCAGCGAGAAATACACTTCACGGACACTCACAAGATGATTATTAATGATAACAATCGCCGCTACTGAAGGCGATTCGTTTCAATTTACGAGGAAATGATGAACGAAGTTTCCAGTTGCATCGAGGATCAAGACATTAAGGCTCGCTACTTAATTCGATAATTCAGATTCAGGCTCGTTCGAATAGATCGAACTGAATCGAGCCTGAGCTTCTCGAAGCGAGCTGCTCTTCAGGACGAAATTATTATCATCTCGATTACAGTTTTCACACGAGCAGTTTCGACGCTTTTCTTCTCCAGAAATTCTCCGAGCCGCCTCAGTCGGCGCAAGCGCCGCTCGAGAGATCTCCAACTCGACAAATTCAAAAATCTTTAGAGATCCTCCGAGCCAAACCGGCGTGAAGGTTGGAACGCCGCAGCGGCAGATGGGTTCGGTGGTACAAAAGCGATAAATCAACGTAATAAATCGGGCCTGGGAGAAACATCGAGTCCATAAAGATGTTGCTTTAGGACACACACGCATTTCTACGAGGGACGCGCCCTCGCGGCATCACAGCGTCCTCTTAAGAAATCATGAATCGCTTCGATCTCGATCCGAGACACACCCGCGCGCCATGGACAGCAATAAAGAAAAAGATACAGCCAGTATCCGTGTTTTCTTTGTACATATAAAAATGTTTTGCCTACTAGCTCTCACTCAGCAACCGTCAAAGCGGACGATAATAAACATCAATCCATAAAATGTCGGTTCGAATACGTGCGAATTCGAGAGCATAAAATCCGTGTTAGAAGAAAAAAAAAAATATATATATATATATATATGCGTGAGATTGACCTGAACTGCATCAATGTGTTAAAAGAGAGGAATCCTCCACGTACTCTACGCGTTCGCATAAAGTCTCTTCTTTCGTAATATTTTATCTAAAATTTAAAAAGATCTTTCTCTCTCTCCTTTTCTTATAAGCAATTTGCACAATTTGCATTATTTTTATCACGTGCCATTTAATTAATGGTTTGCCATTAATGGTTGCTTCTTGTTCTCTGGCATAAAGGTTCGATTTGGATCTCTCCCGGAGCTTCCTCCTCTCCTTCCGCGAACGGAGGAAGTCGAACGTCGGAGGAAGAACTGGAAGATTAAAGGGCGGAGTTAATGGCTCAATTAGCGCAGCTAGCAGGCAGCAAAACACGGAATGGAACTCGGACGGAAAAACTCGCGAGGCTGAGATTTCTCGAATTTCTCGCGTAGAGAAGTCCGTCCGATTTTTTACGGATATCGAACATTCGATTCTCCGATCGCAAATAATCCGCTTCAATGGACATTACGATGTCTTGTCGCTCTCCGAAATCACAAAGTCTCGAATCTCGAGGCCAATAATTTACTCTGAACTTTCATATCTGCACTCTCGTATAATATCACGAGAATCGGAATCACAAACGCGGAAACAATCCGCGTTAAGCTCGAATTCAGAATCGAATTTGCGAATTCGCTTAAATTGTCAACGGGACAATTCAAGATATATATTTAATCGCGTGCACGCATGCGCACACGAATCTTGTAACTGTGAAATAAACCTACACCGAATATCTCTTAACCTACTTAACATGCTTTGACGAAAATGCAAAAACATTGCACGTGAGCTGCAAAAAGAAATGTAAAATAAAAAAGATTGATAAAATAATCGCGACCGCAGCGTTATTAAAAAATGCAAACGATCCATGCATAAGAAACATGAACACAACTATCTCATAATCGGGATCAGACGAGTAGCGATCGGTAAACACGATTGTTTGAGCTATCGGCTGACCCTCGAAATCGAAACTTTCATTCGGGATTTGAGAGAGTTTAAGTTATTGTCTGACAAACTCAAACACTCCCGAAGCGAGGCCTCGCGAGAAACTTGCCTCGCGATTGTTGCCTGCAATTGCGGCCTCCAAAGCATGATGTGCGTTCATCGATCGCTGTTCCAAGCTCTTATGTACACAACGCGCAGACAGAAATTGAAAGAGAGAGAGAGAGAGAGAGAGAGAGAGAGAGAAGCATTTCCTAACGAATACGCGATGCACTCGTCGCGATAATAAATTCCCTTTCGGGAACAAGCGCTCATTAATTTCGCATCAACAGAATTGCTCTCGTCGCGTAACGACATATCGCGCAATTATCAGTGATGCCATAAGATGTAGAAGGCCAGTCGCGAAAGGCTGGCAAAAGGAGAGAAACGAGACCGAAAGGAGCGCACGCTGCTTTCCCATCTAACGCAAAAAAGCAAAATGACGCGGGAATAATTTCATCGTTGAAGAATATCGGCGTTCCAGGCGACGCCGGTCTCAGGCGAGGAAATTGCTCGGCTACTCGACTTTAGCCGGCTTTACGATATCCCGCCAGGCGCTGCGCGCGCGCGCGCGCGCGCATCGGCGAGTAGGAAAAAAAAGATATCAACACCGTTCGGCGATAGCAGTGGCGCAATGCCGCTCACGGGGAAGTCCATCTTAACGATTCTGGTCGCCGCGGCGCGAATTGATGATAAAATCAAGAACGAGATTCGCGCGCGGCCCGCGCTATCAGCGGCCGGCACTAAAAGCAGACCGGGTTCAGGTTTTATGGTTTCCGCGGTGCGGATTCCACGGGGTCCGACGAAAAAAGTCTAAACTGGAAAACCATCGTGGCCGTCGCCTCCGTCAGCTGTCATTACGCGTCGTTAACTCCGCCGGTGGACAAGTCAACACGGGACCTGCACGGGCAACCTATAGCAGCCGGGGATTACGGAAAACGGTCGGTGCGCCTCGCGGATAGAGCGGTTATCTTTATGCCGTTTCTAAGAAGATTCTCGCCCTTCCCTCCCCATTCGCCTTTCCACGCCGCGATTTTTGCTCCACGCCTGAGCGGCCGCGCGCAATTGTTCATCTTGGCTCCGGCGAGTTCAAAGCTCGCGCCAGCTCATCCTCCTCCCATCGTAATCGAGCCGCCGGTGGACGGACGGGTCGCGTTTGAATTTGTACTCAAAATTTGTCGCTACGCTCGAGGCGAACGTAGGAAATTACTCGGCTCTCGCAACGAGAAGAAGAGTAAAAGCTTCTCTGGCTCGTATCGTCCACACCGCGCGCGATTAAAATTAAACGCAGAACGATGACTCCTCCTATGCCTAAATCGGTACGATAGCGCGCGAGCTCTCCCATTCGGCGGCATATCTGCACAGTGCGGGGAGTCCCCGCTGGTCCACCGCGGCGCTGCCGCGCCGCGTCGCGGAGCGCGCGACGAAGCGACTAGCCCGACGATCGGATTAAGTCGGCGAGGCAAGACGAGAGATGGAGCGGGAAGGGGAGGGGAGTTTCGATCCCGCGGGGAGCGGCCACGCTCCCCCGGGACATTCGAGATGTTGCTCTTGCAGCGGAGCTTGCCGGGACCGTTCTCCCGGGCCGGCTTGCCACTCGAGGAGGATTCCAAAGTGGTAAATTCCCGAACGCCATAACATCGCCACCATGCGTTTGTTTGGATAAGAGCATTATGAGATTTTATGCGAGCTACGCGTGCTTCGCCGACTTACAACGTTGTTTATGCATCCAGTGGCAGCACACCTCGCGCCTCCGACCCTTCCATCTCACCCTCTCCCTCTCTCTCGCTCTCTCTCTCTCTCTCTCTCTCTCTCTCCTGAGAGAGACGGTGAGCTCGTCTTGTCGATCGCCTCGGCTGCTCTTGTTTTCGTACGCTATGCAATTTTTGCATCTTTTGCCGTTTTGCATAAAACCCGGCAACGCAGCATTCATTTCATATCGAGATAGAGCAGCGCAATCTATGACATCTAGAGGCGAGAGCTCGGAACTCCACGAGGCCTCCCGAAAACGCATTCGTAAACGCATAAACTCTTGCGTCGCGTTTAGATTAGTACTTTGGATCAAATCGATATTTCAATATGTGTTCACTTCGCATGTATGTGTATACAACGCATTAAAAAATTATTCGGACACAAAGCTTTGTACTCTTCGGAACAAACAAGCGTTTGACCTAATTTCCTAATTCGTTACTCATGCCGTCTGTCCTCGCGATGAGTAATCATCTATGACACGTAAAGTAGAAAATGGGTAAGAAATAAATAAATTGAGACACTTTTGGCCCGGATTCGGATTCGGCAATTCTCGCGTGCTGTGTGAAGATAATTACGTATATCGTATCGTTCCGCGAGTGCACACACAGCTCGACGAACGTTGAATAATATTCGTGGCAAAACTGATTAACGCTAACATCGCGTACTATAGCGTGGCGGTAAAATAAACCATCAATAATGTGATGACGGGATTATCTCCCGACTTCTGCGAATCTTCTATTTCATCGGTATGCGCGCTGCCGATCGAGTATACAAAGCGCATCGGCGATAATGAATATTTATTTAAACAAAACGCGAGAACCTTTCGGCGCGTCGCAATCTCGGAGGGAAGATACACCGAGTTGTTTGAAGAAGACAAAACAAAGCCGTCTTATCAACGAGTACCATCGCCTAATTGTCTCGTTAAAGCGATTAGCCTCTGAGCGAGTCGTCCTTTAGCGTACCCTCGGACACGCTAAAGGACGACTCGCGTCTTGTGGACGATAAAAAATATCTCTCATAACGTAGCCCCTGATCCGTGAACAAGAATTTATTTATTCCGAATAAATTAGATCGGCGCTAGCTTTAGACGATAGTTAATTATAATACAACAATTTCATATTTAACGCAAAAAGTAAAAAGATTACTCTCTAAAATAACTAATAATAATCGTATCGATCGATTCGTTAGAACTGACGCGATTTGAATCAACATCTCAGCTCTCTCGCGCTATATTCTCCATTACGTTAGTGATGGAGAACGCAACCTAACCTCGACGGCGAGCCGCCATGTTAATTCTCAATCTCAAACATTAAGCGGGAAACGATAAAGCGTTTCCCGATCTCGCCTTTGGATTCTCACGAACGTACAAACGGCGTGAACGAGCTCGGAAAAAGAGACATCAGCATGCTTCGTTCAACGAGAAACTCATCGTGCTGTTCTCGCGGATGCGATTAATCGATCGGCGCCGAGGACCGCGAAACGACGCGCGCTCGCGGATTGCCTCCTCTCTCTCTCTCTCTCTCTCTCTCTCTGGCTTCGCGAGCGAACGGAAATACACGCATGTATTTCCGTTCGATTCGAGCGTTGGGCGGGGAGGGCGGAGGGGAAGGGGAGCCTGCGGTACGTGGCACTATCGCGACGTACTCGGTATCGTACTCGGGTATCGGGTGTCCCCTGCGGGCTAGTAGAATCGAAGCCCGCGGCGTTATGAATGCGCGGAATTTATCAATGAGCGATGCGCGCCGATGATAAAGCGCATATGCAGCGCCTCTATCGAGCGACGATCCCGCGCCGCGGGATTTCCTCCCCGAAGCAGGAAACGGGTGGCTGAGGGGGACGAGCTCTTGTTCATTCGGCGATACCAACCGCTGACAAATCGCGCTCCCGCGTTTTTGCCCGCGCGATCCACGATCCCGCCATCCCGCGCGTGACGTTACAATAAACGGAGCGAGCCGGTCAGGCGATTTCCGGCGTTTCCAAAGTCCACGCGATCCTCCGAACTTGAAAAGACGCGCGCGGCTGCCCCTCGGGCGAGAAAGGCGAAGGGGGGCGGGTTCGGCATTGGCCGAGGTGAAACCCGAACGAGCGAGTATGCAAAGGTAACGTCGCGCGACGAGCAGAACGATAAGCATCGCGATACTTGGCGCGTCTAGATGAACTTACTCTCGATAAACGCTATTGGATCGCGATGCCAGCGAAACGCTCGCGTCCGGGCCTCCCAATAGCGCGGCGGGCGAATTAAAGAGAAAATATCCGCGACGAAATATCTCCGCATTCGTATTCCAAGACGACATGCATACACACACATACACACATATATATATATATATAAAAGATAAACTCGATAAACCGAAGTTCAAGGATTCAAATGCCGCGCGTCGCGCCGGACAAATTAAAGAGCGCATCAAAGTCGCCGTGAAGAACTCGCGTCGATATAAAGCGCGAGAGAAAGATGCGTCGCTGACAATGGAAATCCCACGAAGCGACACCGGCATGTCTGGTAGCCCGTACATCTCGTTTGTTTCCCCGATATCAGATAATAGCCCGCATCTTCCCACCTACTCTCCCCTCCCCTCCCACGCGATGAAGAGATTCATAAACGGAGCGCGTCCCGTTTCGCAGCAGAACGACACTTTCCTCCCACGAGCGCGCGTGAGCTCACGCTCCGGGCACGCTTACGATAAAAACCCATTCTATCTCTCTCTCTCTCTCTCTCTCTCTCTCTCTCTCTCTCTCTCTCTCTCTCTCTCTCTCTCTCTCTCTCTCTCTCTC
>JAHMML010000071.1:83331-100318 GCA_020341155.1 Eciton burchellii
TCTCTCTCTCTCTCTCTCTCTCTCTCTCTCTCTCTCTCTCTCTCTCTCTCTCTCTCTCTCTCTCTCTCTCTCTCTTTCTCTCTCTCTCTTTCTCTTTCGATTTTCGATAGCGGATATTCCGAGAGCAGCGAGCTTCGTTCGGTGCGGGAGCGAGCCGCACCATTTCTCTCCATTCAAGAGAAATCTTGGCCATCCTGGCGATTCCATGGCAACGTGTTACGGCTGATGATGCCAAGCGCGTTTGAGACGGCTCTTCAACGGGGACAAGACGCACGGTAACACCATGGAATCGGCGATCCGTACGCTGCGATGGGATGGAAAGCAAAAACACACGGCGTGTCTCGCGTCCTCGTAAAGAGACGAAAATATCCGTTCGAGATAGCGAGGAGAAGGTAAGGGCGGGACGCGGCGCCCGGCACGTACCATACGCGTCGTTTCTGTCTCGTTTCAAGGCATCGTGCGAGTTTTGATTTATTATATCGCCAGCGCGAACGATCGCGCACGACCTGCGTGCAATAAGAACAACCGGCGAAACAAGAACTTTGAACTCTGCAATTGTTGCTGATCAGAGAAACGGATTGCGCGAATTGATTAGAAATGTAAGAATTCCGCCAAGATGAGCGCTCGAATGAATTTTTAATGGAACGTCTGGTAACATAATTTCTCGGGGTTGATTATCAAACAGGAGCGATCGGTCCTGTCTGCAAATAAAGCCCCCCTGGGGCTTCCCCCAAGCTTCCCCCTCTACCTTTGTTTACCGAAATCGTCACTTTGCGGGTCCAGCAACGGGCCGTGTGATGAGCGGCAAGCAATGTTCCATTCTGCGTCTCTCTCTCTCTCTCTCTCTCTCTCTCTCTCTCTCTCTCTCTCTCTCTCTGCGATTAAAGAAGCAACGCGACGACGTTAGTACAATTCAAAACGATCCGTCAATTTGTCAATCCACTCTGCTCCCTTAAGCCAGAATAAACCGCCTCTGTTCTCGCCCCGCTGAAAACCAAACGGAGGGAAATCCATCCCCCCCCTCCGTCTCCCCCTCCCCCTCCACTGGCCATGTTTTCTTTACGACTATTTATATTCCACGGCGGACAGGTTTCAGTGTAGACACGTCAAATAGATGGATGCATCGGTCACATGCTGTCACTTTTCATCGCGCTCTATTTGCAAATACGCGCGCGCATGCGCATGCGCGATGTCCGATCTGTCACGTGACGTCGCGTATCGGGCGACGCGATCTCTCGTGACATTTTACAACGCTGTGTTCACCACGTGATCCCGCGAAGCCGATGTGTACACCTCCCTCATAAATTAATTTCCTTAGCATTTGCTTTTCCTCGCTTCCCTTTTATTTCCATCTCCTTCGCGGGGATTCCATTGCCGCACGTGTTCTTCGGTCGCGGGAGATGAGAACTGTTCTTTCATGGTTCTAAATTCTCCGAGTGCTCGGAGGTAAAAGTTACAACTCGGCGTATTCAAAAGCAGTCAAACAAGTTGTATCTATGTACGATATTATTAAAAGATTTCCGTCCTGTGTTTTATATATATTTATATTATATATATGTATATATATATGTCATACATTTTTAGATCCGCGCAATTTTAAAAGAACTCGTCGCAGGCGCGCGCGGATGCAGACAAAAATTAATTCCATTCTTTGTTACGCAATATCCCAAAATTGTTGCAAATGATAATGGTCTCCTCGTTACGAGGAGGAAAATGACAATCAGCTGGAATGTTTATTGATGTGCATAGGTAGAAAGGATGAGCGCACAAATCCGCGCGCGCGTTGCATGAACGCGTTGCTTGAGCGCGTAATGGCTTTAGAAAGGAGTGATTTTTATGCCAAGGAGCCAGCCGAGTAGTATCCGGCGCGCGGATAATACTAGAGCGGACGTAATTGCGCGAATCGATATTCCACGCGCGATCGCGCGATTTCGCGTCTCCCGATAAAATTGTCAAACCAAGAGAATTTATTAGCCGGCGCGCTCTACTTGCCCCCATAGTCGATACGATATTGCGGATGATCGAGAGGGTGGCAACTGTTGCAATTAAATGCTTAATTGGACCGACATACTGCGACTCCGATGATTGCTGTCTTGGAGCACCTGCTACGCTCGCTGGCTTAATTTAATGCCGTGGAAGGATCAGCGCCGGGTTTTACAACACTTTTAATGCGGCCATTTTTCCTTCCCGGCCACTTAAAATATTCATGTCATCCGAGACGGTTGAGATTAACCGACCGGCTCCTTGCATAATCGTCACTTTAATCGCGCGCCATTAATCGATCGCTCATTCAGCGACGGGCGGATTTCCATGACACCCCGTTAAGCGGTCCCCGCGATAACGCGCGAGCTCGTTGCTCGCCATCTCCTCTCGATCCTTCATCGAGTTCCATTTCAAAGGCTGGAACTCCGACAGCGAAGCGCTGAAAGCGCGGAAGCCGCGGCTTTGTCCGCTCCGCGTCGAAGCGTCTAATTATCGCATCGTTACTCGCCGCTCCGTTTCATTCCAGCCTGGACGAGCGGCCGTAATCTTGTTGCGTGCGAGAGCGCGTGTCGTGCTCACGGGACGTGAAAATGCGCGAGGGGGGCTTTAATTAACTCGATTAAGACGTTAAGCGTTCACTCTCTGCCCGGCTTCTTTCGCCGACTTGCGGCATTTCAGGCCTGCCGATCGGCGCCGATTCCACCGCCGGGGTTTCTTGCCGGCGTTCTTCATTTCGGCGCGACGTTCACGGCGATTATTGCCCGCCGCGGTCGGTTTTTCTTCATCGCGACAGACTTAACGGTTCTCTCTCTCCCTCTCTCTCTCTCTCCATTTACATCTCGATACGCGCGAATCGATGAATCGCCAACGAGAAGCTCAATGTCAAGATCGAACAAATTATCGACGATGCGAGTATTGTCGGATACGCCCAAATTCAAGCTTCGAATCTTCATCGATCGCGATTCAAGGTCGAGTAGCGAGCTCGCGGATTGCATTGGTTTGGACTCGCGTGATAAGGCGAAATATCGGCAAGAATTACGGCAAGTGCTACGCGAAACTTCGAGTAATGATCCAGTCACGGGTCAACGATCACATACCACCAGGCTGCGCGAATTCTCGTTTTTACTGAATCGCTGAGAATCGCTGCGGTGTTCGATCGATCTCTCAATATCTATGCCGGAAAGCTCTCCTTCCTCTCTCTTTTATATGCTTTTATATCCGAATGAACTTTGAACTTGAGGAATTCACGAGACGGCGACCAGTTTCTCTTCAGCGTAACAGAATTAACGGCTCTCGATCTCTTTCCATTTACATCTCGATACGCGCCAATCGATGAGCCAACGAGAAGCTCGATATCGAGCAAATTACCGACCCTCGCGAATAACCCGCCCGAATATCGTCGAATGTATTCAAGGTCGAACAGCAAGCTCGCGGACTCGCGTGATAAGGCGAAATACCGGCAAGAACGTTGACAAACGCGCCGCGCGTGACTTCGAGCGGCGATCTGCGGGTTTTACGGGTCAACGGTCACGTGCCGGCAAGCTGTGCGAATTCCCGTTTCTACCGAATCGCTGAAAATCGCTGGAATTCACCGCGGCTCGATCGATCTCTCAATATCTATGCCGGAAAGCTTCTCTCTCTCTCTCTCTCTCTCTCTCTCAATGCTATTCCGAGTGAAGTTTGAATTTGAGAAACTCACGGATGAGGTGGCGGCGCGTGGAAAGCGGCGGCCGCGGCGGCCGCGGCCGCGGCCGCGTGATGCTCCCAGGCTGCGGCGGCTGGGTGCGGCGGGGGTGGCGGTCCGTGATGCGGGTGAAACGGCGGTGGCGGCGCCGGATGATGGTGCGGATGGAAGGCCGCGTGGAAGGCCGAGTGCGGGTGATGCGGCGGCGGCGGCGGCGGCAGCAGTGAGAATGCCTCCTGATGGTAAGCGACTTCCTTCTCCGGCATCTTGATAGCGGCCGCGATTACTGTGGCTGTTGCTGTTGTTGCTGTTGCTGCTGTTGCTCGACAGAGCTGGAAAGTGCTGGCGCCTTTCTCCCCGAGAATCGAGGATCAAGACAGATCGATCGATCCAAGCCTGACGCCCTTCTTGCAGCGACAATAGGAACAACAGACAACGAGAGCAAACATAATCCGCTCTGAAGTTGGTTGATTCCCGAGCCAAGTAGTCGGCATAAACAAATCAACGGTGTCTAAGAGAAAAATTCTCTAGTCTCGAGGGGAGGACAGGCCTGCCGAGGCTTCCGCGTTTTAAAATCCTGTCAGCAAAAGCGGGACTCGAGGCTCGACAGCGAATAATGTTCCCATCAGTGGGCCCCGTTGATGGGCCCGTCGGTATCAGCGGAGGAACCGATTCTATTCAACTTGTGACAATGCTGACATTGTTACGAGAACGGTTTTCACATAGTCGGCATCATTCTCGGGGAAAACGGGTCCGTTTGTTGTCCGGCCGGGGCGCTATTTCTGAAAATCCTAAATCACTTTCACCTTGTGCCCGGGCAGGCAGGCTTGAGGTTAGGACTCGCTGTTGTTTAGCGTCGGGCCCAATTTGACCGATAGTTCGCTACCGACGAAGCGGGGCTGCTCCTTTCACCGGCCGCCGAATACGGTGACTCATTGTTCCTTAATTCACGCGGGCCGAGCACGATCGGCCACTGATCTCCCGTGAGATCAGGCGTAACAACGGTAACTTGGCATACGACACGTGTTATTGCCGTCAACCTTTGGGCCCAGGCGGCTTTACTCGGCCGCGATCGTCATAATTAGCGCGTCAATTGAGGCCCAGTCCGATCCCGGACCGCGATGACGATGATGACAGTGGCGATTGCGATCGCATTCCCGATCGCAAGCAACCCTCCGCGGGCTACTTGTCAGTGCGAAACGCGTAGCACGCTTATCTATCCACGTCGACCGTTAAGTAACACGCGCGACACACTGCATCTTGGATTCGAAGCACTCTGACATTAAGCTAACTTCACGTCCGTGTCTGGGACTTAATGCGGACTTTGGGCTTGTTCGGCTTCGCGCGCGACGGGCCGTGCTTCCGACGGCGCGGGGGTGATGAGGCTGTCTGCTCCGGAAAGCCTCGAGAAACGTGCGTATGCGGCCTCTATCACGGTGCTTTTGCTTTGGCGGATATGGCGGKACTGAAACTCCACCACCYCCATCGCCACCACTACCACCACCACCACTACTACCCCACTACCGCCATCGCCCCACCATTACTACCCACACTACCCCCTCCACTAGCATCCGAGCCGAGACGGAGCGTGCTCGAGTAGGAGAGAGGTCGGGCGTGTGGCGGTGGCTGCGACTGTGTGCACTCTCGGATACGCGTGCGACAGAGAGACTACGCGAGAGGATACGGGAAGGAAAATAAGAGATGTTCGAGAACGAGGAAGATGAACGGACGCTCGCGGCCCATCACGCCCGGTGGAGGGAGGGAGAGCGAGTGGCAGGAGGGAAGGAAGAGCGAGTGAAACGGAAAATCGTGAAGAAGAGGTAAGACGTTAAGGGACGTTGACGACGCGGGACAGAGAGGCGGATCGAACGGGAATGGTGGGAAGGCTCGTGAGGAAAGAGGGAGCATGCGACCGGAATGAAGATCGAACAGAGACGGCCAGCGTGCGTTGACGACAGTGGGACGAGGAGAGCGAACGCGTGTCAGCTCGACAACTCAACTAGCACCAGCCGTCCCTGGCCCCCACCACCGGCCCTTTGCATCCTCCGTCTCGCTCCCGCGACCGCGTAGGAGAGCACGTGGGTGTATCGGAGCAGGATGGAGTCAGATCTTCCCTGTCCTTCTCTCTGTCTCTTTCGACTGAGCTTTCACGAATGGAAGTGGCTTGACCAAAAATTGACACGTAGCAATAAGCGATTGCACTTAACTTTAACACTGGGACTGTCGCGCGACATTCCATTGACACATTCGCCGCCATGACAATCAGCGCTAATCAACTTCTCAATTCTTTGTTTACGTCGCCGCGATGCTCGCCAGTGAATAACATATCAACGCGATGCGTTGATATTATCGCGCGGAACGAGATAATGACTATTTAATGGTAATAAAAAATAATCGACAAAGTGCATTTGTATTTCTATGTATTAAAATTACCTGAACAATTATGTTACGGCGAATCTTGATGTAATTCGATGCGAAAAATCGCCGCTAAATTCCCTGGCATGGCAATGAACGTGTTGAGATTCAGTTAAACGGCTTGCGGCAGTCTCGTGACGCCCGCAGCACAAAGATTAACCTTAATCGTGCGATTGTGCAATTGTGGCATTACGTAAAGCCGAAGGAAAAAGAAATTTGTCCGAAATCTTTGTGTTAAATGTTTTTCATATTAAAAGATCTGAGGATACAATAAGAATGCAACTAAGAATGCAACAATAACTTTTGACGTCTCTCTTCGTATAACACGAATACAGGCTTTCAACTGCGAATAGCTCAAATAAGACCAATGCAATCAATTTCAAAGCGGTTGAAACGATTCAAATGATTTAATTCTTGAAAGAAATTATCAATCTCTATCATCGATAATTTGATGAATAAAAAAGTAAGCTCGGAAAAATAAAATAACATCCCGAAACAAGCAAACGAGTAGTCTGCGTGCGTATAGTCTACATTCGCTTTGACCGATTTATGATTTGT
The DNA here is from genome assembly GCA_020341155.1 of Eciton burchellii. Classification (NCBI taxonomy): domain Eukaryota; kingdom Metazoa; phylum Arthropoda; class Insecta; order Hymenoptera; family Formicidae; genus Eciton; species Eciton burchellii. Next base: position 89,972 of record JAHMML010000071.1, read on the forward strand.
AATGAGCAACAAAGACAGAATGAGGCGCATTAGACGCCTAAGCGAATATAGCTGTCACATAAATTACATATTCTATGACTATCCATAATTATGATTTTACAGTCCGTAACTCAAATCTTAATCAGAATTCTATCTTAATAAGAAGAGCTAATTTTTTATATAGAAGCAAAGATATTTTCTTCTAATTAGCGTGCATCGTATTGTTTCGTTCTTCCAAAGCGAATGCTGATATTTATCGAAGGATGTATCTTTCAAGAATTTCCTCAATCGCGAATAGTGAAATATCGAGAGAAACAAGCTATTATTAGCTAAGAAAAGATATATAAATTTAAAGATCTTAAACGAAACGGAATTCGGAGAAACGGTCAAAATTCTATTAGAAATTATAATTTATAGAGATTGATGAATCAGGTCATCTACATCCGTTTTTATAAAAGTGATAACGATCATTTCGAATGTCTCGTTATGTATTGGTTTTTATCTTTTTTTGTATCTTTTTGTATCTTCTTTCTTGTATCTCTTAAATACGGGATATTACGTCGCTTGAAATGTGTATTGCTTGAAATGTCGTAGTTGTGCGTGTAAAGTATCAAGGAATTTTGTAACGAGCGTTCCTCTAGCAATGAAAAATTTGGCGGAAATCAAGGCAATCCGCGAGCCTCGAATTTAATTCCTTAAAATGCTCGGCTTCCGGTAACGTCGCACGAATTTCCACCATATGCTTGGTATCAGATGTTCCTCTTTTCTAGGATTCGACCGGGTTCTGGTTTTGGAACCGCCGCAGATCTCCGAAAGTCGCTAACTGGAAGAAAATCTACTCGTCAACCGGCGATAGGATTTCATGGATTTCATCCGCCCACTGTCAGCATATCGTGCCTTTCCTCGCGTTCTCGCCGCTTTCATGGTTTCACGTTCCTGTGCAGCATGTGTAGAACAAGCTGGGATCCTCTTAAGCGATGGTGCGTGTCGCGTCTCATCAGCTTCTGCAACAACCTGATTTTTGCTAATACCAACAGACGTGCAGAATCATTCGTTTTATCTGTCGTCGCTGTCGTAGCTGCGATGTATTTATGGAAATCGCGGAAGCATTCGGAAGAGCAATGCAAATTACGTTTTTGTATTCTTTGTATTCTACCGCCTGATTTATAAACTTTCTTTCTTCTTCTTCTTCTCCTTCTTCTTCTTCTTCTTCTTATAGAACTATGCCTTGTATTATGCCCGTGATGTTGATTCTCCCGTGATTTTGATGTCTAACTTTCGCGTCAACGTTTTGGAGGTCATCCAGCAGACTGAAAGTGTTTGATTTTCCATTTTTTATGATTTTTGCAAGCTGCCGACTATCGTCCATCTCGTTTACATGATCTCTTCATACTCGTTTCCTGATTTTATCCCATCTTACTCCATGATATCTTGGATCTCGCGAACGTTGCGAATTCTATGTTGCCAACAGTTCATCTTAATTTTTTTTCCGATGCTGGAAGTTTTTTTGTTTGTATGCACGGATGTTTGAACACGCATTATACGAATCGTCGTTTAATATCCGATTAACATCGACGAATGGAGCGACCGACTTTCCACTCCCGACACAAAAATGCAAAATGGCTGATGCAGAAAGGCGAATATTTAACAACAACGTGGTCGTGATCATTTGTTAATCGCGGAGATGAAGACAGTGTCGTTAAGCATGAGATATATTCCTTCAATCCTGAATGGGATTCCGCATCGACGAACGCTCGGATAATCATCGGCGGAAGAGGGATGACGTGCCATGCACTTTTACCACCAGCAACTAGTCGTCTACTCGTAGCCGTCAACCTGCTGGTGGTTTGTCTCTCGCAACACGTTCGTGTAATTCTCTCTGTTGGGGAAGCTCCTCATCAGTCGCGACTTGCGTTACCATCACGTCCACTGATGACCATTCATTATTTTGTTAATTTTGCAGCGCCGCTGCGGCTTCGGTAGCGAGATTTCGTTCCGCGGGATCCAACTATCGTCAAATGATCGGCCAATTTGCGACGTTTTCAAGTATCGGCTCATTCTTGCGAATCAATGTCTCTTTAATCATTTCGCCCTACGCAACATGTTGATGACCTGCCATACTATCTGGCACTCCATTGAAATATCCCTCATTTTCTTATGTACCTTGTAAATCATCGGAAGGATATCCGTAGAATATCCTTTCACGTCTCGTTTATCCGATGAAACGCAGAGAGAGAGAGAGAGAGAGAGAGAGAGAGAGAGAGAGGGAGAGGGGGGAAGAGGAGACCTATCTATGCTTCGACGAGATATAAAATGACGAGGGGCAGGATCAAGCAAAGCGCAGGATAAGGATAAAGGTCGCGCGATCGGGGGCGATTAAAAGCGCTCCTCCGTTCGCAGAAACGTACACTTTAGGATATCGCGCGAGACAGGCGTGACTTCCTGTCTCCTCTTCTGGCCGTGTCTGATCGATACGTTTTGTCGATTTTTTGAATCGCCGTGGTCAACGCCGCCGCCACCGCCGCCGCCGCCGCCGCTATTTAGATGTGGTGAAGAGAATGGGCAAGAAATAGAATTGTCAAGCCAAGAGCGCTTTGTACGGTCGGTCGGAGTGAATGGACCGTGCGGTCGTTAAAATCGACAGAGTGCCGATATGCGAGCGCGGCTACGTCCAATCGATCCGTCTTACAGGACTGCTCCTGAGAGAACGCGGCAAAAAGCGGTTACCTCGCTTCATGGTAGTCGTGTTATGCAGTGTAAACAAAAAGGGACGCGTGTTACATGCACTATGCGAATACAGTCGAGCCGGCAACAACGCCGTGCTCGTTACGACCGGTGCATAAGGAGATCCGCTTCCGTTTCTCTCCACCCTGGATCTCCTTTTGCGCTGGCCCTCGCCTCGGACTTTTCATCCTTTTCCTCATCTTCTCACTGTCGCGTTACGTCGCCATGAGGAAACGCATCGGTGCTCCACCGATAGATAGTGAGATTAAGGAATGATTCCTTTCTTTTCTCCGTTAATGAATTTCATAGTACACAGTGTGTCCGATAATAACCTTTCCAATAAAGATCATGCCTCCACACTTATCCGAAAGATAACGGAGCGAGTCAAGTTGAGCCGGAAGCCTCAACTTGCTGTTCCGCGATTATGAAAGAGCTATTAATTGCTTAGAGTTAGATTGAAATCTGCGAGTCGGAATGCCAGCTTATAAGTTACTAGGCGGGGTGCTTCAGTGCGGCGATCTATTAGAAAATATTAGAGGTCAATATCAACGTATCGTCATTCTTGCGTTTACGTCATATTTGCGATTTGCGAATCTTAATATCGATTATAATTCTTTGCAAGATCGCAAAAATGCTAGCCGAGTCGATTCGACTTGACTCTCTGTCCGGTGTCGGCGAGATTATTGTTATTATCGGACACCCTGTATAAGCGGTTCACGTGTGCATGTGTACGCAGACGTACGCCTACATACATGCGTGTTTCATACATACACGGGATGTCTAACAAAGATTGAACACGAGCGTGTGAGCAAACAGAGTTGAGTAAACTAAAAATCCTACCGGTATCGTTTAGGGATTTTCGCAGTAATCAAGGAATTATTAATCGATCTCGAAATCAGAGCGCATCTCGCAACGCGACAGCGATCGGTCGGGATATATTAAAGAAGAACGATAACCACGCCTTATCGTCGTGCTTCGTCTTGCCGCGTGTTTACGTCGCTAAAAGATACGGCTGCTGCCGTTCCCAGAGCATTCCGCCTTGCTGTCTGCAAGGCGCTCCGATCTGCAAACCTCGATCGTTCAGTAAACTCCAGCTAGATCTCGAAAACGGCGAATCTCCTGGAAGAGATAGAATGCATGAAGATTACAAGATTAAAGGCCAAAGAAAACGAACGATCACGCATTCCCGTGTCTCGATATTGGAGCTTTTCCCATATTGCAGCAAACATCATAACAATGATAAGAATGAAATTCAAATGGGAATAAGAATTAAATTAAATAACGATCAGATAATGATATTTCATAATGTTTCACCCTCGTTATCTCGATCTGCACATCTCGATTCGCTCAGAATGCGTGCCAACAGTAAGACGTTGGATGCTGACTGTAGAAAGGGAAGACTGAAACCTTTTAGCGTCCGGGCGGTAGTGGGAGAGTGGGCCGAGCCAATGATGGGATTGCTTATGGGGTACCTCACCGGGTACCTGTTGGTCAAGTGTACCCCACTCTCGCTCCATCTCTCCTCTCGTTCTTTCTTGAAGCTGAGTTTTCAATCTCTTTCCTCTAGCCTGATCTATCGTTTTGTTTCACTTATTTCAGCTTAAATGTTGCACAAGACGTAAGCCTTATTCGCCCAATGCTGCTATTGTCAATAGCTCATTGATCTCTCGATGCTTTCGGAAAATGCTTTCCGAAGATTGAACGAGATTCGGCGAGTACGCTTCGGACGATTTTATGCTTCGGCTTTAAGTAAACGTTTCTTCCCCCTTTCTGAACACAGATTTGGGACTTGCTTCCCGTATGTGAGAATCTAAATCATCTATGGAATCACCTTGGTCGCGACATGATCAGAGTCCCGAACAAGAGCGATAAGGTCGTTAATAAGCGGACAAATCAATAGGCATCCCGATGAACGCAACCGTTAACGGCAATTTTCTAAGGGCGCAAAAGAGAAAAACCGAATGCGATGAATCGTGCGCGCCTTTGGTCTGTCTTGCTTTATAAGAAGTGGCAAGTTTTACGCGGGAAATGTAACACAAGCGGCCAGGAGGCTGCGATTCGTGACTTCCCAGAAAGCCGATGGAGTCCGTTGCCTTGCGGGCCCCGTTTCCGAGCCCCCCGTGGTTCTAGCTCATTAACCGGCACCCACCCTTCATCCCCTCCTACCTCATCATCCTCTTCTGCACGTCGTTGGCGTGACGGCTGGCTACAGCAACGATGTGCGTGTGTGTCCGTACGCGTTCATCAGGTAAGAAAGAAGCCGCCTGTGCCGACACGCGGGGCGCTAGGCGTTGGGTCAGTTAGTTATCGGGGACGGAGGACGGTTACGGATAGAAGAAGACGGCGAGGCTCCGCATGGAGAAACCCTGAAGAGAAAGAGAAATGGCTAGCGGGACTGGGTCGCAGGAGGGGACGCGGGGCCTTCTCGTTCCCTCTCGGTGCCCCGAGCCAACGAGTGAACCTCTCGTCGCTTCAAACCGGTGTCCGTCTGACGAGATAATTTGTTCCTCGTTTCCTGGGATTTCGTGAGCTGGAGACTCGATACACGATGGAGGCAGAGCGCGGCGGCACGACGCGGCGCGGCGAGGTGGGGCCGGAAAGGGCCTCACAAAACGAGCCGTCCGATGTACGTGCACGGTCGCAACAACGCGGCGGCGCCTCTTTATTATTACGGAGCCTCGCCGACACTTGGGCGTGGGAAAACGACAGGGATATTTTTCTACCACTATTTCCGAGCCGCGGACCGTCCGGTCCGCGAATCAGACTGGGATGCTTGCTCGGTGCAATAGGAAATGTCGATGTCAGGCACTGTCACGAACCAGATTCCAAGAGTCATAATTTCATCAGGCCTACCAAGAGAGAACAACGCTCGAAATGGGCATTTTCGGGTAGAAATTCAACAAGAAATCTGTCGCTGCGCGACAAGAATACTATTTGGTACTATTGACCAAAAAAAATCGAACAAATCCTCCCTCGACGCAAGTCAGAGGAGGAAGAGGAGATGGCCAACGAAGGAAGAGACGGGAGAGAGATGAACCCCGGGAGGGATCAGAGCAGAGGTGGCGCGAGGCAGACAGGCAGGTTGGTCCGTTCGCTACCCGGGGGCGCCCCAAGGTGGCCGATGCTCGCACGCCGAGCTTAAAAGCAGGACAGAGCGAGCCGACTGTCGTCAGAGAAACGGAGAAGCAAGGATAGCCGAGGAGTCTGGAAGAAACATGGTGGCCTCGCCCCACGCGAAGACCTCCCGAAGACGAGGCCGCATTTACTCTTCCCGACAAGACTGCCGCGGCGACATCTTTGATCAAATTCTCCTTCTGCGCGCTCATGCTCGGAAATTCGGCAAGCGCCGCACCGCTTTCAAACTTGCCGCTCGATATAGCATCGGTGCTGTTTGCGTCGTCTTACGCAAACGAACGCTTCGGTTTTTGATAAAGGTTTTGTTTTTATGCGCTCGATCGTTAAATCTCAGATTTCTAGATTACTCATTCCGCCTTTCCCCCCCCCCCGCTTTAAAAGAATTGGAAAAATTCGCTCTACGTGCCTCCTTTTATTGTCGCTTGTATAGATACCTCTGTAGAGATACCGGTCTCTTAGTATCGAGATATCTCTCACCGAAATCCTATTTACATCTTCCTTCGGGTCCCTAACCGCAAGCCTAATCTTGCTCTTATTTCTTCTTTGCCAGATAAGATTTTTTCTTATGTTAATTCAGTCTCAAAGCGGTGGACTTGCGACACGCAACTAATTTCGAATTCCGCATATGGTCCTTAAATTATCATGAATCACATTCCTGGTGAAATTTATTGCGCTGATCGAGGAATATCTCAATTCGTTAGTGACGTACATCAGCTTCTAACTTTTCCTTTTGAAAATCGGACGCCTTCAATGTTGCGGCCTGCGCGAGAGTTACGCAATTATCTACTTTCTGCAATCGATAATTCGTCCTTGGTTAATCATGAGCATCGCATAAATATCAGGTATTACGAGATTGTCACACGTCGAGATTCGAACCGACACACTCCGGCCGCTGCGGGCTATTCGTTGCGGAGACGGAGAGGAAGGGTAAAAAAGAGGAAACGGTGTGGAAGAGACCTTAATCTTGTGGTGGACGGCGTAGGGCCCCTCAGCCGGCCCTCCACCGCATGCGTATGTCCTCTAATCATGGCAGGGAAGGCCGCCGCGGCTTGGGATAGAGACGTTCCACGGCCTAATTGCTATATATATGCCAAAAGGGGTTGGGGGAGGACCCGGTCGGTCTCGGTCGGTTATGCCGGGACCCACGGTGTTATTAAACCCTCGGGGCCTCTCTGGTCCACCTCCGTCACGGGGAAACGCTCGGTGGGGCCTGAATATCCGGTATGTTCGAAAAACTCAACGCGCCGGCGGATCCAAGTAGCCGCGCGAGCCGAAAATTCGCTTTAACTTAACGCTTCATAATTACCGCCTCCTAATTTACAAAATCGAGCAATCGCCGAACAAACAACTGATTGACGACCAACTCTCTCATTTCTTCATACATAACCGCAGCATTCTAAATGCATCTCTTAACGCATCTCATCTTTAAATTTCGGCTTACAAGGATTACAATTACGTGATTACGTCACATTTTACGTGTACTCGAATACATTTCGAATAGCTGTTAGCTGATCTCCAAAACTGACGTCCCCTCATCTCACATTGATTGGGAAAGCCCATTATGTCACGTGTAACCATAAAAAATATGTAACCATATTTCCCTTTACGCGCGCGCACGCGCGTGCGCGCGGTTCCTTATCGGCACAGATGTCAACCGGAACCAAATGCTTGAAGGCCATAATATTTTTTTTCAGTAAACTAAGACAACTAAAGATCGCCGCGATATATATATATATATATATATATATATATATATATATATATAAAACAACATCTTCCATTTGTTATTTCTCTCTTACTTTTCTTTCTCGGCGGATACTAGGCGCGAATGTAACAGGTTTTGAGTCAGACTCTTGGCTGGGGAAGTGTCGCGCGTCGAGGAAAGTCGGTAATAAACTTATAATGGGTCTGCCCGCCAGATTTACAGCCCCATTTACTAGGTCTCTCTCCCCTCCCTCGTTCGCTCGGTCCGCGTTCCTGACTCTTGTTCCACGTCTGTTCCCTTTTTCCTTTTTCCAAATGTATAGAGACGCCGGCAGCGTCTCTCAAGAAAGAGCCAAGATAGCCAAGAGGAAAGAGCTGCGTGCCGAAAAGTCGGCGGGGGGACGTCGACCCGTTCCATTTTCGCATTCCGCGTGCGGAACACAACACAAAAACCGATGAATTACGATTTATGACGATACCGGACGCTTTTCAGAACACTCCCGATCCCCTCGAAGTCTTCCAGCCTCCGGAGGAAGGTGCTGGTAGTTCCAGCCCCCTATCTGTCCAACCGATCTGCACGGTGGAAGTTAAGATATGTCCGCGTGAGGCCTGTCTTCATCTCTCTTTCTCTCTCTCTCTCTCTCTCTCTCTCTCTCTCTCTCTCTCTTTCTCTCTCCTCCTTAGTTGCTGCATTTCCGAGAGAAGGAAACCAAGGAGAAGAAAAGGAAAGCCAGCATCGGCGCAACGAAGATGGGGAACTAGGGACCGAGAAGTCACCGCCGAGGTGTTGAGAGTTAGTAGCTTGCTCCCAAGTGAGATCCCCAGATAAGATCGCTCGCGAATTAGCGAGAGGCCGAAATGAAGCTGAGGCTTCTCGTCGAGAGAAGCCCCGCGAAATTCGAATGCTTCACTTGGTGCGCGCGCCTGATCCGAGATTCTGAGGACATCCACGCACGGTGGGTTCTTCATGATGGGAAGAAGAAAGCGGACGCGTTGACAATATCCGGGACGATTTGCGCCAATCTTCCTGGAAGCTGGATGATTACGAGGAACCTTTTTGATTATCGCGATTGGCGATTGCTCGCAATGGAGATAGCGCGAGGCAAAACGCCGGATTCCTTGTTTCATGGCGAAGATGGAAAACGCGCCACTGGAGAAGCCACTGGCAGATCGACAGTGGAAGCGAGAGCAGCCATCATAGTCAATTTCTTGTTGGCTTCATGGCGAATCAGAGTGACCGCGGAGCGAGCTGGAGCCTGATCGGGCCGCCTCATTGTTTTTCCACGTTGAGGCCCCTAGCGGGCTTTATGAGCGTTGAACGGGCCCCATGATGCTCAGGAGCGTAAGAAGCCACCATAAGGGACTTTTGCAAGTCACCCCGAGGGCCTCTTTGTTCCTTGTTTGCTCTATCTGCCGTTGCTTCTTGCAAGGGTGTTGCAACGATGACGATGGCGATGACGACGCCGACGACGACGACGACGGGAATGACGACAACGTCGGCGATGACGACAACAAAGACGACGAGGACGATCGGGATGAGAAAAAACAAAATTGATTCTTCTTTGCTTCTCGCCTTCGCCGCTACCAGCTGCCTTCATTTTACCTACCTACCACGACACGATCATTACGTGCGCGAGGCGGACTGCTAATCCACCGGAAAGTTGGGCAAGCTGCTATAGCCTCGCCGACGAAGATGAATTATGATGTCGGGGATCCACGCTTGATTTCTTATTGGCGGCGTTTCTATCCTACATTTCGCCAATCCTCTCCCTACGCCCTCTGCCGCTACCCCCGCCCCTCCTCTTGCTGAGCACGATCTCGATATCGTAATTATTGCCCTGCGCGTTATACGCGCATGAATGGACCTGCGCTATTTGTCATTATACGCTCGATCGGTGATCGGCTCGTCTCATTATACCATCGAGTAATGCTCGCGTCGAGCGAATACTATTCTTGAACGATCGTCGACAGGTTACGAATTCATTTGATACGTGCGAATCGAGATAAGAATAAATTAGCAATAAATCTCATTCAACTTATTACACGCGGAAGACCACATTCGTATGCCGCGCGCATACGTAATTTGGGAATTTATTTGTCAAGGAAGAGTGCGCGAAAAATCGAAATAAAGAGCGGTCCCCCGCCGGTTCCCCCAGACGGGCAGAAAAAGAGCAAGATCAGAAAGAGAGAAGGGGAGAGGTAGAGGGAGAAATACGATTTTTCATCTTCGAATAAGATGGCGACGCCCGCGCCGGGATCCTGCCGAGAGCCGGTAATCATCTTGTTCTCAACGCCCCGTGAATAACACAAAAGGATCGAACTGGCGCTAATTATGTCGCCGTCCGCTTATATACGATACAGCGGTCGTGATCCCGGGACACGTGAGGGAACGAGCGCCTCGAAGCCACTGTGACGAATGGACCGGGTTGTAAGGTGGACGAGTCAACGTTCCGGGGAAATTATCACCGTTCGAGAATTTGAAACGGTTTCAGATCCGTCGTAACGATCCGGGCGTGAAAATCATGGAAAAGGAATGGATAGTACGGTCCTGTCACGCCTCCAGATCCTCTGATTTCCCGCCTGATCAGCCGCACTAGATACTCGACGCACGCACCGATCTTTACCCGTGACAAGTTTCACGAGTTAACGAAAAGGAAAAGAAAAGGAAGCAGATGATACGCCAAACCGCGTTAAATAGGGCGCAAACAAAATACGGAGGCTGCTGGTGGGGAAATCTGCAACCGTGCAAAATCAAATTCTGCCGGGTTATTATCGATTTCATAGATCGAGGAAAGGAATCTATTA
>JAHMML010000071.1:101235-198735 GCA_020341155.1 Eciton burchellii
TTATATCATCGAAATTCCAAACCGCGTTAAATAGGGCGGTACAAATAAGATATAGAGGGAAAATCTGGAAAATCAAATTCTGCCGGGTTATTATCGATTTTATCCATCGGCGAAAGGAATTTACTATTGAACCAAATCACTTCTGCAATTAAATTTTCAAAGTTTATATTATCGAAATATTGAAATACTGTTGAAAAGATTATATGATCTTCATTTATGAATGCATGAATTCTTGTATATGTATAATCATTATCACTGTTTCATTAGCACTTCGTATATCGCTAATCTGTCTTTTTTTAAGAGTTACCTTACAAATGTACAAATCCCTTAAGATGTAATGAATCTCTTTATATCAGACAAGCTTTTTTAATTGTTCTTTAACAAACATTTTATCGCGGATTTTACAATCACACGGCTAAATTTGTTATTACCGATTTATCACGCTTGACTTCCGATTTTTATCTCGATGAAATTTATGATATCTGCGATCAGGCGATAGATTTGTCGTGTTTGTTCTCACAATGGAAGTTTCGGGTATTTCCTGCTTCGATTGGTCAGCCGATCGAAGAACCGTATGAGTTTCTCAGAAACTAGCGATGCCGCCAAAAGGCGCAAGATTGGCTAGGCGGGCGTCGACCATCGCCATGAATTTAATTAGGTACCAGACAAAGTTTCTTCTACATGCTTGCGACTTTAAAGCACTGATATGCATCGTTCAATTATCTGAATGCTTAAGATTCTTTCGAATATGAAAAACAATGTGAATAAATCCCGTTCTTGTTTCTTACTTGTGTCTACTGTTCTTTGCGTTTTTTCAAGAATTTGATTCTGATAACGATGACGATAACGATTCGATAAAATATTGAACGGATTTAGGAATGTACAGAATGTTATATCACAGAGAAGATTAGAAAGATGTGTAGCAAAGTGCAAAAGGAGCACGTACGAACAGGTAAAATATGTTCAAGGTACTGATTGACCATTTCTTCTCAATTCTTTATCATATTTTCTTAATTGCACGAGACAAAAATAATCAAGCTCGTTGTAATCTTGCTCTACAATGTATGCACACGATATCTCGGATTGGAATAAGAATAAATAAATTCTGCAGGATACTGATCAGAAGTAACATACGGGGCGGAAGCCGGATAGATCTTGTTTTGTCGAACAGGAACTGTCATTCGGAATCTGACTCTCGGCGGTGGGATAAGGGCTAAATGCCATGCCAAAAGAGGCTGAAAGGCAGGTAAATCCCGACAAATGACAGGATCCAGCCAGATAATACCCCGGCTTTGTGTCATTCATGGTATGAACATTCGCCATGAATGTTCGCGAATTGTATTTTGGAATCTGAATTGTGACCTGAGAGAAACTTGAGGAAAGTCGCGCAACTCCTCGATTCTATCTGGAAATTGCCAGAGACATAGATAGCAACAATCGCTTCCAATATGGATATATATTAGAGAGATTAGCCCAGATAAGTGTAGAGATCAGATCGATCAGCGGAATCAATCGTTCGTTAAATCATGCAGGCATCTTTCCTATGCGCACAGAGTGTATGTCATGATTAGTCGTGATCTTTCTCGAGTTTTGAAAGAAGATTTAATTATGAAATGATTAGACGACTCCATCGCCCAGTAGTACGCTGCAGAATAATTTTCTTTCTTTCTTTTTTTTTAATGCATGTTTTCCGCCTTACGTGCCTGCGTTTTAACGTCATCTATTCACCGGTCGAACAATTCGCTGCTACTTGTACTTGAAATATTCTCTTCCTCTTCAACGATCGTAACGAGCTGCGGTTCCCTGTATCCTGGAGCGGCGAAGTGAGCCTAATGAAGACATCTCGGTAACCTGGCAGAAAGAGGAAGGTCTCCTCGGCCTCTATCCCAGGGTTCCAAATCACCCGCACAATGACCGACTTCGCATCTATTGTTAAAGCAGGTCCGCGACTAGATCGGCTCTGCCTATAATGGCACGGAGCATTGGTGGCAGTATTGTGCCGCTTGCTGAAAAGAAGGCAGAGAGAACCGCCGTGATCTGTGAATCAAGACCTCGTGCTATCGAGCGAAGGCTCGAAGGAATCCAATGTGAGAAAGATTCGACTCTACAACCCTCCTTCGTTCGCCAAAAATGCCCTGCTCGGGTCGATGCCGATCGTCCGTGGTAGCGAATGCGTGAAAAGGATTTCACAGAAAATTCAAATACGCGGGACGTGCTCGACCTGTAGGCTGTTTGGACCATTTAACCTGCAGGCGTATCTGTTTTGCGGTAGATGATACTAGCTTTCCGCCACTCTTTACCCCGATGAAAAGCATTTCTTCAGTGCAATACTCACGCGAGTTACGCGTGAATACTTCGCTGAGATACATGGTTTTATTACTCGGCTTGTTGTGCAACTTTAGACAGATGTAGGATCTTATTCTTCCATTTCTTTTATCATCTTTTACAGTTCCTCTCAACGAATTGCGAATCTTGATGTTTTTATGTACACGTACGGTTATAAATGCAAAAATCGGTGAATAATCATTATCTATTTTTTTCTTGTTACTATGTATTCGTTGTTGTTATTATTATTATATATTTGCGAACTATCATATAGAAATGAATGAAAGAGCAAAGTTGAGGCGTCGGAAGATTAGATAGTAATAATTTCAAGTAAATATACGAAGTAATGAAAACACCATCGTTTGTGACGAGATAAAGAGGATTCAATTGAATGAAAGAGTCTTCTACAGACATTTTACAAACGATCTACACTTTGATCTGAATTATTTGAAAAAAAAATCTCACTTATTAATATCAAAAATAAATTGAAAACAATACGTAAAAAAAATTTGGATAAATCCAATCGTGGATTAATAAACATTTAATAAACATACTCTCCTAATTTATAAAACACCAAATTTTCTTATTTTAAACTACTAGATGTATTATAATTAAAAGTAAACTATTAAGTATTATAATTGAGGTATTATCTAATCTTAATTTATAATTATAACTTCATCAAATGACATATTTTTCACATAAATAAATTATTTTAAACTATTTTATATTTCGTCATAAGACTTATTTAATTTATCCAAATTATTAATAATTAATATAAATCTTATACTCTCATATCCATAATTCAATTTCTTTAATAAAGTTTAACCGCAATTATTGGTACTAAATTAATTAAGAAAACTATAATTTTCTGTTAATTACATTAATAACGTTAATCAATTTAGATACAATATATATATATATATATATTATATAATAAAATTATTTAAATTTTATTATTAATTAAAGTATTATTTTTACTATAATTTTATATCAAATTTTTTAAATAAAAATTAATATTCGTGAAGTGCTCCAGATCGTCAATAGTCGTATGATCTAGCAAACAGCATAAACATGCAGAAGTGGAAAAGGAATAATAAGCCGTTCTTCTTTAATACTTCCCGATAGATCATCTACCATTTCGCATACTTGCCGATCTTCTTTACCTAATGCCTTAAAATTTCGCGCAGTCATTCGCAGAATGGTAAAATATTTCTCCATTCACCTCAATCCTCGCTTTGCCCTCTCACGCAGTGAGGGTATCTTTATTACCGGGCACCCTATATATTAATGGCAGAGTCGCACGGCCACGTGATAGGTGGTAACTAGTAACTGGTATCTGATGATTTGTAAGTGGTAGCCCGCCGCGCGCCCGGCTAATCCTACAAAGCGCGCCGACTTTAGAAATTTCTGGACAATTTATTCCGTGGCATGTGATGTGCAAGGACGCTGATCGCGCGGTTAGCCCACATTGTGACCGACTACGCGTGAAAGCTGGAGCTAGGGTGGGATGTGCGTAGAATTGGCTGTCTCGCTGCGTCGTTCCGATCAACAAGTGGTCTGAAAATTTACGCGACGAGGGAGACAGCGAAGAGATAACATCCTAGGGACAAATTGAACTTCCAGGAACTTCTCCAGGAAAAAAGCATCGCTTTTTTCGCATTCTTCCGCTTGCGCTTCGAACGCGGATAGAATTCGTCTTCTTTTCCTCGGTTGGAAGGAATTGTTAAGCGGCTAACTTAAGAGAACCACTTCTCGAAGAGGGTGATACTCTCGCTAAGGGAAGCTAGCGGGTAGTATCCAGAAAATCGTTTATCGTTTCTCCCGCAGATGCGTCCCTGGCGTTAGTGTCGTCTCCGTCTTCGCCGCTGTTTCCGTCTTTCTCGCGGTTGCTTCTTTTTTATTTCCTCACCACCTCACTCTCTCTCTCTCTCCCTCTCTCTCGTGTCTCAATCTATAGACCCCTCATCATGTTTTAATTTCACGGCCGGCTTTCCCCTCGCTCTGGATTCCTTCCGCGCTGCCAGCAGCCGACGGTACCAGATAGAAAGAAAGGGAGGATGAAGGAGGAAAAGCAAGAGAGGGAGAGCGAGCTCTCGTTGGTAACGAAGATAGAACGCGGACGGCCCTAGGCAAGAGAGAGACGGCACGCTTACTCCCACCAGTCGAACATATCCACGGGGGCGTCACCCCGAGCCCCCTTCCGACAGAGGAACTCCCTTTATCCAAACGTCGATGACTCGGCACAAGCGGCGGGGTGAAGGGAGACGGGTGAAGAGGGGTGAGATGCCTCGAAGAGGGGAGGTAGTAACAATCTGGATGGTAGTAGTGGTTGTTGCTGCTGCTGCTGCTGCTGGGGCACGAGAACCTTACCCCCACTGTTCCGCGGCTCAATGTGTTCTCTCTGCATCGCGCACTCAGCGTACGTCACCTGCTTTTGGTCATCCAAAGGGCCGACGGCGAATGGCATAAAAAGACTGCCAGCCTCGAGGAGGAAGAGAATAAAATTTCCGATTTCTCTCGGAATTGACGCATAGCCGCTGACGACTGTCCCTTCATTTTCGGGTCGACGCGCGACCTTCGTCGATCTCGTGAATGAAACGTCTCGCTTTGCACTTTTCGTGAAATCTCTTAATCTCCGTAAGTCGTCACCCTCCGATTAAACAAAGCGCACGATTCGGAAGAATGTTAATGTCATCACGATGCATCTGATCTTTCAATCTTGCCGATTTAACGATCTGTTCGTACGATCAGACTGTTAATTCGCATTAGCAAACGTAAAGTGATTTGTATCGTGTCCTTAATTGCCGAATATACATGGCTGACATGGATTCTAAGGAAAAACGCATGCACACATGCGCATCAGGGAATGATATAAAGTTATTTGCGAAATAAAATCCTGACATGGGCATCCTTCGACGAATCGGGCCTTTCGTCGCGTATGGGAGTTATCGCAACCAAGGACCGCGTCTCGAATGGGATTCTGCAGGAGATCGGTTTGTTTTGTGGATTAGGCTCGTGTTTTAGTCGCGGGCCGCAACGAATCACGAAACGCGGACCGGCGCACGTCGCCGCTTTTTCTGCCTGCGGCTCGTCGTTGGGCTTGTCGTTGCCACGATGGCGAGCTGTGAAGGGCTACGTCCGAAATTGCTTCCATAAATGTTCAGCGCACATAATCGAATTTGCAAAATAATAAATTCGTTGATTGGAAATTAATCAAGTCAACGTTTACGATTTTACGCTGAGCTGCAGAAATGTTCTGCCATCGATGTGAACAGCTCGGAGGCTCGAGGCGTAGCTGAGACATCAAAGCTCATGTACAGCGTTAGGAATTTATCGTAAAAATAAATAATTAATATACGCCATCTGTTTACATCAATACCTCGGTAGAAATGATCTACTGATCTGTATGAGATGCTTATTTCTTAATAAATGATAATTCTATGAAGATAGAAATAAATATCATTACATTGTTCTCGCCGATCGTGCTTAATTGTTGACACGTAAATCCTCCCTTTCGGTATTCCCCTATTCTCTCTTTTTGGCATACGTCTTTGTTCTCCAACAGCTTTACCAAGCTTGAACAATGGACTTCCCCCTCTTCAATTTACGGATATAACTTCTTTTCACGTAACAATGTAATATTATGACGACTTGATGATCTATGTTATCCAGAATGTTCGAAATTTCGATTCGCGTGAATAAATGGAAATTCGATTAAGAGACGAGTTATTCGGTAAAACGCGAGATGCTAATGATGCATACATATATGATACGTCAACCGGATGTGTCCGGTGCGTAAAACATTCCTAGATCGTGACACTGAGTAAATCTGATCAATTGATTCCAATTGATTATGTAAATTCTCGAATACATGACAAACAGGTACGTTTAAGATGAGCCGTTACATTATTGACTTTTATTAAAAGTACGTATAAGTATACATGCGCTAAATATACAAAATTATAATAGTATATTATATAAAAGAGTTTTCGGAGGAAAAAATATGTACAATAGGAATATATATATATATATATATATATATATATATATATAATTTGTGACAGATTTGGATGTAAGGGGGACGGAGTTAGTAACGAAACTTAGAGTAAATACGAGCATCGTCGTTTTAAAACGACTGAAATCAATCATTAGTAAGCAGAACAGGTTAGCAGAACAATCTCTTGATTGAACATTTAGACTCACGAGAGATTCTTGATACATGATGCAACTATTCTTCTGCTTACACTATCTATTGAGCTAATAGTAAATTATATGTTATTTAGCATGCGTCTCGCTTGCTCCTTTCTTAAATTCGATATAGCGACGTTGCTGCGGCTTCGTCCCGGATGGCTTGAAAGGACAACGTTATTTTCCTCAAAAATTAAACGTGAAACCTTCACGACACTAATGCAATTTCTAATAATTCTTCCGCAATTTTCCTGAGGTATCAATTTTTGTACGCACGTTCTATATGTATTTTTGCTAATGTTGCTTTCGGAATTTAATATAAATGCATAGATCGGAATTAATATTTGCTGAAAAAGAATGTTAAATAACATTATTATACAGATATTTAAATCATATGCATATACATATATATAATTTTCTATATTGCATCTGGATTAACTGAGGAATCATTGGAATGACATTTTTATCGATCTTTCTCGCAAGCTTCATTGTCCTAAAATAGAATCTTACAACGAAGCCGGGCAACATGACACGATTTGTTGGAGAATAGAGAAAAATAAACAAACAAACAATAACAACAATAATAAAGATATTCTCCTTTCGTGATTGAGTATCGAGCTACGTCGTCGTATTGTTCGCACAACAATTGGCGCCATTCACAATTTATGACACTGTTGCACCATGTTTGCATACACACACACACACACGGTGTAAACTGCGATGATTGGAACATTATTTCTATATTTTAATATACTTGAACATCTTCCTAATTCTGGAAAAGCTTGTCAATAAAATATGTTCACTTATCAATTTGGCATTCTTTAGAATTTACATTATCAAATGATTTAAAACTATCAATAATTCAAGATTATCAATAATGTGGTCGATAATAAAATTATCGATAATCTAAAATTATCAAATTATCAATCAATTATTGTATTTAAATTATTATTTTGGCTATTTCGATTGTACTTCAATCTAATAAATATTACTATTATTAGTATCTAATATTTCAATCATCTGCAGCAACATGTCGTGAAAACGATATAGATGGAAGACGAGAAAGAGCTTCCTCGAGTCTTCCCTATTTCATTGGTTGTATTTTGGCACGGGGTTGAGTCACGCGCGCTTATTTTTCACTTTAAAACATAGTTACGCATAGAAATTCGATTTGAGAGATGTTTTCCTTTGATTAATCTTGGCTTTAGGAAATATTAGCCCCACTAATGGGGCTATTATTAGTCCTGATAAATTTCGGCACTACGTAGACATTACATAAATCATTATTCATAAATAATCATATTAGACAAATAAATATATCATGAGTGCCGAAGAAATATATAAAAGATATATATAGAGAAAGAGGGAGAGAGAAAGAGAGAACACGATTAATAAATAAGATAAAATTATGACTTGAAACATAACATCTTTTGCGTGTTTTGATAATGGCAAATTACGACAAATCAGTCATAAATTTACGGAGGACACCGTCCAGCGGCTTCGTCCGCGCTCAATCTTCTCAAAGGTCGTGACTCGTTCTCGTTTGAGCATTTAGAGTGAATCGAAGTTGGATTCTCGATCACTAGTCTGTGAGGAAGTATCGATTAATAACGTGAATGAAAAAACGACAATTTTTCAAGGGGACATTAATGCTTTTTATCTTACGACGAAGAATATAAATCATCTTACCCTATCCGGACTGTACAGTGGCGGATGCTGTGCTGGAAGTCTCAGTGTACTGCCTAGATCTCGTTCGGCCATGGTGTGCCCTTCACTGGCGCTATCCCTGATGTCCCTATTATCTCTGCCATCTTTGACGCTGCTTCTTCGTACAGCGGCGACTTTCGTTGGAGGTTGGATCGTCGTTTCGCCGCAAGATCTTGCCAGAGTGGAGCCAGCCTCACCTAAATCTAATCTGAGCAGCTTCGTCGGAGCTTGAATGGTTGTTTCACCGCATGAGCGAGCCAGAGTTGAATCCAGATCAGTTTGAAGATCCGCGCTTCTTAATATCTTCGTTGCCGCTTCCACGGTGGTTTCGCCACAAGAGCGTGCCAAGGTGGATTCAGCATCTGCTGCGTGGGTCACCGTCGCTGATACCTATCGAATCGAAGAACCAAGATATAGATTTTTGCGTATACATTTATATGTGGATCTGTTTATCTGAGATAAGCAGCGGAAACCAACCTGAAAACCTGCGCTTACGAGAGCACCTGTGGGCGTCACCGGATTTCTCGGACCTGGCAAGTCAGCCTCTTTGCAATCCTTCATGCTAGATATACTCTGTTTCCTGTTAGCTGGACAGCTTGTGCCATTATCAAGATAATTTATGAGTTTGTGTTCCTCGGCAGCGAACGTGCTCATACCGGCCTTATAGTTCTGCGGCGATTGCGGTGCTGATCGATATTTCGCGCGTGGAATCATGACCGTCAGGGAGCGATCGCGCTGATCATCATTGACTGGTATCACTACGGACGTATTAGATGTGTTACGTTATTGATATTGATATCTCGTAGGGATTTGTGTTTAAGATGTATGTTATACTCGTAATCTCAGCGTTAAGAAAAGATTACGCTTAAAAAGTGGAGTTTAAAATGCGACGAGAGAAATACGGCGAAGCAAGAGAATATACCTGCTGCAGGCACTGCGGTAGCCTTTCTGGTTGGATGACGCGATTTTCCATTGATCTTATGAACTGGTCGCTTGTTCGGCGGTAACGGCGCGATCATTTGCGGCGGTGGTGGCAAAACGTGTGGTACATGATGGGGTATTGCCAAATCAGCGATACTACCCTCGCTACTGGTGTCACCACCTGTACCTGGGATCATTGCTCGCCTATCGCCAGTCTTCTGATCGCGTCCTGGATGACGGAAACATGACATTCCCACACAGATCGCCAGGAGACCCAACAAGATTGCCCCGGTCGTTATCAAAGCTATCAACAAAACTGTCAAAGCGCTTCAATCCATCTGGCTCTTCATTTTTTTCATCATTCATAATAAATTCGAAACCGCTCTATCGTGTACGAGTTCTATATTGTACCTTTGAGATTAACTTGACAACGTTGGCCGCTGTGCCAAGGGAAGCATTCGCATACTTCTTGACCGAGAGGATTGGTGACGCAATGACCTTTGTTATTACAGCCGGTGCACCCCAATGGGGCTTGAGAACATATTCTTCCCGGATATGCTGGATTCTCTGATAAATCGGCCCATCCTTCTCTACAGGAACATTGGTAGGACCCTCGTAAGTTGAAGCATGCCGCATGGGGCGAACAATCGTGATGCGGACCGTTTTCTTTGGAAGTGCACTCATCAAAATCGACAGCTTCGATCTAAATTATATTCGAAATTATATCTTATGAATTTACAATTCATTAAAGTTTCTGTTATAAATTTATTATAGATTTATTAATTAATTTGCTCATCACAGTTAACTAACCAGATCAAGATTCTTCGAGGCATAAACCTCTGTACCACCCAGACTGTAATTGCTTCCAACTAGATATTTGCGAAGAACCTCCTTCAGTCTAGTTTCATTAGCATTATCGCTAAGTTGCACATGAAACTCGACTTTTGTGGGATCTGGAGAGAATCCAGCGATCTTGAGTCCTCTGTATACATCTCTTAAATCACTCTGCATCAAAGTTCTATCTAAGGCATCCTTTGTTGGAACTGCCAAATGTTTGAATGTTGTCGATGTAGAATCGTTTAAGACACCTTCGTACGTCAATAATTCATGTCCAATGCGGTCCAAAGCAACGCGTAAGGTGTACGTATAAGTCGCTAAAATTGTCATAATCGTTAGTAAAAGGATCAATTAAATTAAACCATTATTGTCGCATTAAGAAAAAGTGCATAAAGGAATTATACGCGTAAATATATCCGTATAACATACGCTTGCAGGGACGATCTGGGAACATTCTTGCAAATCCCGGCCGGCATATACATCTCATCTGATTTTCTACTTCGGCGCACATTTCAGACTTCGATGACTTGCATTCTGGTGTGCATTGATTTGCAACAGGTGTAAGAGGCGCCACTGGCGCTCCTAATATTCCACCCGCCAATACTCTATGAATTTCGTTGCCTGTTGGATCCTGTTCATCACGAGACACTTCTTCTCCGTATTCGGCTTCAACCTGAAAATTTCAATGAATGCACATTTATTACAACAAACGATAATCTTCCTCGATATATTTTTTAAGGGGCAATTGGCAAAAAAGAATCTGCGAATTAAAAGAAGCATGCTTAATGAGAAAATATCATATATATATCATGACGGTTGACACATTTTGAACCTCTATGTACCTCTTCCGCTCCGGGCGCGGGTGGTTTTTGATCACTCATTACGACAAATATGGAATCGTTATCCATAACGTTATCATACGAGGGTATTCTTGTAACAACCGACTGTAAGATCGTTGAAGTCACCGTAGATATGACACTTGTCGGACGCAATAATGTTTCTGTCACAGTTTCTACTGTTGTCGTGGTTATTGTATGCGTGAGCAATAGTGTCCTTGTTGTTGGCGGCGAACCCAGCACCGACGTTTTTGTTCTTGTTACGGTCAATGTCTTGAACCGAGTCACCTAGTTTGCCAGAAATGTTAAAAAGATTATAAAATTTTCTGAAAAATAATGAATAAAGGAGTAACATCAACAAGAGGTTTCATCTAGAAATGTTCGTACCTCTTTTGGTTTCATATGTAGAGTAGTACTGGACTCATTTCTAGCAACAATACTAGCTGTAGTCTTTGCAATATTCTGCGTGGCTGAATCGCTTGTCTTAAGACGCGTTTTGTTGTCTGATACCGACAACAGCGTGCTGGTTACTTTAGTGATTGAACTATCGACTCTGGTAGCGATTATAGATGATTTCGGATTCGCTGTTGCATTTACTACGCTATATTTGATTATTTGGGATTTTTGACTCATTTCTACATTCGATGCGGTCGAGTATTCTTGCTTCTTTTGATTCGTTCCTACAATAAATGTCAAAGATTCGGTGGGTTCCAATCTCGTCGATGGTGAAACGTTTTCATAACTGGATTCCAAATATATTGGATGTTCAGGTCTCTTTACAGGATTTGGAGGAATATTCAACGTATGCGATTTCGTCGAATCATCACCGACAATGATCACCGATGACTTAATCGGTTGAATATAATCCACTTGAGATGGTCTCAGTTTTGTCGGCGTTATCATATTTGTTAACGATATTGATGTCGCTTGAATCGAAATTCTAAAATGCGGGTCACATATTAACGACTCGTTTATTCATACTGTAATAGAAACATTAAAACCTTGATTTAAAAACAAATCTACATACTTAGATGCAGGTCTTGTATCGAAAGGTCGCACAGTATAAATGCTAACGTGCTCTGTCATTCGTGTCTCTATAGGTCTGAGAATCTCGGGAACGTCGATTACGACTGGAAGATCAACGGTACCATGAATGATTGGTATTTTGGACTCGATGT
The DNA here is from genome assembly GCA_020341155.1 of Eciton burchellii. NCBI lineage: Eukaryota > Metazoa > Arthropoda > Insecta > Hymenoptera > Formicidae > Eciton > Eciton burchellii. The sequence goes on from JAHMML010000071.1 coordinate 113,228, forward strand.
CGTGGACAACTGGAATATGAGACGTAGCGACAGCGGTGGCTATCTGTATGGAACCGGAAACCGCGACAGCTGGTCTGACAGTAGCTATTTCGAGTGCTTTCGTTGTTGTTAACACCGCTGGTGGTGGCATTATGTCCTAAAGAGTAATGAATGTTATTGAATCCGTTATGCTCATTTAATCTTAAAAATAAACTTTGAGTGCATTGTACTTGGAGTCTCACCTGTGATAGCAATTCTACGAGGAAAGGTCTTGTCAGTGACGGTCGTGGGCTAGGCGGAACCATATTGGTACTAGGTAGAGGTGCTGCGAGTGTTGTCGATTCTTTTAGAGGTATATATTTTGGCGGCTTTAAACCTGATTCACTGGTCGTTATCACAGCGAATCTATCTTCTAGCGGTATATGAGTGGTAGTGATGTCTACTGGCGGCGGCGACAATCCAAGCACATCGTCCGATGGTGGTGGAGGAGGTTTAAGTCCTTCTTGCTCGTTTCTGTTCGATTGGCCGGATCCTGCATTCAAGGGCGGTGGCATCATATTTCTGGAGGGAATGTTCATTTCCTTGGTATTAATTGGTCTTATCTTGATTTCGTCTTGCTTATTTTGAGACTCTACAGATGCGGAGTTCGCTTGGTATGCTGTATTTAAAGTTGCGTTGTTCACTTTATTGTGCGATAAATTATTCTTTATAATTAACATACTGGGTGGTCTTTCGGTCTGCGTTTTACTATCCACTTCTTCGCCCGTGATTTCAACCGGCATGGAAAACTTTATGTTCGGGCGATTGTTTGTTTCCAATCCCATAGTTCCCGTGGAACCACTGGAAACGATTACCGGTTTTGGCACTTGGGGCTTCGGCTTTGTCAAAATATGGGGATACTCTGGATGCACTCTTGTAAACGTTCCATGTTCAGGCCGGATAACGTTCAGATGATTATCCCCAATCGTTGTCGGACGAAGTGCGGTGCTGTTTTTGTTCTGAATTACTCGCGTGTTAATCTCGTAAATATGTCCCATCGACAATTTCTGTTGCGATTTCACAATATCCGACGTTATTACATCTACATTCCAATTGTGAACATCATGATTCATTTTTATTTTATGGTCCAACGTTTGATTAATGAAAGTTTCTGCAGTATTCGGTTTATGACTATCTGGAGATTTTACGATGTAATCAGGCTTGATTTCTAATTTAATGGGCGCCTTCGTTGCTATTTCGGGTTTGCGATATACAACTGGTCTCGTGTCAGGCCTAATTGGTCTGTGATATGGTCTTCCTGGCTTATCTGTTTCAGTAGCAAATTGAAGCGTGATTGCTGGTGGCTTCAGATTTATGATATCATCGCGTTCGAGCGAATTTGATGTCGTGATATGTTCGTCTCGCGTTTTTGCGATTGATGTTGGCTTTACGTTTTTATTATCAGACACATAAGTGCCATGAACTATTTCATACATAGGTTTATCTTCTTTTCGTTTATAACCATATGATATGGTGACAGGGTCCACATGTCCATTGTAAACTCCGAATGGTTTGCCTTGTATTATAGGCAAATCGTAAGGTCTCGTGTTGTAAGGATCAATGTCGTAAGGCTTCTGAAATAATAATAATTTTCCATCAGTTCCCGTCGTGTATTCTTGCTGCACTTCTAGCGGTTTGCTCACAACTGCATTGATGGAAACAATTGGTCCATAAAGAGTTTGCAATTTTAGAGTTTGGTTAGTATCTTGAGAATACGCAGTATTTATCGTAGCATTCGTATCCTGTTTTTTATTTCCTTGTTTGTAATCATGATTCTGGTAATTTACGTACTCCGAGGCACCGATGTCAGAGTCCAGTAATGTCTGTTCTGACTGTGCATTGATCTGCCATTTTTCGGAATTATCTTTTGATGATGTATATTGTGGTCTTATAGTGGATACCTGAGAGTGTTTATTTTCTTCCAATATCGGATTTAAGTGTAAAGGATTGTGATATTCTATCGCTCCAGTTGGCACATAATCATTTTGCTCAGTTGGGCTATTTGGTACCGCAAAATTACTCACGCTCATCTTGTCGGGATAAACATACGGTGATCTGTTCTGATGATCTATTTGAAGAGCGAATAATTTAGGCGGTATTCTAGTGGATTCCTGAGGAATTTGACTTATCAATGGACGATGCGATAACGCAAAACCATTTTGTGTTTTTATCGGAGGTCTCTGCAGTCCAGGATATGTTGGTTTTCTGATTGATGGATGAGCAACAGGTCGTTCCACAATGACATGCCTATCTAAAGGACGTTTGGTTGTCGGCCTTGATATGGGTCGTGGTCTCGATCGATTTATTACGAATCTATTTGGTTTCTTATCTGATTTCCAGTTGCTCAATGTTATTTCGTTTCCAGAGTCTGGCTTGCCAGGCAGTATGTACCGATGTGGGATTTCCGCCGGTATGGACAATTCTGCACGCCTAGGTGGAATTTGTTCTGGATTTTGAACATTTAGGAAATGACCGTGTACTGGCGGCTGATGAATAGGATGTACGTGAGAATGAACAGATAGATGAGATGCGGATTGTGGTCGAACATTTATTGTTTCCGGCTTATGATGCACAAGAATTTCTGTATGTACGTGACCTTGACCAGAATTTCCAGATCCATCGGGACGTTTGATTAAGTGTATTTCTGATGGTCTTTTATCAGGTCGTAATAAAGGTGCTTCCTGCACTTCTTGCGGTCTCCCATAATCAACGCGCACAGATGATACTGGAGTTGCGTGTGGATGATTAGAGAAATTCGGTTTCAGAGAACTAGATTTGAAATTGGTAAGTGGTGATGGTGGGACCATAAAATCAGCTGGACCTTTTTCGCTTGAATACTGTGATAAATCTTCGATCTATGAATATATAAAAGAAATAATTATTATTATATCATATTCTATTATTTTTTCTAATTCTTTCTATTAATATGTATTTTATTTAAAATCAAATAAATAAAAAATCTGTATTATTATTTATTAATACTACAAGATTTATTAATATTTTAACGATATTTTGTTAGAATAATTCAACTAATAACATTGAAACATCTATTTTATTATATATAAACCCCTTACATACCTTTTGGATGCCAATGAAACCTGGCCCAATTTCCGGTTCTGGATAAGGCGAAGGATCATCAAAATATTGACCACTTACATGAGGTTCGTTAGTATCCCCGAAAATCAGAGCTTGCGTTCCACCTTGAGGAATCACAACATTAGCTACTTGACTAGGTTGTATATTAACTAATAGAGGCTGTCCTGTTGATCTATCAATGACATGTGGAATTTGATGAACTATTGGTTCAGTAAAAATAGGTTTTGATTCCGATCCTTGAATCACGATGGAACTATCTGGTAATAAAGGATCCTTTTGTGCCCACGGCGGCCGCTTTTGTTCCTCTACAAGCAAGGTGGTTGGACCAGATTTCTCAATTGGTTGTTCTGGATGAACCTTAAAAAAATTTATCATGTATCGTCTTGCATTTTTCAGTTCGTTTTATAATATAAAGTATTAAAATGTCCTATCAAATCTTACAGGTGGCAAAGGCAATATCAAGGGATCTTTAACACCCCATGGCCTTCTGTATTTTTCCGGATTCCATTCCGGAATTTTATGATTTACGTTAGGATTTGCATACTGTTCTACATTCGGTCTATGAGGTGGTTTCAGCAAGGGATCATTCTCCAGTATATCTTGTTTTGATATGATTCTCTTAGGTGGTGACGGTTGAAGCAATTTTTGAGGTTTCTTAGAAAGTATTGCATGATCAGTGTCAAGAGGAATGGAAACCGGTACATTTAGATGTTTCTCGTAAATCTGATGCGCTGGCAAGATCTGTATCTGTGGATCTTGCGTGGTTTGTTGAGCTTGTACAGTATCGCGATCATTTTCCAAAACTTCCAAGACAGGATGTACTGGAATATTTGGTACCGGTAATGGTGGAGGTTTCATGCCGATGTGCTTCTCGTCTTTTAGAAATGTTTGTGGTGGCCTCGGCGCCATTTTCCCCGGCTTTCCTATGATAACGTCACTATTTGCAGTAATCACTTCACCCGGAGATATTGGTATGCCATCGGCAAGACTGCTGGCAACTTTGTGGCGTGTCTCGGCGATATAATTATGATTGAGGTTCGCCAGATGAGCGGCTAAAACGAACAATCATGTGAAAAGAAAAACTGAACGGATAGATAAAACATTCGTGAAAAAAGAAAAGTTACCAATATGTTGACTTTCTGCAGTCTCTATGTCACCATCAGCGAATTCTGCGACGGGTATGTAAATTGGCGATCTCTGCGTTGTGACTTCTTGGACATCTGTGAGAGGTGCGGTATCGTTCCTGCGAATGGCTGTAGTTTTTCCTTGCAGTAATCCAGCCATCGCCGTTATGACTGGGCCAAGAGCAGATAAACTGTTAATTCCTAGGGAACCCAAACTAAGAAGATTGCTAACTTGAAGATCATCTCCGGACTGAGAATTGGGACGTTTGTTTTGTGATTCGTCGCTCATCGATAATGTTGTACCATTGTTATCCTGTTCAATTGATGCAACCGATAATTCAATGTTACATAAATTACATTAAGAAATGCTAATAATTTTTTTTGTTGATTAGAAAGACATTACAAGTCAAATAATTCACCTGCTTATTGATCAAATCTGTTGGCTTTACATCAGCATTAACGCTTTCTGCCAAAATCACCGTCGATGTCTCAGTTGCGCTCGCGGAGCTTGTCTCGTGTTCTTTCGTAAAAGAGGACGTTTTCAAGGGCATGTCCGTAGTCGCGGTTGGATCAATTTGATCTTCTTCATCAAAAAAGATGATCGTTGAGCCAGTGACGACATTCTTTACTGGATCAGAATGGTGCGCGGTTGTCAACAATGCGTTCATGTAACCGGCATCTAGTAAACTTGGAGCTATCGACTCGGTCACGACGTTTTCAACGATATGTGAACGAGATGTCACGGTTGTTGATATTTCGCCATTTGGACCAGCCTGATAAAGAAAAGATTCTTATATTTGCATAGCATGTAACGTTACATACATCTTGGATCCCGCGAATACCTGTAGTAATGTCGTGAAGTAAGTGAAGGTGGTGAGATATGTTTTGGTGGCAAAGATCTGTATAGGTTCTGGCGTAGCATTGATCGGGGCAGTTTTCATAGTTGTTTTTCGTACCGGCACTTTCTCGAGTACTACGTCGGTTGATGTGGCTATGTTCGTACGGATCACTTTACTGCCTTTATCCAAAAAGGTGTTAAAGTACGTATATGTGATGTAATACGTTTTCATCGTGTCCGTTACACTACCGTCAATATTATCCAAGGCAGTCAAGGTAGTCGTAACGCTGGTCGGTCGTGGCGGAGGTGCTGATTCTGTTATTATTAACTGGAAAGAGATTAAAAAAGTAAATAATATCGCAAAGAATGTCAATTAATGCAGAAATTTATGGAGAAGTAAGGAACCTGGGTAATCGTGTCGCTAACTGTTTCTATTTTGGTTCGACCTTCGTCCATAAATGTCTTTTCCAGCATTCTAGTACTGAGATATGTATTAGTTTCCGGTTGCGGAGCTTCTGATGGCTCAAGAATCATGTCTAGATAATGCTGAGGTGCAGTAACCGTGTTTGTTATGACTTTCGTACTACTTTCTAAGGCGTCATTTACATCCGGATGATCCGTGTTCAAAGTTAAATATGTGTAAGTTGTTTTAAACACTTCAGTACGCAAAGTTGGTGATGCTTCCAAAGTTACAGCTGCTGTTTCAGATCCAGGTTTTCTATGTCGTTCTTCCGTCGCTGTGTTTGCCACCACCTGAAGAAAATGTGAGATTATTATGGAAGAACGATAATTTGCGGATATAATATAAGCGCAATATAAAAACTATATAGAGCATCTGACAAGATTTGGCTAAAATATGATTCTTGTTGATACATAAAAACGATATTGCACATGATGCAGAGTGCTACATCATTTATTAGTCAAAATATTACAACTATTAAAACTTTTTTGTTTAGATTATCTTTCTCGCGATCTAAAATCGTTTATATTTTTTTGAACAACTTAAATACTATTAGATTTTACTAACATGCGACAACTTTTATAGAGATTTTTATATAAAAAGAATTGATTAAACATTTTTATATGTTATATATTATACTAATTCATATATATTGTTTATTAATGGCGTATTTTTAAGATTATTTAAATATGAAAATCTCTATTCTGATATAAAAATGAAACAATATGAAAAACATTTACGACTGACAACTATACCGTTTAAAATTTGTGCGCTCAAATACACAATGCATTTATATACTAATATTAATAAATGTTATTGATGATGTTTATCGTGAAGGTATCGTGAAGTTAATATTAATTGATAAATTTTCAAGTATTTGAGAGGAATTTTAATATTTTATTATTACCGTTATATTTCTTGTACTTTATATTGCGTCTATACGCGAATGTACTTTAAGTGAGCTCAACACATCCCATTTGAAAATAATTTTAATATTAAAATTTTGATCTCAGGAATATTAATGATTTAGTAATTTAGTATTAATAAGCAGTGCAATTTGGGACATCTCGTATATGTGTATATGATATGATCTTTCTTTTATATAAATTATATCTTTGTATAATAAAATAATCTATATATTTTTACATATTTCAACAGTAGTAAGAAGAATATATGATGTCCTAATAAAACAAAGTACTTTAGCTTAAAATAGAGTATAATAATTGCTTAACATAACATAGCATTATGTAATATAAAATAACGTTTCTTAAGTTAACATATGATTAAATAATTACGGAATTGCTCGATTTTGTAATAATTTTTTTGCTATTACAAATTTTAATGACAAAAGTAGAATAATTTTCAATGTTTAATATATTTCATTTGTAATATATTATGTATAGATGTATTTGTATAAGCACCTGTTGTTCTGTGGAGACGGTAGTCGTCCCATCTTTAGTGATCGTGCTGAGATATGTGAAAGTTGTTGTGCAAGTCTTCGTGACAAACTCGTTTGGTTTATCCTGCGGGAGAAGCATGACCACCGCGTCTGACAAGGTAAGGGTAGGTTGTGGATTCGAGTTCTCCCAGCGTAAAGCCGGAGTAGGCCCAGCTACGATGACTTCCACACCATTTGACATTACACGTGTCGCTAAATTCAGTCTGCGTCCTTCCTCCTCATCTTTTGCCTCGTACTCAGCTATTATTATAATGTCAGCAACAATTTCAACAATTTTTACAATGTATTGCATATATTAAAAATATCCTTTTTCAACAAAGATTTCATTTGATACTATTTTTTCGAGACTTTTAAAAATCAGGATACACACATATGTATATATATGCGTGTTATATATATATATATAATATTAACGTTATGATTCTATCTTTCTAATATCTTTTATGTAATATTATGAGAAAAAATGTCAGAAAATCATAAGCACATGTAATATATCACCCACATTGTACAACCCAATTATTAAATATAATAGCTATATTAATATAGAAATAATTAAAAGAAAGAATTTCTTGTTTATATTATTAAATGTACAATGGTTTTTTTTACAGAGAATTATATTCAAGTTATTAAAATTACAATTCATATATACATATATATGCACATATATATAATATATGCATATGTTATGTATATAATAAAGAAAAAAAACGTAAATTTAGATATATACAAAGTCATTTGATCATATATAATATGTACATTTCATACAGGCTAATGTACAAAAGAAAAAAAATTTAGAATACCAAAAGCCAATAACAGAGCATTTACAAAATCCGTTTCGTACGAAGTCTAATCGAATTCGCGATAAAATCAGGAAATCTGTAGCGAAAAAAAAAGTATATATAGTATTAGTTTAAGGATTATGTTACGCGACGATCACATAAATACACCAAATACATTCACATTGATGAAATGGCTCTTTTCGTATTTACTGTCTTTATATTTTCTCCTCTTCAATTACTTCTCCTAAATTTTTCACCATAATAGAAGATGCTTTAACGACAATTTGTATTTAATTTAATTTACACATGATTTACATATAATTTAGCTCATATAATTCATAGATATTCATACTTTATGTTTCCTACAAGAATATATAAAATCTTTACGCGCGTGCATGTGTTGTCTTTGGTGAACAGTGCGATCGTCGCAAGAAAGAGGTGTCAGATGAGTAAAAGGGCTACTCACCAGCAACGGGTACTGGATTATACACAGACGATATGATGTTGGCTGACGACTCTATGGTAGAAGTCACAGTCATTGTGATGGGCACCGTCAGTGTAAGTGTCGTCACTCTCGGTCGTACAGTCGTCGACGATGTCACTTTAGTTTCTAGTCCATTAAGTTGCGTCACTACATATGTATACGTCCTTAATCGCGTCGACGTCACTACTGTCTCGGTATAATAAACGCTTATGCTAGGCTCCGGCGCGAGATCTGATATAGACTCGGTCATCAAATCGATCGTGGCCGGTTTAGATGGCAAGATCTCGGGAAAATCGAGGCGGGATAGGGATAAATAAAGATCATCCGCAAGTCCGGCCTCGATTTCTTCCGGTGTGGGCGAAGCGATCTTGGTCGCGGAGATTGTCTCGAGTACGGGGGATTCGGAGATTGAAGATTTTGTCTCGTGAGTGTAATTCGCACTCAACGGTATTACGCTGGGTATATACGAATCAAAGTGATCTGTCGTATCGGTATCAAGTATTGGTAACTTCGTGGTCTCAAGTGATATAATATTCTTGTATCTTGATGTAATTGCGGAATCGGACGGAAGGACCATTTCGATTGCGGAAATCAAAGTCGAAGTAGAATTGACTTTGACATCTGGTCGTATGGGTTGTACTGTCAATATCTCTTCTGGGATTTCGTTGGTCGCTTGTGTTATTGTGCTGCTTTCAGTACAATTTTCGACGGTTTTGATTAACTTTTGATCTTTATCCATATCAAGTTCCATCATCTCGGTAATAGAGATGTATGCTTCCGTTGTATCGCGTGTTGTAGTGTTCTCTTCATCATCAAGTTTCGTAGATTCGGTTGATTGATCTGGCATACTCAACGTATCATCTTTGAAAATAGTAGTTTCTTCGTCAAAACTGGCCATAGTAGTGTATTCTTCTGTTGTAGATTTATCGTCATTATCTTCTTCGATAGGAACAGATGTAATAGTTATTAAGTCATCATTCAATGTATTCATCTCAGTTGGTACTTCAGTGATAGCATTGTTGTTTTCTGGGATAGCATCAAGCGATTTTGTTATGTTTGTCGATATAACATCGGATTCTTGATTTGTTCTTACTATTTGTTTTTCAGATAATTCTTCTGATATAATTTGATCAATTGGTTTTGCTTCTATAGTAATATTGCCATTCTCCGTCCACGTTTCAACGTCGCTTTTATTGGATACAGTATTATCTTCGTCCTTAAAAGAAATCAGTGGATATTGCTCATCTTCTATTGAAATCGTAATATTATCAATATTTTCCGTCGTACTAATCACATCAAAATAATCGTGTTCATATTCTTCATCGTTCTTATCATTAGATGCAGGGAAGAAGAAATTATCAGTAATGATCACTGGTGTGTTTGACATACTTTCCTCAGATAAAACGGTAAAGCTATCCTCTGATGAGAAGCTGGTCTCCTCGCTTGGCTTATTGTCAATAAGATTTGGTGTTTCTTCCAGACTAGGTGTAGTGGTTGCAAGAGATTCTTCATTAACAACCTCATCCTCTTCCTCTTGCTCATCTGAATATTCTTCATCGTAGTCGGAGGAAGGTGCGCTAAAGAATCCAGTAGTAATAATGGCAAAAGTCGGTGTGGGTGATATTGGTCGCACCGCGACTAATTTTTTCCTAGTTACTCTGATCTTATGCTGCGATGAAATCGGTGATATCAGTCTGGATTGAAGTTTTCTGCGTCTGGTTATGGTCACCTTGTGTCTAATTGAAGATTGATGATCTCTCAAATCTGGGATGTCAGTCGGATAAATCGATTTATCGCGAGTCCTGACACGAGTTACCACGATTCTACGTGGCGCGTTCTGCATGGTAGACGCGTAAGCAAGGTCCTTTGTATAAGGTGTCACAGGCCTACGCCTGACAACGGTAAGCTTGTGTTGTTTAGTATTTTTGCTACGCGCTACGGGTATTCGAATTCTGACACGTTTACGTAATGTCTCCTCGACAGATCTTTCATCATCCTCCACATTGGCTTTTTTAATATCTATACCATCCTCATTTGACCATATGTCAATATCTTCCTTCTCACTCTCGATGTTCGTATTTCCATATTGCACTGACTCATCATAGAAATCACCTGCAATGGCGACGTTTCTACTTGTCTTTCTAAACGCATAATCTATCTGATACTTAAGTTTACTCCGCTATCTATATCAAAGTCTATATAATCAAGCAGAGTGTAATGATTAAGCCGTTTTCAAGGATTGCTTTCATAGTGCGTTAATTGATCGAAGTTAAATTGCGCTGCTGTCTTGTGTTCGTTTTTGTATGTTCATTCATGGGATTTTTACCTCCTATACTTTATATTTTAGTGATATTAAATAACGGATGTACATTGGCAGTACTGTCAGCGAGACAAAAAAGTATCATATCATCCGATTTTGTCGTGTGGGCGCGCGTGCGGCGGCAAATCGAGGTTATGTTAGTAAAAGGAAACATGGGACGATGCTCGAAGGGGAAGCTTTGGAAAAAGGATATAAAAGAGTTGAGAAAGAGATTGGGAGAAAATAAACTGAATAAAACAGATATGAGATAGCGTCATCCTTGCGAATGACTCTCATTTTAACCGAAACTGCCGAATTACCCACGATCCTTTCTTCGTGTTATTTCGAGGAGAGGATTTTGGCAATTTCAAGATTGTCTATATTACATACGTAGCGACATCGATTTATATCAACATTGCTCGTTTTTATTGTTACAATATGTTCGAGAAAACTAGACCGACGCTCTCCGAATGGAAGAGATTTGAGAAAGACGGTTAGCCTTGGACGAAATTCTAGTAAGTAAATAAGTTTTGATAAATTTATGGACTTATAATATAAGGACGAAAGAAGGAAAACGAGGAGCAGAAAGAAATTCTTACGGGAGAAGAAAAGTTAGGTATAGATGGATGTGGAAATGTGCCGTCCGACGTCACCCACTACGCTCTCAAGACTTTGTGTTGGTGCATGTGCGTCGATAAGATCCTCGCTTCCCGTCAAGATGGCAATAGCCTCTTCTCTGGCATGTAATGACGGCGGCATGGAAGGCCGGACCTCAACAGCTGCCTCTAAGGTGTCTCTTCGTCTCCTGGACGCGCTGGCGGAATCGCCAATTTTCACTGTACTTAGAACGGTGCTGAATTCTCCGGGTCTGCGACCGGAAACGTAAAGCGTCACCACACTGGACTCCACTTTGGATGTCGCGGAAGACTTGGAATCCTTTCTTTTATCATACGGCTTACCACGACCACCGCGTGATCTGGAAGGTTTCTGATATTCCTCCACTTCATCTTCCTCGGAGGAGGAATACTCGTAATTATCATGTCTATAGTCGGAATCAGCTGGTTGGTGTCTTCTCTCAACTTCTCCTGGTAGAGTGTTACTCTGTGTAAATGGAGCAACCGCGAACAGAGGATCTAGCAACGGATTGGAGTTCTGTGGCTGCGGCTGCGGTTGTTGAAGCAATAACAAAAGAGAATTTAAGTTGGCCGCTGGTATCGCAACTGTTGGAGTTACCACAACGGTGTCCGTTATAAATTCTGTTGCAGTGACGACGTCAGTCGAGGAGTCAATCAGGGTCGTCAGAATCTCCTTTCCGCGGAAGGTCAGAGGAATGACAGTGCTCTGATGTTTCGTTATTGTGGTGACGTAAGATGTGGTGCGTGTATTATATTGTGTGGTGGGTGTGGCTTGAGGTTGCAACAGAGGATTCGGCTGACCTAATTGACCCAATAATAATTGCGACAGAAGAATATTGGCGAGAGGAGCATTGCTGGGCAAGGACGGTTGTACTGTAGAAACTACGTTTTCTACAGAATATACTGTTGTAGGTATGATAACTGATTGGGAGACGCGGCGACCAGCGAGACTTGTGAGAGTGTGCGAGATACGGGAGGTAGGCGTCTCATGAAGCAAAAATCGTGTGACTTCAGTCTGGCCTTGAATATTAGTGCCGGTTACTTCGCTAACAATCACTACAAGTGGTTTGCCATCTCCGGCTGTTACTGTGCTGTATTGGGAGGGTCCAAGGACCTCAGTACTGGGTTGTGCTGTTATGATATTTCGATGTTCCGTAATGCCGTTATTCACCACAGGAATCGTAACTTCTGTGGGTACATAATGTGTTACAGTTATGGTGCCGTCAAGATTAGGATATATAGTGGGTGATTCCCGAATGTCCTCATAAGATCCTTTGCCTCTTGTAGATGTTCTCCTGGTGTTTCCATTTCTTCCATTTGTTGATCTTGAAGCCGAGCGAGAAGGTGGTATTCTTCGAGAATTCGGAGATTCGGTAGGAGATTTTGATGATCCATTTCGTAGTCTTGGTGGTCTTACTCTTCCGTTCTCAGTTGGTTTATTCGTAGTTCTGCTATTTGTTCTTGGACTAGAAGTTGGCCTCTTGTATCCCGATCTACTTGAGGAGGCATCCTTTTCCCGTAATGTGAATTGTCTACTGTTGCCTGAAGTCGGTGACGGTTTTATTCGGACAGATCCGTTTCTGTTTCCACTAGATGGTTTTGATCTAGTCCTAGATTTATTCTGCTGAGTCGCCAACTCTGTTGCTTCTGCTGATGTTTGATCCGCACTATTAGACGGCTTCTGTTGCGGTATTAAACTTCGCGCACGATTGTTATATCGTGCAATAGGTTTCGATGATGACTTTGGGTTATCTTCTTTACTTGCTAAAGTATCTAACGAATCAGACTTGTCACTTATAGCAGATTGAATGGGTCTACGAAAGCGGCTGCTATATGCTCTCAATTGACTGGCTTGACGACGAACTCTTTTTGTTCTGAATCCGAAAGGTCTAATTTGTACAACGGGCCCAACAGCCTTTCCAGAACGACGATTCACGTTCACGTTCGATCTTCTATCCTCATGTTCCGAACCTTCATAATCGTTATCTGATATTTCCTCAAGGGATTCGTCTTCGAAGATCTCATCGTCCTCTCCTTCATGTTCCTCTCCTTCATTTGATTCGATCGGTTCCTCAGTCGCTAATTCTTGCTTTCTACCTAACAGTCCACGCGGTGGAAACAGACCTGTATTACTCGGTCGAGTTCGCGTAGATACTGGAGGAGTCGCTCTGCTATTTGTTCGTCCATTGGTCACTCTAGGGACCGTTGGTGCACTTGGTCTATTTAGATTACCGGATCGTCTTGGCGTTGTGGTCGCCGGTGGTCTCGGAGTAGTTATTGATCTATTATTATTGTTTAAATTAATAGGCCTACGGAATCTTAATAGTGGATTCGTAGATCTTCTAGCCGATTCTGTTGTAGTTTGCAAAGGTGTGGTAACGGTTTCACCATCAAAATATTCCGTGAACGGCGTGTCATCCGTGAAAAGCGTGGTTGTAGTAAATTCATTAGCGTCATTCTCTTGATCGTCATGTCTAACAGTAGGTTGCCCTCTTAATAATGTTGATGATGGTCTGATACCTGCTCGATATCTCGAAGAAGCGCCAGGGAATACAGAACTTGAAGCGCGAACTGCAGCCCTAGCGGAAGATCCTTTTATCGATGTAGGACCGCGTCTGTTACTTTGAAACACAGACGATGGGGTTATCCTAGGCTGTCCTCTACGAGTACTACCTGCTGAGAATGCCGAACTATATGAACTAGAAGTGGCGGTTCCTCGTCTGCCTGGAAATCTTCTAGAACCTGATGGAGCTATCGTCGAGGAATATGGTCCAATTGGCGAAGTGACACGACCTCGCGATGACGAAAATCTGTTGCCCTTACCAGCTAAAGTAGCAGTTATTGTAGGAGTTATATCCGTTCGAGTAATAGTTGTTGCAGCTTGCGCACCTTTACGTTTCGGATTGAAAGTAGGTCGGTTCCTAGAGGCGAATGGTCTAATCACTGGCGTGAAGGTTCTCTTCCTAGTCGAGAACGTCAACCGTGATTTCTTTTTAGAACTTTGATCTTCGCTATCTTCGCCTTCTTCATTATCTTCCTCATTCTGACTGGAATCTTCGTCCTCTTCATGAGTCTCTGTCGTAGGTTCTTCGGACAGAGAGGATTGAATAACAGCAGGCGAAGGTGAAATTTCCGAAATGGTTGATTGGCTTGGAGATAAGGTAGAAGTTGGTGCAATGCTTACTGTAGGACTTGATGCAAAGAAGCTAGAAGTACTTTCGATTATTTGAGCATATCTTCCCTCGATGCTGGTGCCAATAACTTTTGATTGATAAAATGTAGTAGTTCCGTTATTTTCCATTTGACCTTGAATCAAACGTACCAGGCCAGTTCGATGACCTTGAACTGGTAGGATAGTCGCTTTTCTCTCTTGGTCTATTTTGGTACTCGATGTACTTTCGATCACTTTGGCATAGAGTCCATTTAGCAGCGTACCAATCTGCATAGTTGTGAAATAAACTGTGGTAACTTCATCGGCATCTATCACGCTTCCTTTATTCAAAGACAGAATGCCTGTGGGAAGAATCGGAGTAGTTACCGAGGAAGGTAAAGGCGGTGTTTCTATTGTTGTCGAACTCTTCACTACTTGTGCATAATATCCATCTATGTAAGTGCCGTACACATCCGTAGTATAATGTGTTGTAGTATCTTCATGCACCTCGCTTGAGCGTATCGTAGAAATTAAACCCGTCTTTGGAGTTTCTGTCTTGGAAGATGCAACAGTTTTATCGTCGATATCCAATCTCTGAATCGATGGATACACAGGTCCATCGATCGCACGACCGGTTGCTTGTTGCGTTGTAATATCTGGCGTTGATACGCTGGTTACGGTTTCCAATCTGCTATTCAGGATTGTTTCGTTTCCGACGTAGGACGTAGTAAAGTAAGTGAATGTAGTATAAAAAGTTGTAGGTTCGGGTGAGATCGCTGAAACATTCACGGAGCTTTGATTATTAGAGACGGTTATGATTCCTTTAGATGGAGCGTTTGTATCTTCGGTGATGGATTCTTCAGATGGAACATGGTCTAGAGGTGTAACTTCGTTATCTGCCGTAACTTTGGATTCCTTTTCGTTTATCGGAATATCCTCCTCAGAATTCACGGTCGGTCTGTAAGTCATTATTACACCGAGCTCCACTGTTGGTGTGGGTGACACTCCTGATGTAACGATATTGCTAACTGTTTCCTCGCGGCTGGTTGTTATGGTATCGCCACCCTTGTAAAACGTTGTCCAATAAGTAAAAGTCGTGAAGTATGTCACGGGCAGCGTACTAGTCGGAACCGGTACCACTGGAGACGGCCTTAAAGTTTCCGTGACAATATTTGTAACTGTTTCTAAACGGCTGGCGACATTCGTTTGATCGCCTTTGTACATGGTCGTAAAGTATGTAAAGGTAGTATAACTGGTCTGCAAAAGCAATGTCGGCGCTGGTTCTACCTCGTGATTATTAGACTCTGATAATTCTTGATCCTCAGGAACCGCATTTCTCTTATCCATTACATCGAGAACAGTGCCGCCGCCAGAGCTGGAAGACGACACAACGTCCGTGATCATGGAACCTAACACTTCCACATCAGTTGGTGGATTGGGTGTCACTTGTGCGCCAACTTGAAAGTCACCGAATAATTGTTCGGTAGTAGGCTGATCTTCCCAGGTAGTAGGCGTCTCTGTTGTTGATTCGGTGATGCTTTCAACTGAGGTAACGGATTTCTCATCTCGCGTTCCCTGATTAGTATTCGCTTGTTGAATTTTCTTCGCCAATAAGAGAGCCTCCTCCTGAGATTTTTGACGTTGAAGGGCCTCCAGATAAGCCAAGATCTCTGGTGGAACCGCTGATTGAGATTTCGGTGTTGTTGCTTTAGTGATTTCCTGCGAAATTGGTTGAACGCTCGTGGGTGTAATAGTTTCCGTAACAACATTAGTGAAGACCTCGGTGCGCGTCTCAATCTCCGTCTCATCATCCACAAAAATCGTAGTGAAGTACGTATAGGTCGTATAATAAGTTTTTATTTGTTCCTTTATCGCTTCACTCGTCATAGCTGGAGTAGGACTCGGTTCTAAATCAGTGGTCCATTCGGATGTTTCAAAATCATCAACAGTTGAGATAGATTCCGTGGGAATATTTTCCGGCATGGTTGTGTCCTGCTGTTGCAAAGTAGTTAAACTTTTTTCTGTTGTTTTATCAGAAATCTGTTCGGTCGGTTCGGTATCCTTATTAAAGTTCTCGGGAGTTCGAGCATTTGTTATGGACGGTAAAACGTTTTGCGATATCACTGTTGGTGATATCAAAGTAGACTCATCCTTTTCGAAAAGACCGGCGACAACGGCGGAAACGCCATTCGGCCCGACAGTTTGTGTGATTACATTGGTCTCGACAACCTGTCGACTAGATACGCTGGATGTGTTTTCTTGGAAGAAGGTCGTCAGATATGTGTATGTCGTATACAAAGTCTTGAAGATGAGTTCTATCTCCTCATCTTGCTTAGTAGTTTGCTCCTCCTCCAATTCGCTGGATAAATTTAGTCTTTCTTGCGTCGCATCTGAAGAAATGGTAGGACGAATCGAACCATCGGTCGCACTAGGACGAATCAATTCTGTCAAAAAGGTTACCTCGGAAGAAACTACTTCCCGAGAACGTATCGAAGTTGTAGTCTGATCATTGCTGTTAGGAATGAAGAAAGTCGTGAAGTACGTAAAGGTTTTGTAAACGGTAGAGGGCAATAGTCTAGTGGTTAACGTCCTTTTCTCATTCATTGAATCGAATTCGCGCAAATTGTGTTCGACAGGTTGAAGATCATTTTGCGAAGAATCGTCTTTAATACTACGACCTTGTGGGTCACCTGGTACGATATCGTTGGGAATTTCATCGTCCAAAGTTGGCAGCACTGACTCTGTCGTTCCTAATACTCTCCTCGCACTTTCCAAAATGTCCTTCAAAGTCGTCAAAACACTGTCCGTGGTGCCCTTTAGCGGAGTGAGTTCGTTCATTTCAAATGGCGTTTCTTCATTGCTCATCGGCGTGGTGGAAGGTAACGCTTTAACAGTGGTGTCCTGTTCAGATTCATTAAATTCCGTTCCTGTTGTATCATATTCCACTGTAGTGTCATCAGTTGCGTATGTTACAGTGGCTTCATCCGGGAAAAAGTACACGTTTGACGACGTATGAATGATTTGCGCGTAATTAGTGCCGATGTAAGTGCCATAAATAAGATTCTTGTAATGAGTTGTAGTACCATCCACTGATGTGGTAGAATCAAGGACTTTTAAAAGACCTGTGGGCTTCAATGATCCCGTTTCAATATCAGGTACCAGCAACAACGGTTCCGTAGATATCGTGGAGGATTCGACTTCGACTTCTTCGGTAAGGCTGGGTTGGATGTTACCACGATTGATAGCACTCAAGAACTGATCACCCGAGCCATACTTCTGATCTTCTTCGTCGGGCAGATCGGTTCGCGCGTGTTCCATGACGGTCGTAGGTCGAATCTTCAGCACTGCCACGCCGTCGTCCGGTCGAAGCGTGGCATCGCCTTTGATCGTAGTGGCCGGACGTGCCATTGGCGCCGGCGACGTGCTCGGGGAGAAAACGATAACGGTGTCACCGACCGTCGTCGTAAAATCTGCGAAGCCATGATAGGTCACTGTAGCGAGAGCCTTCGCGTCCGGCTTCTTCTGCGGCACGGGTCTTAGCTGCGGCTTGAAGATCTTCGGTGCTCGTGGCCTAAAGCTTTTCGATTGCGCGTCGTCGAACGGATCGAAGCTACTCGAGACGTACTCATGCTTAATGGTGTAAGTGGGCAGATTGTCGGCCGGTCGAACCTTTGCCGGCTTGTACCCTTGCTCGTCTATGTTCAGTTCTCTCTTGCTGAATATGTCATTCTCCCCGGATAATTCGTCCAATCTCGAGGTACTTCCCGTTCCCGTCTGTTTCTCCGAATCGCTCGACTCCGCATCGCTTGCCACTTCTAGCTTTTCTATGGCCTTAATCGGCGCGTTATCAAGAGCCACTCTAAGCCGCCAATCATCTTCCGGTGCTCTCGAGGGATAAACGACGTAGGGGCTTGGTGGATCTGGACTCGGCTCTTTATCGTAAAACACTCTGCTGGATGTGGACAAAATTCTCGCATAGAGACGACCATTATCTAGAGTCGTACCAAGAACCTGAGTCGCGAATTCGGTGCTCGCGCCGTCCTGCACGAACGTTCGCGCGGTTTTCGTTAGTAATCCAACGGGAGGTACGGACTTTCCGGGACGCGCCGAAACCAAGAGGACTGTAGTCACTCCTGAAGAACCAAATTTGAGAATGAGTGATGAATACAAGAAGAGTAATAGACGATATATCGTTACAACAACGTAGGACATCCGCGATGTTCGTGATGATTCGTTAATGAGATCATCGCGAGCGAGATCATCGAGAAACGAATGTATCAACCGAACGAAACACGTAGTTATCAGATTTAACAGTTCATTTAATACAGAACGTACGCGACGAATCGGATTCGTTCGGATTCACGTTTCAACCGCATTTGCGAATTCGTCCATGTCGTAATCGTTATACCGAGTGCATGCATCAACGTTCATTCGTATTGGCAAGATAATTCGCGTCGTATATAGTTATTTATTTATTTATTTTTGTTGTTGTTATGTAAGTCGTCGGAGAGACGGAGTGGCGGACGGACGTTGGAGGCAGACGGCATCCAGTTGTTGAGAAGAGTTGAAGGCGGGGAGCAGACGGGAGCAGAACAGAAACAGAAAAAAAGAGATAGACGATCTTAGTAGACGAGCCTTCTTTTTTCGTAGCCTAGAACACCTGCTGTAATACTATTCGCGTTGTTTAATTCGCGATCATTACTCTACTTTTCGAAAGGCACTGTTCGCCTTCAACCAGAGAAATTAGCATGCATACGGGGAGAAGGGAGAACGCGAATTGTTTGCTTATATACAACCCCCAAGCCTTGAAAATTCTATGATTATCGAGCGATTTCCGTCATAAAAAAAGAGACATTATCGGAAATTACATCGCACACGCGTGCATGTGAGAACTGGACGACCCAATATTGTCTCTTTCCTCAGAAAGATATTCGAACACGTTTCTCGTGTGCGATATGACGAATTTTCATTTTTTGGGGGAGAACACTTCGCCAGTCATTCATACGATAGATTTAAAGACCAAATACCCCTCAAAAAACGAAACGGCATACATACATATTTATATCACAATCAACTTAGCGATAGCAGAGTATTTTGCGCCTTCAAGAAATTTATTTACACGGCCGCACCTCGCGTCAACACGCACGTGAATATTTGACACACGAAATAACGTATCATAAAAAGAGAGAAAGAAGTTAGAGAGCAAAGACAAAGAATAAAGCGGAAAGATCTCGTTCGATATTGCAAGATCGCACTCGAAACCTCGCACAGTAAATTTTGAATCCAATCGCGAAAACATCGTGCAGTTCAGCTTTGAGTGCGATCCTTATCTGCATATGATCAGTGTGATTCAGGTGTCGCAAACGTGTCACGACTAATGTACACTTGTTAGGCATGTGAACATTCAGGGAAACTTACCCTCCAGGTCCCTTTGTATTCTGGAAGCTCTAACATGATTCGCCAAAGGATCATCTGGAAGAAAAGAGAGGAGATGCTCTTAACACACATGTGCATCAATACTCAATATAACTTAGCATATCTGATTTGCGTGCGTGCGCGACAATAAGCACTACAAGGTCGTCTCGACGCGGAGGAAGCAGTGGGTGGTGAAAGGAAATAATCGAAGGATGTTCATAATAGCAGGAGTTTCATTTGGTCATCATCGCATTTCTTGCTAAAATAATTGCTATGCGTCATGCACATATGTCACCATATTCGTGTCTCTTATTTCCCTTGCTGAAGACTAATGCTACTCTCTGTAGCCTAATGAGATAATCTTCTCAGCATCAATACAAAAACGTCAATCGAAGCTTCAGATGACAGCCATCCGTGAATTAATTCTGCGTTCGCTCGTTATTCAAGAGCGGAAGAGGGAGAAATGAACGCAGAAGGAGAAAGGCAGTCACGCATGTCTAAAAACAAGTGTGTCTATAGGACCTGGAAAGGACGGCGGACGTTGGCGACAAAGATGTCATCCGCAGGCCACCATGTACAGTTACCTGACCGACTCCTTTTCTCACGAGAAATATCTCTATATCGCGTTTTCTTCGTATTCGCGTACACGTGAGCGCGCGTATTCTCGCACGCGCACGTGACTGCGCGATATATTCGTACCTTTACAACATTGTGCCATAATCTAATTACGATCGCAAGAAGAAGGAGAAGAACTGATAATACAATTATCGTCGCGCATTGATAGACTGATCAAGGTCCCTTATCACACACATTCTGGAACGCGTTTGTTTGGCTCGATCCAGTGGAATTTCTACCTCGTCGTTTCGTTTTATCTCCGCAATTTGTTCGCGAATGTCGACTGCTGATAATCTCTTCATGTTCTTATGGCGTCGAACTCGCAAAACGATCAGGCGAGATGACATCCGGTTATTCAACGACGGACGTTTCTCAGTACTGCAAATGGGTACCGCCACGCTTCGAGGTCAGTCTCGTTTGGACACATTGGGTCAGCTGGTCGACTTCGACGTCGCCCTTCTTTCCCGTCTGGCCGCAGGCCAATCGGGCCGTTTTGCGGCCCCTCACGGAACCGGTCACGTCGTATTACCTAACAATTGATTCGTAGTCGCATCTGCATGCATGAAAAATTCGCGCTTGGAATACACGTCAACAGGCGTGTACTCGATACTTTAACGCCACTTGAATCGCGGTATTAAATGCGCCGCGTCGTCAGTACATTAAGATTGTTGCGCGTAAACTCGTCATACTCATCAGATCTAAAAGCGATATGTGCGATATATTCATACGTATAATCGATCTTAAATATATCATCTCAAGGTATTTAGTAGACGATAAAAATATTCGGTTGATATCTAAAGATCATGCCCTTAAGGCAATCTTAGGATATATTATATCAATTTACTATCATATCTGTTATCTGTTATCATAGAATCTATAACAATACGCTTTTAATGTCTAATATCGTTCTGAAAAGAATAGAAGAGTTATATAGTGTACACATTGTTCGTGTAGAAAACGCAGCGTTGCTCGAAGCATTGAAAACATATTAGAAGCGAAATGACAGGAGCACGTGGGCGAAAGTAACGTAGTTATTAAGTAGCGTAACGTAATCTTTGCTAATCTCGAATTGCGTAACTTACGCACAATTTTCGCATAGCTTTCGCATAGCTTCCACTCTATCAGTAGGGCTCCGCTCTGTTTAGCTCTGATTTCTGCCATTTCAGAGTACACCATCGTTAAACGATGCAGATAACCTGGCGCACCTGACGATGGACTTCCACGTATGTAGCTGCATAATTACGGTTGCATAGGCGCGGGCCACCTTGAGCCCGTTTTCCTTCCTCGCGCGATTCGCGAGAGGAGAAATCCCTTGGGGATTACGTTTCGTAAGAACAATTCGTCCATTCATGTCATACAGCCGAGAGCCAATCGCTAATGTCCGAAAGATTTTTTTTCCCCCTTCATCGTAAGAATGCACGATTGCACATAATTGTCGGCGAGGCTCGTTTAATAGCAGCGATAAGTGGACATTGCGCCAACGGAATTCCATGACGATCAGTAAGGTCATCAGCTTCATGAAGCCGTTACAAATCTATAAATGCGCTCGATCCCTTCCATTTGTTGCGGTTGCGATTTTCACAAAGATGAATCTTCACTCGCGCAATCGGCAAATCCTAATTCGTAATCTTCAAGTTAGCTTTATGATACGTACGAGCATCAAGTTTTTTTCTTCAATTGCTTAAGGTAATGAAGATTTGTATAGTGCATTTGCTATACAAACTTCGTCATAAAATCGTACATTCGGTGGGTGTCCGTGTTCTGACCATACGTGTTGTAAGTTTTAACTGTCTTACGAGAGTGACATGGATATCAAGGTAACCCAGTTGTCGACGTAGAATACGCGATTTCAGTCTCACTTTCAATAGTAGGCGACACGGATCATAATATATCATAAAAAATAAAACACGTGAAGTATATGAAATGGGAAAGTATAGAATTGATGAAAAAATCTTTAGAAGTCTTGTATCTAAGGAAGCTAATTAATCGAAAGAGAAAGAGAGAGAATAAATTCGGACTAAATATGGTTAAAAAATTGTAAAAGAATTTCTTTTATTTCTCTACATGCATTAGAATCGGATTTGTCATCTGTCATGTTGCACTTACGCAATTATTATAATTCAATAAAAAATAAATATTTATTCGTTAACTGAAAAAGTTTTGATTTTCTAAATCAAATTATAATAGTCTTAACCTATTTTTAATAAAGGAATTGGGTTATTGGGTTCTTTTTAAAAACATTGTCGACTTAAAAATATATTTTATAATATATTCTTTAATTCCTCAGATGAAACCCTTACATTGAATGTTTACATTAATTATTGTTTCTTCTTTATTAATTATATTATCTTCAATAATTTACTATTCAATATTTTTTTACATTAATTATATCAAAAATAAATCTATTAATTTACCTTTCCAAAAAGCAATTTGAATTTGAAAATGATCATAAATATTTTTAGAATCTTGGTGGAAATCATTCAACACTTCATATTTGTGACTCTAAATTGCCTCAAAATAATAATTATATTCATTTCAATTCTATTCCCCTTACGAATTCATTCATTGCGATTCCAAATAATCTGACTTTCTTTAATCACATTTTTATTTAATAATTGTAAAGTATTATCGGATACTCCCAATCAAACCAAATTACTTTAATCTCTTTATTCCTTATAATTCTATTAGATAATTCTTTTGGCCTTCCCCCCAATTTTTACATCATCAAGACGTATAAGATTTTGCTTATCATTATCTCTTTCAATATGAATAGATAGTACAGTTTACAAAATTTTTAATTATTTTAACAACATATATTCACACTTACACCACTTTACACCACAGTTGAAATCGTTAACGCTTACATCAGACGTGACGAATCGCGTTGATACCGTAACGGTGTTATCGACAAGAACTTTTTCGCGAAAAGAGAACAATACACGATGAAGAAAGAAACACTCAGGTTTTCGAAATCGGATTTTGTATGAATTCCTTATATCGTAAGCAATAATGATTTAATAACCGCCTAACAGCCAAGGCGGCTACTCAGGAATGCGCTTTTGTTTCGAGTGGAGATGCGCACAGATGTATATGGTAACCCGGGAATAATAATGATTATTCTCGCTTGCTCAATGATTTCTTGCAGGCGATCGATGGCATCTGTGATGTTTTGTGTGAATATTTTTATCAAGCTTCCATATTCAATATGAATTGAGGAACGCAGAGAGGGTAGCAAACAATCGGTTTGTTCCTCATGAAAATACGATTAAAAACACACGCATCAATCTATCCGTCGTGATCTTGCTTGAAGAGGCAAAGATCTCGCGCCATTGTTACGCACTAATTACGAACGTATCGATTTTCCACGCTAAATTCACAAACAATGAAACTCATGCTCCGAGCGTACGGAACGAGTTTGAGAGAGAAAGCGTTCGATCGTGGGAACCGGTAAAGGCGTTAAAGGCTGCGCGGTCTCACGCGGATATGAATTTCTTAAAATATCCCTTCAGCACGCAATGTTCGAGGTGAACGTGAAAAATACATTGCGTTGGCTACGCACTGATCCTTGCGCACCAGGATGCTTGTCGCGGAAAATTAGAGATCAGTCTTTCGAAACTCATGGGCAAACGCGTGTCGTAACCACCGTTTAGCCATTTGATGTTTACTCGTTATAATCTTTATCATGCGTAACATCGCGTTTGCTCATCGTTTACGTGGCGAATCCACGATGAAGATTCGTGAGTGCAATATTCATTCAAGTAGTTTTGTCCGATCAACCGAGCGGAAAATCACCAGTCTCTTCCGCAATATCCGACATCCGTCTTGTTTCTCGACGTCGCGTAAATGTCTCTTGGTCAGCTTGGGTCGCGAGTATGAAACAAAGTGAATCGATGGACGCTAGCGAAAACTTCTATTAATGGATTAGATACGTTTATGAGGACCGCTTTTTTTCTTTTCGTTCAAGCTAAATCATCGATCGTGATGATGGTTTACTTCGTGTATTAATATTTATGCAAATGGAATACATCGATTACGAGTCATTCTATTTCACGTTTGCTCGATCAAAATCGATCTTCGTATTCTCGATGCAATGATGCAACATGCATGCATGTTTGTAAAAATAACAGAACTGATTCGTGCAGTACAATTAAAACACATAAAAATGTAAAACTATGTATGCAAAAATTGTTTGTTTTATACAAAATATATTTTTAGCTGTTAACGCAGCTGGATCTGCTTTCAAAATCACTCAGCGTTCTCATCGCTATCTGGAATGACATCGGCTATGCTTTCCATTTCATCGGAATTTTGAGGAATTTTGGAAATTGAAAGCAACTTGGAGTAAGCAAATCAGGTAAGCGATATTTATCATCGGCCACTTTCTACTTCCAAAGCTAAAATTACGGTGAAAGGGATTTGCCACAATGGCATTTTGGTCATTCAGGCAGCTGTAGCAAGAATTCTTGGGTGACATTTCGAAAGCTGATTTCCAAAAGTCACACATTGATTCAAATGTTGGTTCATCGCCCATGTTTTTGAATGAAATGAATTTTTATGTCATGTCAATATTTACATTGCTACGATGTCAGTATCATTATTTATAAATATACATATTTCTATCCGCTGTTTTATTTCTATCAGCCATCATATTTCTATCGGCATGCGATTCAACACTAATTAGAATTTAAATATCTTGGAATAAATATAACCAACTTTCGAAGTATTGAGGATAAAGTGAAACAATAAGGTGGTTAAAGCTAATAAAACAATAGGATACCTCAACGACACAATCTGGAGAAACAAACACATTCAAATAAGATTACGTATCTACAAAACAACTATTAGAGCCATTATGACATACATAATAGAGCTCCGGCATATCGGAAACAAAGTGCCTGTTGGGGACAGAGATGAAAATATTAAGACATATTAAGACGAGGAAAAACACTGCTACGGATACGGTAAGAAGGACATCAGGAGATTGTGTAAAGTGAAGACATCGATGAAGAGATATATCAGCGAAGAATAGAATGGAACGAACATATAAACAAAATGGAGAACAGCAAACTAGTGAAAATTGCAAGAGACAAATCAGGAGAAGGCCTGTCGGCAGAAGAAACATAGACTGAGAAGAAAGAGATGATGCGACGATAGAACCAAAAAAAAATAGGAAGGCAACTGAAAAAAGACCTTAGACCATAGATCTAGAATAAAAGACTGAAGAAGAAGAAGATATTATCATGAATATAAAAATGCTTAACGCTCACACTAGTTAAAAATTTAACTTTACATCTCAATATAAAGTATCTTGATGTCTTTTTTATCCATATATCGCTTTCATTCCAACCGGGGAATTTCTTCAACGCGACAACCACTTATCCCGTCTTTATCTAGTGACATTTGTGCCAAAACGCCGTTCAAATTACATGGTCACTAATTCGAACGGTAATTCTGAAACTCGTCGTGGTCAGCCGATATCGTACACACACGTAGTTGAACGTAGTTAAACGGGCGAGCGACCCTGGCGAGGTACGCGCCACTGGAACACGCTTCGACCTTAAAAGCCGAGACAAGCAGCGCTTGATCGATCAAGCGGTGCTGGCCGATCATGCGAGCCACTTTCTGAGCCAGCATTTTACTCGCCACTTACCGCCACCTCTAAATCCATCGGTTATTAAACTGATTTGTTACATTGTCTTGAGCGAGCAGCGACCGACTTCTGCAAGACCGAAATCACGATACTGTCTGTATACTTCCGATACTGTCAAGGAGACTATTAGGATACTGCTAGCGATTATTCCCTAGCACGCCCGCTGCCACGTGACCTGGCGGATGCACGTGACCGAGAGCATATCTGACGGCCAAGAGAATGGCCAGACAAACGGATATACGGTTCCTGCTGCTACAAGGAGCCTTTTACATCATTGTTCGCAGCAGCGCCTCGATGATTTCGCACTGCATCAAATGATTTCGTGTGAAATATCTGGATGATTTTGTCCGATAGAGTATGATGACACCATTATCAGCAATGCGGATCAACAATCGAATATGTAATATATGCAGACGATATTGTATTTGACGAGATAAGCTCGATGATGATGATGAAACGAAGTTAGCTAGAAGAGCTGATGCAACTGATACTACGAATTAATGCCACGCCTAAACACTGCGATTATTCGCTCGGTAAATACAGCGCATACGATGAATAGCCGCAACAATGAACGCTTGCCCCAACGTTCGAGTAAAAGTGTCGCCCATTCGAGAGCGAGGGTGAAAGTGCGAAAGTGACGAGAGATTTCGTGCCTGCCACCTTCTCGTAATGGGAAAACATTTCACTTTGTCGTTCGTTCTTTGATTTATATGTGAACGTATGCATTCCGTAATTGTTTGTATACGTATACATATATTAATAAATAATCGCCCTGATATTTGAGCAACAAAGTGTCGCGAGAATTCACTTGCATGAGATTTGAATTTCGAGAGAAATTTTAATACGGTAAACATCAAATGAGGCATAATCGTTTCTAATCGCATTGCGCAATTAAACGTTCCAGATGCCTTTTAGTTATTTAACGCAGCGTTCATTATTATTAACATTATTAAACCAAAGGCGAGTCATTAAACTTGCAACGACCGGTTTGCCATTAATAATTGATTACGATAATAATAATTAATATCACAATTTTTTATGTTCGCTCGCATCGGATTATCTCTTATTTCGCGGTTATAAATTAATCATCACTGCCAATGGAGTCAGTCTCCCCACGACCCAAATAACGGAAATTCACTTTCTAATTCCCCAAGAGAAGATCCGTCATTGCCGAGCCGATGAGCGGGAAAAAAAGCGTGTGCACGCGGCTGGCACGAGAGCTATTAATGAGCCTGTCTCGTTCAACAAGCTGGCCGATCTTGGCCGAAGATCGCATTCGATGCCGACCATTGTTTCCCAAAGATAAATTCAGCATTTCCGCAGCAACGACAATCGCTAATGTCCGATTGCACGATGCAACATTGATACAAGTGCTGGGTTGAAATCGCGCTTTCGTCATGCGAAATCGTCATGCTTCTCGTATTAGATCCTCCATTGCATCCTTAAATCTTTTTTCGTAAAAATCTTAATAAAAACGAATTCTTTTGGATTTATTTGTATAATAAACAAATACTGATTTCGTCGATCTGATTATACGATGTTTGATTGCTTGCTTTCTTCTATCTTTTTTTTTTAATCGCAAAGTCGCGATTTGGAATAATCCAAGTTACAAAATAATCACGTTCTCTCCCTCTCCCTTCCCTTCTCTCTCCTTTGCTTTCTCTACGCATAATCGTCTTATTGTTTCATTGTACTTAGCTCAGTATTTGTTATTTCATGCGGATACAAACGGATCCCTGCTTCCGTCGTTGCTCCGGCACTTCATGCGTGTGCTGGATGCGTAACGTACCGTGAACTAATTTCTCATATGACGACGAATGGATGAGAAGAAACCAAGAAGAGAGAAAGAAGCCAAGAGAGAAAGGAAGAGAAAGAGTCGAGGGAATGCGCGCGCGCGAGCGAGATCAAGTTCATGCCATGGCGGCACAGCTTTGAAATAATTCGTGTTAAATAACTCGTTAGCAATTAAAGACTTTTAGGATAATTACTATGCCTGATTATAAGTCATTATCACAAATGACACACTACATCATGATCTTAAGATATCAATCATTAGAGAAACTATCAAGGAATTCTGTCCAAGATATCGCGACAGACTAGAAGAGCATCCAAACAACCTCGCTGCTAACCTTATGAAAGCAAGAGGAATAATGAGAATACTCAAGAGGAAGAGACCTACAGATTTACTAAACTAATATTTCACACTAATGGAACTAGTTAAACGCTTCTGAATACTCGAATACTCGCATACTCGCATACTCGCAAGGTTGCAAATATGCTCACCTATTATGTAAGGACGACATTGGTTGTACACCTGACATGATTATTTGGACAAATATATTGCTGAATGTTCTATTGAACATTATATTGAATGTTAAAAAAGAAAAAAACAAGAAAAAAGAAAAATAATTCGTTAATGATTCATTGCAACGCTGAAAAGATACCGATCGCATGGGAATCGATAGAAATTCGAATGAACGTTTCCCTTTTAGGGAAAATCATCATTCGCTGAATCGAATGGCTGGCGATGACCTCTATGTTTGCACTGAATTTACGTAGTTTTAATGAGTTTACAAATTGTATGCACAGTTATGTTACATCCGGAATGATCGTTATACTAATTTTCTAATTTCTTAATTTCCCATTTGCCGCAATATAAAGTAAGGAATGTTAATTCAATTGTACCGGTATACGCCTCTTCCGTTCCTTTCTCATCTTCTTTTCCGTACCTGTGGAGAAAATATTCTGCATATATGATAATCATGCATTACGTGTATGAGCGTCCTAACTCACCAAGCGTGCAGAATTTTACGTAAAATTTTAACACGAGTCATCTCATTCGACATATTCTCACAAGTTGCACGGTCTGATTCTCATGCGCGCGTATAACCAAAGGCTGACTTTGGCGAACGGTGTTTTGCGTAACTAATTCTACACCATCTATCTCTAATGTCTAATTGAACGAACGGAAAACAGATGTCACGAAAGCGCCGGCGTATTTTTTCTATTAAGACCTCATGAGATAATTCCCGAGAGTAGTTGGGTCAGCTTGCTGTCAGTCGAACTTTCTGTACTGTCGACGAGCGTATCTTTGTCGAATCAGGCTTTCTTCGCTCGGGACAATTAACAGCATGTCAGATGTTAACAGGCATGTAAACGTGGAGTGATTTGACGGAACGTTCAGTCAATTCCGCGATTTCCTCCGCCTACTAGCCTATTCCGGTTGGTCCCCAACGTTGAGGCCAGCGAGCACGCTGAATAAAGCATAGAGGAATGCGGAATTCCAGCAGTTATCGCGTAAGCGTCTTGTTCCCAACAAAATGGCAAGAGTCACGGTCGTGCCAATCATAGATCAATGTTTCTTCATTGGGACCAGTTTTGTAGCTTTACGTGGAAAATTAAGCGAGCTTAACAACACTCGCGGCTCGTTTTCCTCAAACGTGGGCGAATCGACGCGACGAAAGCGCTTTGATGTCATGAGACGAAGACATATTGATCCGTCTTGAATTGGAAAGAAGGATATTGTCACTTTGAGTAGGATATGTGCAGCTAATGATATGTATCGAGGACAAATTCCGACGTATACGGAAGAAACCAGTTTATCTCGAAAGTTTTGCATATCGAGATCACACTGCGGTTGATCCACGTGTTTCCGATCGCGTCGTTCAACAATTTCGCGCCACGTGCACCTCGGATTTGTGGATTATTAAGTCACATCACATTTCCTTTGTTATTTCCATAAACGGCGTCTCGGACGATTAAGAATGGTTGCAGAAACGAATGAACGGATGTCTGCAAGAGTTCCATTCAGAACGGCGAGCTGCAAGAATAGAATTGGGACACAGAACGGAAATGGAGAACGCGAAGCTGCTTATTGATCGGCTCTCGTACGTGTAAACAATGATTAACCGCGCGATACTTGCATGATGTTTGTAAAAATCGGTATTTGCCGATAATATTGCCTGAACGCGATGATGAAATGCTTACTGCAATATTTATTTTGCATTATGTTCATTGATTTATAAACATCAACTATATCTTTAGATATATTTTAAGTATTTTATTAATAATATCGTTCCTCCATGAATTGATTGTTTAACTAATTAAAAGTTACAATTGAGAGGTAATATTATATTTATCGATCTCTCATATCGATGCCGGAATTTCTATTTTACATTGGAAATAAAATCACTTTCGAAAAATCATTCCCAAGCTAATATAATAACAATTGCAGCACGTAAATACACAGATATAAAAAATATTGTTATCACCGAGAAGCAATCTCCGAATGAAATAATTGAAATTTCTATAATTTTATCTCCGAAACATGAAACTTACGTAAATACTCTATGCTTATCATGTGCTTATTATAGATGTAACGCATAACTTGCTCATTTAACAATTACTTACAGATTACAAATTGAGTTTTTCGCATCACTTTTTACAGATTACAAACATACAATAATAATCATGATATTACGAAAGTATCTATCACGAAAATATAAAATTAATGAGAAAGAAAAGAATATATCAACAATTATCGCGTAAAACGTAAAACTGTTCTAAATATTAAAATCCTACAATCGTTGTGTAACAAAAATTTATGGATTCACAGAAATTCTTTCTCGACTTTAATTTTCGCTCATTTACAGCTTCAATCTCTCACGATTTAATGTTTATAACGGTGGCTCTTCGATAGGCTAATTGAGCTGTTAATGAGCCATCGTCGCACGAATTCCTCGAACGAAATTGGATGTGAAATCTGATGAAAGCCCAACGAACCCGATTATTGTTCTTTCACGAGCCTAAGATCGTCGATTCGCTGACCCAATTCGCAGACCTGTGGTCCGTTCCTCCACGGCGGCGATTCACCTGTACGACGATCAGTCTCATGAAGAGGAGAGAGAGAAAGAGAGAGAGAGAGAGAGAGAGAAATAGAGAAATACAAATTTTTTATATATGTATATATATATATATATATATATATATATTTGTATACATAACTCGTCTATATATACGTAAAAGAGCTTCCTTCAGCGAAAGGCACAATTCACGTGGCCTTGATTGCATTGGCAACACGTAGCACCTTAAAGCATCACCCTGTAATCCCCCAGATATCCAGCTTGTATAAGATCTAGGCGCGCATTCAATGATGAGATGCCAATGTGGACCGAATGTTTCACCGAATTCCCGATAGCCTCCGGCCTATAACGGATCAACACACTAACTCCGTTTTTGGCTTCCTTCACGCGCGCGGTAATTGCTTCATGTAAATATTTACACTATGGTCATTGTTGGCATACCGTTCGGCTTCTAGTGGGTATTCATGTAAAGTTAGCGTCAGCATTACGACAGGCTTCTTGAATTTCGCCGTGAAACTCCACCGAAAATGTTAGATCGGTCATAGATCAATTTTCGCTCACGCGGAGATCCGTGTCCGCTCGTGGTAATCGGTGCCACGTGGACCGAGAGGCTTTCTGCGATGGCTTTCTCCGGCAAAGTACGATCGCGCGGAACTGAAAGCAAAACTGTTTGATTGGGGTGAGGAACCGTTTCTCGCTGCACGACAGGCAATTATCTGCATAAATTGCAGACCGTGAAACCGCGGCTGATTGTACGACACGAATGTAAACTCGCACGAGGATTCGTCACGAACATCGAAGATCAAACGAGTCGATCAATTGTCTATCCTGAGATCTCTTTTTGCTTGAGAAAGATGCTTTTCGTTAGGAAAGTTACTTCGCTTGAGTACGATCACGCTCCTGATAAATTTAAGACATTCATATAGAATACGTGACTCGAAAATCCCCCTCGAAATCGCAAAGAGATGGAGTAGGTGTAACTGAAGTAAAACTTTAGTCGCAGAAACGTGAACCGGTATACGCGTATATCTCGCTCCATTCGACGCCCTTTTCTCATACCGAGCTGTGTATCCATCGAAGACTTTTCCACGATGCTCGAGCAGTCTATGGGAAAGGAACGGACGCCAGTGTGACTTTCATTCGTACGCTCCCAAGAAGAAACTCTTGCCTTCCGACCATGAATGATGGCGACGTAATCAAGATGTATTTTTTCGAGCGTAATCCAACACCGAGAAGGATACTGCTCTGCATGCGTGTACATGATGAAACGCACGCGCGCGCGCGCGCGCATAAAGACGACTTCTCGCAGTTGAAAGCTGCGAGTCCGATGAGCAAATTCGTATTCGTAAATCCGTTTACTCGCTGCGTCGGTGTATAACGCGGCGATCGTCCAGAACGTAGAAAGGCGCGGTATCCGTGTTAGTGGGTCATCCGTGGACCAAGCCCATGGAAGTCCCTCGGCTTCTAATAGCGCGATCTCGCGGATATGCGGATGCGATGTTGTTGACGACCAAGATATCCGTTAGATGCCGAAGTCTCCAGCTCAGCTTTGGAGGACGATCGGAGATCAGCGAACGTGAGATTAGAACAGGAAGTGATGACTCTTCCCGAGTTGCCAGTCTAATCAAGAGTTCATCGGCTGGTGTCATGACTGCACAGGAAAAGCGGAAGGAACGACAAATGATTATACGACGTATGATTGCGGATCAAAGCGTTTATTCCAGTAGCAGTGTTCGTAACAGGGAGACGATGGTTCGTCAGGACTTCCGCGCGCGTTTAGCAAGCTGCGATTCGATGTAGCTGGTTCCGGAAAAGTGAAGAGCACGTAATCCCCGATTCCGGAAATAAACGATAGCGGCGATTTTCCCTAGCTGTTGTCTGAGTCGCCGCTTTCACGCGATTCGCCAGCTCGATCAGGAAGTTCAACTGCATTCTAACGATTTCGGTATTTCAACGAACGGAAATCCTCTTGGAACGGTTTTAGCGCAATCTGCAAGTCCCGCGCGACGGAAGTTTCCGTTCAAGAGAAATCCTCTCTCTGAGAATCTAGAAGAGTCCATAAATACTGACACTTTTGACACGATGCGTTCCCGGCCATCGTTGTCGCGATGAGTTTTGAGACATTTGAGTTGAAAAATCAATATGGCTACGGTAGCATGTAGTTGCATTGTGAGTCACGCTCGATTTCATTATCATGATACACCGCGGCAGTGCATATTGAACCAAGCTGATCGTGTACAGAGTATTGCTGCCTGTTGCGTCCTATACGAAGTGAAAACGCTTTCTAATGGAAATCATTTAAATTCCATGGCTCCCGAGATATTCCGATAATGCCGCTCGTCCTCTGAGCAGGTTTGTAACTGTGAAATTTTTATAAACACCTATCTTTGAAGCCGTTCTTGGCTGTGAAGGAGATTCGTGGCATACATATCCATATTGCTCGCTATCAAGTACATATTTTTAATGGATTTGCTTATACAGTCAGCCGATGAGCAATTTATCGATGGTATTTATCACCATAAATTAAATTAGTTCCGTTTAAGATATAAATTAACATATCTAGGAATATCACAAGCAGTAGAAGAGCTGCAAGTACAAACGAACAAAATAGCCACGATCAGCATCTGATTACTTACGCGATGCAATATAGAGAAACAAGTATATGAGGTTAAAGAGAGAGCAAGATGAGAACATATAAAACTTGCGTCAGACTTGTAATTTAAAATTATTAAGAAAAGAGAGGAAGGAGTTTTAATTTATAAGGCTAATTATTATATTTATTATATTTATTTATATTATATTCATTGATATTCCTATGATATTAATTGTTTTTGTGTTATTATTTTAGTCTATTGTATCATGGATTACTAATACTTATTGTATAAATTATTCAATATTAATTATATTTGTTCTTATAACATTAAGAGGTTTTATAATTGAATGAAGGTCTAATTCTGTAATTTCATTGATAAGGTCTACTTGATTTATTGCCCAATCAATTTCATATGAAGTAAGATTTATATTTATTATTTTTTGTTTAATAATTTTGAGTGAAAGTTATTCATTATGTATGAATTATTCATTAGTATCAATATGACAATTATTTATGTGGAATATTGTAATTTTAATATCTATATTTTTTTGCTTTTTTATTAGAATTTTAACAGAGACAAATCAAAGATCCATAGATTTAGTTGAAGGAGAGTACAAGTTAATTTCTGGATTTAATGTTGAATATTTTAAAGTTGAATTTGCATTGATTTTTATTGCTAAATATGAGATAATTATTTCTTTTTGTTATATTATCTTACTTTAGAATTTAGAAATTTAGAAATTTAGAAATTTAATTTAGAAATTTAGTATATTCTTGAATATTTATAATTAGGTTGTATTTTAATAATTTTAGTGATTTATATGCAAGGTGTATTGCCAGGGATTCGATATAATGAATTGATGTGTGCGTGTGTGTATGTATGTATGTGTGTGTGTGTATGGGTATTGGAGACTTATATTATATATAATTATATTATATATTATAATATTGATGTATCATTAAACTAAGAACAACAGAACAACCATCGCCAAACGCCTACTAAGAACAATGGAAATGGGGACTTTATGGATCTGTGGCAGCACTCTGCGGAATAGAATTCGCAACGAAGACATCAGCAACATCTGCGAGATTCGAGATATCATAAGACGGGTCGAAGTCAGAAGACGTGCATGGAGAGATCATGTAAACAAAATGGATGATAATCGGCTAACAAAAATCACAGAAAATGGAAAACCAGATCTTCCCAGATCAGCTGGACGACCTCTAAAATGTTGATGCGAAAGTTGGACATCAACATCACACGAGGACGAAACGCACTGGACAAAATTTTAAAAACATGATCCTAAAGGAAGAAGAACACGTGTTTCTAATTTTTAGAGATCTGAAGAAGATGCAGATGCGAATGTGGCGTGTATTTTTAGGAAAATGCATCATCGCTGTGCACGGCAGTGCAACCTGAATTTTTGCATGGGAACGGAGCGCAAAGCAGGTCGCGAATTCACCGCGCGTCGCGGTTCCTCTCTCTTGTATGCACGCCGTCAAAGGTCATTATTTCTCACGAGAGAGAGAGAGAGAGAGGAACTCGATCCTCGTGCCGATACACGTGCCGAGTACACGTGCAATCCGCAATCATTGATGGAATACAAAATATCAGACGCGCGCGATCAACACGGTCCGTTTCAAAATCGTTTCGGGATGTTATTGATTCACCGAGTGATGCGTCCGCATCATCGACGTTTAATTTCAAAAGTGATTTTTAATAGGTGGGCGATAAGACATCCGTGAATGCAATCGATATCCATATTTCTCTTAAAAAAAAATTCCATTCTGCCCCGGAAGGGTCGTTAACAATAACTCTAACGAGAAGATGTCTATCGACCCGGCGCAAAGGGTCTCGACCTGTTGCTTTCACGTTCGTGTCTCGGTACTTTCTCGCAACCTCCTCAGCGATTGAACTTCGTCTTGGAATGTGCGCACTTGCGCACTTGTGCGAGGTTCCGAAATGACAAAAAAGGACACGGATTGTCGTCGTACAAGTGGATATCGATTTCAATCACGCGACAGGAGTGACGGAACACGCAAGAGCGCGATAATTGTGGACGTCGCGAGGACGATAGTGTCTCCTCCAACGAGACGTCGCATGAAAGTACAGGCCATTGTACCCTGGTGATGGAAATCGCTATGGCACGCACGTCGAGAGCTAATTAGAGTTAATTTCATCACCGAACGGTAATTTCCATTTTTTAAACGCGAGGGTACACGCTTGATCAGTTATATGCGCCGACTATCAGGCTTCATTGAATTACGATCTGACAGATCGGAATGGCAAGAGATTTTTTTCAGACAGGAAAGAAAGGGGAGGAAAGAAAGAGAGAGAGAGAGAGAGAGAGGGAGAGAGAGAGAAATATCGCAATAATTTATATTAATTAGCCTGCTCGCGAAAGTGGCAGCTTTTACCCTGCGCGAAGCGGAGACTTTGCAGCCGTTTCCCAGCGACAATAATAATTTCCCTCGCTCTTTGTATTATCATTAACATATTATTTCCTGCATGAATTAATGCATAAACTAATTGCGAACCACGCGCCCCGCGAGTTTCGACACACGCGCGCCACGTGAACCGCGAGTTCAATTCGAGCGACTTTGCGGATGGCACAGGTAAAGAGGATACGCGCAGAAGGAACGCGAAGCGAACGGCTTACAAAATGCGGAAGAATGCAAGAAATCGTATCTCGTGCATCTAGCTCGCTCTCAGACAGCGATCGGATCGACCAGATCCGCAAATGGACCGCGAAGAACTTTGCAGTCCTCGACGGCTCGCCGCTCCCGCAAAATCGAATACTCGCGAACAGAATTCGCGACGAGCGTCAAAGCGGAATATCTCCATTTACGATTCAGCGGAGGACGGCGTTCATGCTGGCGAAATATCAATGCGTCGGCGGTTTGTAAACCGCCGAATCTTCCATTCACGCGGCAGCTTCGGAGCCGCGCGCTAGATCTTTAATTTCTCGCGACGCGCAACCGTTGCTGATTTGTCGCCCTGCTAGAGCGTCGATTCGCGTTAACGTAGAACTCGCTCGATGAGAAGCACTCTCGGGTACTTAAACTAGAAAAAGAAAATTAACTTGAGTGAAAGGGAACGCGGTCGAAGCGGAAGCGGATGCTTCGCATCCGCGTCTATTCCTCATCATCCGAAGCGGCACTAAGCGCGGGAATCGCGCTGCATGATCGCGATGAATCAGAGATCCATCGCGCTCACATTTTGCGCTCTCGTCGAGGGAGAGAGAGAGAGAGAGGGAGATGGCGATAGAAAATGTCAGTGGCAGGGTAGGCGCAGCAGCGTGAGGCGCATCCCCCGAGGATCGTGCACTTGCACTTTCGAAACGCATACCTGCGAGAACACGCGAACGCTATCTCCAGGCTCTCCAGACCTCCCCGGTCGAATGCCACGCATAACTGCACCGCAATCGTCGTAAATTATTGCTTCTATTGTGTTGCTTTGCCCGCACGCGGTTCTCTCGTCTCTCAAGTAGACGCCTCTCGGTGCACACTGATGGGAACCGGTGCATCGCCGCCTTTCGCGAAACGATTATTCGTCACCGCGTTGGTCTCTCTCTCTCTCTCTCTCGCTCTCTTTCTCTCTCTCTCTCTCTCGTCGTCTGGGATTTTCGAATGTAAGAGACGGATGAAAGAATCGCGATGTTTGCTCACTGCCGGATACTATCGAATGCAGATGCGCTTCAGGAACTCGAGGGAAAGCACGAAAACACGCGATTATATCATCGCGTAGCATGTCGGGAATCTTCTGTCTCTCTTTGTTTCTCTCTCTCTCTCTCTCTCTCTCTTTCTCTATCTCCTTGTCTCCGTCTCGCACGGGCACTTTCTACGCGTGCCTTCATCCCAAATTACGCGAGTCGTTTCGCACGATTAAGGGCCCGGCACAATGGCGCGCGGAATAATCCTCTTCAGGAAAGAGTATCAGGTCACGTAAATCAGATGGTTCTGCATGTTTCTAGCAGTTCGGACAGAGCAAAGTAGCAAGGAAACGAAAGGTCCAAACGTTAAGTGTCCATAATGATAGACGTGCACGGCAAGCATAATCGCGCAACACACATTAATGCCACTTGGCGTTACACGAGAATTAAATGCCTCCTTCTTATTACTTTTCTTGAAGAACATATTTTTGTATTGTCATAATTATATCTTACACTTCATCAATTTCATATGATTATAATTTATGGCATAATTTCATGTCTATGGAGAACAGAAGCCGAAATAGCCTCGAGAATTGGAAAGAGTTATTAATATTCACATTCTCCATTCGTAGGGAATAATAATAATAATAATAATAATAATAATAATAATATATCGCCTTGCTAATCTAAATATCAAGTTTCTGCTCATACTACGGAATTATAAAACGTGTGTTATCTTACTGCAGTTTTATCCGCATTATTTCACGCAATTAAATACACTTGAGTATTAAAGTCATGCATATGTCAAGTTAAATATTTAAACATTTAAGTGCGTAAATTTATTCCCTTATGCGACAAAGAACATGATTTTATCTACAGGGAAAATCAAATTATATACGTAAATATGTAATATTTATGTATATATATAACTTTACATAGGAATGTCTGCCTGTTGCACTTGGATCAACAAAAAAATAACATTTCCAACAATATTGTGTCGTTTGGAATAACAAGAAATATAATAGGCATAATCGAAATATTGAATCTTAGACGTTAGATATTATTTCTTCTATATTGCGCGTAAATAATACTTTCGCTACGCAGTGGTGACCAGTTCAGCTGCGTGACACAAAATGAAACGAAACTTGCTTATAACGACTGTGATTGTGTCAATGATTGTCTCGATTGAATCGAGCATTGCTCGTGGTTATTCACAAAGCCGAGAAACTTGCCCTTTTTCTCGGTATATCGATTTTACTGATAAAAATGGATGTCTGAATAATAAATCTTTCATTTGCCATAAGAAGAGATTTTTATTCAGATTTTATCTACTAGCTGAAATAATTACAACTTGCGTAAGAGTGTAGCAAATCTTTAGAAAACGAGCACTGCGCAGCTGTGAAATGTAATATAATATAATGAAATGCAAAAAATATAACACTGACTAGTAAAATAGAAGAAAATAATACTTTCGCAACAAAAGAGGTGTACTTGAGGCGTATTCGAATGAATTACATGCTAAAAGCTTCTTTGTGCTTGTACAAACAATGACACATGTGATTCAATGGTGACGCGTCTTTTTTTTTAAATTAAATTCGATGGCAACATTGATCTCAACTATCACTAATAAAATCACGCAAAATTGCAGTAAGAGAAGCCTCAGCTCTCGAGATCTATGAGTGATCGCAAACTACGCAACAATTCATGGATCTGTTCAAACTTACGTCACGGTGCACGGACCTCACGTGTAGAACTTCGGAATAATGCTTATCACGTCGGACAGAAATTCCATCGATCCAAGATAAGTCTATGGCTGCCAATTCATGACATTAGACATTCGCATACGTAGCGCCACTCGCCAGGTGGAATTTCAAACAATATGCTTTCACAATGAAGACCACTTACCTGTAACGAAGGGAGATGGGTCTTACCTCGCGTTGCATAACGGATATACACGACGAATCAGGAGAGCCATTCTTCCGAAAAGAAAAAAATCCCACAATCTCGTAAAAGCACGGCGATACATCGCCTGGATCCGGAGGAGAGGAAAGCGAGAGGAAGGAGGAAGCTGCGAATCGCGCGCGAGCCGCGCGTGCAAATATGCGCGATCTCGTTCGCGTGTAAAACTGTATTTACACGGCTGGCGAAGCACACGCGGGGGGCATCTCTTCCTCGCGATCTTATCGGGCTCATCGTATCTCGCGATTGTTGCGCTTCGCGAGCGATTCTCCGCGGCGATACGTTAGGAAAGAAAAGAAGAAAAATACAAAAAGGGAAAGTCAAAAGCGCTCTGGATGCTTCTCGTTTGTTCATGCCGCTTCTGGCTGTCCGGATGAATCCGATGAATCGAACGAGATAACTCGCGTAATATCGATCTACAATATCGCGATGCGTTGTCCGCTGTTCATTGATTTGCATCGAATCCGAGTTTTAGTCGAATTATCTTCGGCGATTGACAAATGCGATTGCAATTGCTCGTTTAGCATTATTCATTCCTTGTTGCACTTGTTCCCAGTCATTCTTGATGGAGCGATCTCCATCGAGCGATCGGAGATCGATCGAGCAGATCTTACGAGCGTTACGAGAGAACGCGTCTGGAGAAAGCAACGCGTTTCGTAATCCGCATTAATGCGTGACATTTCTCTCTGATATTAATGTATGAAAAATGTACGAGAATCGCTCGATATTTTTTTTCTTCCTTTTAAACTGGTTCCTTTTAAGTTCCTTTTAAGCTAGTTCCTTTTAGGTTTTTGCACAGCAGGCCGGAATTTTTACTTCATCCCTTTCCGATTCGCGATCATGTCCACCAGTGATGCGACGTTATCTTGAAATACGTCTCTCTTGAAATTTCTCGTACTTGTGGGATAATTCCCTAGATCCCCAGTTGAGAAACGATGAAATTAGGCGCGACGAGGCTGTTTGTTCTTTCCTCCCCCTCCCCCCCCCTCTCTCTCTCTCTTCGGAGATCGCACGAAACTTGAGCGCCTGCAGCGGATGAACTATTGAAACAATCGTGAGCCCACTGCTCGCGTTCGAATAACACACGTTGCTAAAATAATTGTTTCATGCGGACGCAGCAATAATCAACATGCATCGCGTAATGATCAATTGTGCTGGTTTCGTGTAGATCCCACGGTAGCGACCAGAATGGCTTCCTTCGCTAACTCATTACGGTGTTTTCAGTAAAGAAGAAGGTCTCTCCGCGCCACGTAACCGTTATTATTTACTCAGTCAGTCGCTACGAGGTACTTTCATCCTTATGCAACGGGCCTAGATGCTATCTGCTTTCCTCCTTCCACTTCAGCGCGCTCTCTTTGCGAAATCGCCGGCCTGCTCTTGGGAACGGCCTGGTCGGGATGCTTCGATTCCATTTCGGATCGTGCGACTGACGACTAAATGCGTATTCCGAGGAAATCCGCAAAAAAGCCAAATGTACAGGTCTTCACGCGATACTGGCTCCCTGATCTTTACGGCGGGGAATCGAATTAACGCAATTAACGCCGCCGAAAGTTGATAGATTCATGGCGACTCTGGGATAGACTTCGTCCTGGTTTTTCACGGAAACGATCTAGATGATCTTCCATCTTGTCAAAGATATCTATCGGGTGTAAGAACTTGTGAGTTCTTGAGATCCTGAGAGCTATAGCGGTAACGTAGCTACTGTTAGAGTCTTTCTTGCCAGATAGCTGAAGAACCACACTGAAAGCACACTGATTCTCCAAATCGAGGCTTTAGGCGGTGAATTAGCTCTCGACCACTTGTAAAACA
The DNA here is from genome assembly GCA_020341155.1 of Eciton burchellii. Taxonomy (NCBI): domain Eukaryota; kingdom Metazoa; phylum Arthropoda; class Insecta; order Hymenoptera; family Formicidae; genus Eciton; species Eciton burchellii. Next base: position 154,127 of record JAHMML010000071.1, read on the forward strand.
CTTATTGCTAAAGTCCCAATTGAAAGAAGCGAAGCATTATCCCTAGATAAGGACGAATAGCAGACATTGTCGTCTTCTGGTGACTCTACCAAAATTATTAATTGGCAACAGGTAGACGGCAGTTGACTGTATAAACCCAGGCATGGATACGGGAAACTGAGAAGATGCACTATGCATTCTCTCGATGCTCCTATCCGTATTTCCTTCTGAGCATCCGGAATAAGCGAACAATATTAACAATAGTTTCCATATTTCAATCATGTTCCTGTTTCCTAGCTTATCAGAGTTGTCTCTAATACAATAATTTATCTTTTCTCTTTTTTCTTTTGCTCAATGTTGACTATCGGATAAAACTTCCGCACGCATGTGCGTCACAATTCGCAAATCCACCAATGTGCGCACAAGCTCAGAATCCACGCCCACATTCAAAACAGGTTTGCCGAGCATGTTAATAGTCATGAAACGCTGCCAAAAAAAGACAGTAGATCTCTGCATGCTTTCACCGACTGCGATTAGAGTGTTTCCTGTTACCGAGTAACTTGTGTATTTAATAATGGACACGCGCGTCACTCGACTGTAATGTGGCTAGCGCCAATAGACTCCAATATGTCTCTCTCACTGACTCATGCGCACCTACACGATTTCTAAAGTAATAAGTAAAACTTGAACAGCCAATGTAATTGATACTACAATTATACTTAATTTTTATCCTGAGGAGATTTTATCCATTAATCATATTCCCATCATATAACTATTAATCATAAGTGTCTTGCAATTATGTTTGTTGTTAATCGAATTGCTAAAATCAAGGGTCGGATAATTAGACCAATTGTTCCAATAATTACTACAGATAATATAGATAAGACTAAATGAGGTTTCTTGAGGTAAGATGGGAACATTAAGATAATTATGAAATTAATCTAATTATCTATAAAGTATTATTTCTAATTATATTCAAAGAAATCAAGAAAACAAAATCTTATATGCCTTGATGTAAAAGTATATGGGAGAAGACCAGAAATATTGCTTGAGAGAATTAAGAAGAGATAAAGAGATTAAGAAAATTAAATTTGATCGTGAATACTTTGAATTCGTTAAATAAAAATTTAATCAAAGAATATCAAATATCAGGATATCGAATCTGCTTTACAGTAGTATTTCTAAATGTTTTTGCTCAACTCTGCGATCATACAGAATGTCTTTCTCGCGATTCTTTATTCTAAAGGACGAGGGATAAATTAATCTCCCCTAAAGTAGCAAGAAATGTTTGTGTGAAGACACACATGTTGTTTCTTTATCAGCGACGGATTACTCATCATGGATTACACGGATTCAACCGGTGGATGAAAGGACTCTCGAAGCGACTCGATTTGACGAATCACGGTAGATCGATGCAACTTCAAGCGCGCTCGATTTTCTGGATCGCCCCGCTCTTCGCGATCGAGACTCGCCACTTTTTATTCTTTCTTCGTCTCCTCGAAGCTGCTGTCAGCGAAGCGTGTCACGGAGTTGCCTTAGGTGGCCGAGTTTATCCATCTCTTTTTTCTTTCACCAACACGCGTAAGCGGGCACGCGCGCGTCATCGCGTAGATGCCGGCGCGTACATCATCAGCCGGCTGTACTGTTAGCTGAATGTGGGATACGAGGTGGATACTCACGGCTAAACTATACCGCTTCCATTATTGCGCAGATGTTCCGACAACGACCGATTTCTAGCGCCCACCGGTGTCCTCGCTGCCCCAGCGAGACATTCGGACATCCGTTGTCACCTTTTCGATTCTAATTCGCGTTCGGCAGGCAAAAGAGAAAATTTCAATCCTCTTGAGAATCGTCTACATAGATGGACTCTCGCGTCACAGATGTAACACTAATATCCTCAATTTCGATCAGTCGATCCAAGTATATATATACTCTATATATATATATATATATATATATATATATAGAGAGAGAGAGAGAGAGAGAGAGAGAGAAAATCAGACTACGATTCAAACTGTAAGAGAGAGATTCGCGCTGTAAAGCGAGTGCGTGTCAATTGCAAATCATGAGAAACCGATAATCGGCTGTGGAAGACTGCTGGGTGTTTCGTCGCGCGTGTGTGCGCGTTATATTGTGGGAAACGACACGCTCTATGACTCGATAATACATCGACTAGAAAGTGGTTAGCATTTTGGCCCCGTTTTTACTGCCGTGAACCGTGCCGGTAGATGCACGAACCTGTCTCGCTCTGTGTGCGGCACGCTGTGTCTTTCCCACACATGGCCGTTGACTTGCACTAATCGTGCCCTCTGTATCTCGGTTAATTTTATGTTTCCGTCTTCTCGGGCAGACCTGCCTACCTTCCCGAGATGGATGGAAACGGCTGCACCGAGAGCGCAATTAAGTTTTCCATTTTCATTTAATTGCAACTCGCATTTACGTGCCTCGCGAGTACTCGCGGATATCAAATAGCAGCTCGGCTTTGATCGGCTTTGTGGCTGCAGTTGTCGTGCTATAAAGATCGGATTACATTCATATCGTTCCGCGAACTTTTAAAAAGAAGTTCCGGATAAAGAAAAAGAGGAATTTATGCCAATGACGATGCCAATGCATCATCACAGCAGCAGATTTCCCTCTTTTTCCGCCTGTTCGTATTTCAGCAAAATCAGTGTTATGCGGAAATCGCGTGAGATAACGGAGAGGAGTTAGAGGAGATAATAAACACGCTGTACTGCACGGCTATAATTTCTGATTCGTGTCCTACGCTTTGCGAGCCGATTGCGCGCGAGCACAATGCGTGAATAAATTCCGCGCACGGGGACCCCATAGGGCGCCATAAATCAGAGTAATGAAACGAGCTCGCGAATTGTAAGCTAAACAGCGGCGGATAATCCCCGGCGATTTACAGCCGGCATCAATGACAAGTATCCGGCAATTTCGGCGGTCCCCGCGGCTCTTTAGCGGCGACTAAAACCGCGCTTGCGTTTCGCAGCCGCTCTAAAAGTCACCAGCGCGCGACTCCGCTAGCTTGCGTAATTGCGAACGGCAAAGGAGAGATTTCGACTGCTTGCAGACGTTTACATAACGGCACGAGATGGAATGTCAAACGGCGCTACCGCGATTGCCCCGCCGTATGTATCCGCGTGTACACTTAAGCACGTCGGCGCATTAATGGTTCCGCAGCGCTCTCTTGTGCGCTCGACAATTTCTCCCTAGCGTAGCTTCCTTGCGCGCACGTTGCGGCAAAATTACCGTTTCCCGGCGAGACCGATCAATGCGATACACGCGAGAACGCGGAATTCGCTGTGCGTCGCTGTGTATTAACGGGTTAATCGCCCACACGTCACCCACATTTCACTGACAGCTATGTTTCCGCAGGTGCGCCGTCGACGCTTGACTCGACGCTTCTGTTCATCCAATCGGGCAGATTTCTAGGAGGAATTTGTAGCAGTTTTTCGCCCATAATACGAATATTTCATAGCAACGAAGTGTATGTAATAAAAAAATATATTTTGTTTTTTTGAACAAAATTATTTAACATCATCCTGCTCTCGCATTCGCCGGAACAGCCTAAGGGAAGCTGCGATACGGCGGTAATTAGGATAATATGTCTCCTTTTCATTTTCTCTAGTTTCTTAGGATGATTATTCATCAAGATAGTTATTATCTCGATAACGTTGCACAAGTCGGATCATAATGTTAAGTTACGGACTTCAGAGCAACGCCGCAGCACCGCAATATTTCGTTATCCGAAATTATTAGGCGGAGTAATATTTCAGGATGCAATGGAAGTAGAAAGAAATTTCGAGTTAGAAACAAGAAAATTCGAATTCCGGTTATGTCGGAGAGGCAAACAATTACGTAAGTAATATTGGATCGATACAGCCGATTTACAGTCAGACCGGTCAACGTATTAACGACCTTCTAGCAAAAAATGTTTTCAAAGCGATCATGCGAGGACGTTCGCGCCGTTCGCGCGTGTGAAAGAAATGCTTAATCTTTCGTGATGTCGATGAAGCAAATCATTAAACTCTCCAAAACTATAAAAAGATGCAAGGATAGTAATCGTTGCGGTGCATCAAGATCGTTATTGCTGCTGTCATCTCAATCCTCGAAATTATTCCCTAAAATGAAGAAAGTCTCTGTTTAAGCACTGATAAAATTCCTTTACTAAGAAATGATAAGGAATGATTATGGGAATGAGGAAAGCGATATACGCGCAATATAAAATCAATTTCTCACGGATGGAGAAAAAGCAACGATGAGATATAAATCTAAAATAAAAGATATCTTAATCTAGTTGAAATGCAGCAGATTCGACAGTTACGCATCAAATTGTAATATAGATTTCTCACGCATAAACTGCATAACAAGTTGTCCAAGTTCTACGAGCAATTCTTTCTTGTCTTAAATGAAATGGCTGATACAATGCTGAAGAGATCTGGGAAATTTATGTTAACGATTGATAACAATGTAATGTTACCAATGTCAACTAACACGTGCAAAAAAGCAAAATGACACGAACATTCGAGTTGTAATCATATATATTTGGATTCGAATCACAAGTTCGGCTCGTTGCTTCGAGTAAATAATAGCTCAAGATATCACGTACTTTCTTTTTGCCGCTCGCGAAAAGGAACACCAGAGAATCGGTGAGTCGCGTGTCGCGAACTTATTCCGATAAATGCGTGAACGCGCTGAATACCAGTGACGAGCTCGATTCTGCGTAACGGTAACGGTCGTGGAACTCCCGGGACACCATAAAACGGAGGTAGACGGTCGGAAGAAATTTACGCAGGTATCGCGGTCGACGTCGATGCCGTTGCAATAAAATTTCCCTCCAAGGCCTGCGCTTCATCGTGGATTTAATAAATCGCGGGCATAAATCTCGTTTGCGCGTTATGGCTGCGATCGTGTTCCCTTTCCCAGTTTTTCAGCGAGTAATAACGTTGCTGCCTTCTCTCAATATCAGATCTTTGATATTTGCCAAATTAGAGCAAGCATCTCATCGAGAAGGCGTTCATCCTCATGATACGAGCGATAAATGGAAATCGACCTTAACGAACAGGCAACAAGATGCGTGCTATGGCTATCCCAATCTGAGGAACTGCGAATCGGCAACGCGAGCTATCGAGCATGTCAAGCGATGATCTGCTGAACCAGATTGTAAGCTAGGTTCGGCATGTTATCATAACGGGGTCGCATTCTCACGTACAGCAAACGCTGTGCGTGCGTCTCCGATGAACGGAACATTCGTTCACAAATTATCTATTCGGAAACGTCGATGCGCAATGACACTCCAATGACACGGAGTGGCAGGACAAACAACGCAAGCGACAAGTTCAGGAAGCACGCTTCCCTGACTCCGCGAGATCGCCCGCTTTCCTCTTCGCGTTACATCGCGGCGATCAATCGTGCCGTCTTCAATTCTCGAATCCCTTTCTTCCGTTCGCTTCGTTCGACCCTTATCTCGAATCCGATGATGAAGCAATTTCCGATGAAAGCGCAATTCCCTCGCGCGCCCAGTTTCGCGCCTGCTGAATGCAACCGTCCAAGCAGAGGGCGGACGAATGCGGCGAATGTCGTTGCGTATACCTGCGTAGGCAGGTGAGATGCCGAGTGCATACCGAGGGATACGCCCGTACGCGCGCATAAATCTCGCCGTTAGCATCCTCTCGGCGGATGTGCCATTGCTGCGGAGGAATCGGAAGCGAACGACCTCTTCTTGCCGATCGCGGCTGAATTTGAGCCGTTAACCGGCAACGTTACGCAAAGCTGCGTTTATGGGACTGCCCGCTTGACTTGCGACTTTCCCGTCTCGGTCTTTCGCCAATTCGAGCGATAATTATCAGCGTGCGCGGCGCAGGTGCGCATGCGCACGCGTGACAGACACATCACTGTTGCTGTTCCCGAGTTCTTCTCGGAAAGTTGGCAATTATCCGCCGGGTCACGACCCGCGGCGTGATAATCCTTTCGGCGCGCCTGCGATGACCGAACAATGATTATGTCATCGAGCGTTGATTACGTCTTCCGCGTCTGGCACGCTTGCGTCAAAGCGTATGCATACGCGCTTTAATTACTCCGCCGTTCGCAGATGCAATGATGTTACGGTTATTCGTCTGCGCTGGCACGCGCCGAGATATTCCGTGCATGCCTTTCTTCTAGTTTGTAGAGAAATTAATACACTGTTTACTGCCTGTTTACATCAACCGTATTCAGACATAAGACAGAAAAGATAAAGTGCGTACGAAAGTATAAAAAAACATTAATTAAAGTAGTAACCGAGGGAGAAATAAGGAAAAAGATGCTTTATCGCATTCGAGTAAATCCGGCAGGACTTGCTGAAGTTAATAATGCGTTGGTGATTAATATCGTGTACTGTAATTAATATCCTATTACTCCTGCAGCGTATAATATCAAAATATCGTTAAGATAAGATCATGGCACACGCGGAATCCCATCCCGCTGCAAGTTCTCCTCCCACCATCTCTTATCCGAATCTTTATGCCTGTCTGATCGATGCATCATGCGATCAGCGTTTCCTGACAGACACGAACCATAGGAACGAGGACAAACTCAATAAACTTGGCAGGATACTTGCCGCGGCGAATAACCCGGTATCCCAGGGGCGGCGATACTACCATCTATACAACCGGATGCGAGTACGCGCATGATCGCGCGTGTTACCGATCCGCGGCACAAGTTCGCTCTACCTTGCGGAGATTCAATACTATTCTACCTTCAATTTTGTTTTTCCATTCCGCATTCCGCACAGATTACGCACTTTTGCAACCGCGAGAGACTGGCCTCTCTCTCTTCTTCCTTTCTCGTTTCTTTATGCGTCTGCAATTATGATCGCGAAGATTGATACTTGTCTGCTGCGTCGTTAAGTGAAAGAATATATTACGATGATGGGAGCAAGATCCTCGAAAGTACATAGGATACGAGCAAACACAAACATCCGTTAAAATTGCTGCGTGCCGCGAAGCGTTTCGTGAACATTCGGTTGATGCAAATGATTTTCATCCACTTCTTTTCCTTTCTCTTTAACCGACAATCGAGGAATAGAAGGAATATCGCGAATTGCGATAAATTTTCCTTCTCGACCTATGCGAGAATGTTCATTATCGCTTTTCTTTCTACCGTTACATAAAAGCATCGTTACCACGTAAAATCGTTTAGAGCGAGCGTTAGTCTCGCGCGTTTGACCAGGCATCTCCATCAATAATGACTGCAGAAACGAAAGATTAATTACATTAAGTTCGTCGATATATTAGACTTTACGTAACTACATTTGCGCGATAAGTGTATACTATTACGAGACGAGAATATTCTCCTGTAAGATAATAAACGACGTCCTCTACTTGGAGAATGAGGAAAACACGTTGCATATCCGACATGAGAAAATAATCTCAGCATCGCAAGGCGTGATAGCGCGACGATCATCGACGATGAAGACCACCGTTGGATGGTGATTACGCACGCGTGCGCGCGCACAGAAAGAGCGAAGAAAAAAACGCGTTAATCAGCATACGCTGCAAGAGTTGCGGACAAGTGTTAATAGCGAAAGGCTGATACAGAAGAGGCGGCGGTACTTGGTGGTGAGCGAAAACCACGGTTGCAACGGTAAACGACGATACTGTCCCGTAACGAAGGACGCCGGGTTGGTTGTTGCTTCAATTGCGCGCCGGAGAGAAGCGCACGCTTCGAGAAATGATCGCCACAATGCCACGAGCAACGGTATTACGCGTACACGCGCGCGAGTAATAAGAGACGCCGGGGCCGTCATCGTTCAACGCGATCATGGATGGACTCAAGGAATGTAATTTTCGTTGAAAGATGACATCCGCGAATTTTTCGCCAGCATGCGCGATGAGATATCTCCGTCGATTTGAATGAACCTTCCCTGAAACGTCCCTTGAATGACGAATCGATTTATCAGAAGCGATGTATTCCGGCTTGTCGAGAGACAATACCACAAAGTGGTATCTGGCCGAGATGAAACTCTTCCTTTTCTTTCCCTCATCGAGAAACGCGCGTCAGCCGCGCGCAATGAAAGAGTCCTTTTGCCGGAGGCTCCGCGCGGCGGCGCTGTCAGCGCTAATTCTAGCGCAAGCGGCGTCGTCGTCTCCCGCGTTCGCGCGACGGCGCATGAATAAAAAGACTCATTCGAGTCTCTCGCGGGGAAATCCCCACGGATGGCAAGGGCATCGAAGATCTCGAGGACAAGATTGGAATTTTAGAAAACCGGCCCGCGGTCGATAACACGGAGAAATTTATTCTGAATTCGCGCATGGTATTGCATGACGAGGGCTCTCTCCGGAGCCAGAAGACCTTGGAAGACGGCTGGTGGAACATGAATATGAAAATTGCAGTCGATTCGAGCGCAACTCGGCTGCCTAATGGAAAGTTATCTTGCCGTGCTTCATTTACGTTTTTCGTTCATGTACCGCGTGTAATGCGCATCTTACATGTGTAACGCGTAATGTACGATGCGTTCTGTCACGCTTGAATAGACGGAAACTATTTTATCATTCGAAAAATTCGCGCATGTCTATGAATCGATATCAATAAAACTGTAATATCCTTTAGAAGATTCTTGTAAGAATATAAACAAAAATACCGAATGATTGACTCGTTCAATCGCGAGAAGTAGGTGACAATTTCGGAATATTCGGCAGCTCTTGGTGAATTAAGCTTCGTGACGAAATTGATGAGCCGTTCAGTTTCGAGGTCACGGTACATATCTTCAAACGAAACACACGAGGTTTGTGGCCCAGGAGGTTTTTGTGAAAACTGCTTTCACGTGTACTCAGAATCCGAGATTCCCGAAGAGATGATTTCTTCATTACATAAACAGCCTACAATATAGAATAATGCTCATTTCTGCTTTCTGAATTCGGCTGATACGTTGATAGAAAGTCAGAGGAATCGCTGAAGAACTAGGATATAACATTGTTAACGACATCACGTAATCGCGAAACCTACATTGCGCCCAAAGAGAGAGAGAGAGAGAGAGAGAGAGAGAGAGAGAGAGAGAGAGAGAGAGACACCTTCGTTAACACAATTACATAAGATTATGCAAAAATATAGGTTATTTGTCGGGGTGGACGAAGTATGCGTGATCGAACGACACGTTACGGCGATTCATCTACTCGCTTCAACACGAGTTGGAACGCGACGCACGCATTCGCGATCCGTTAAGACTGATCGCGCTCGATTTAGCGTTAAGGCATTCCATAGCAATGAGACTCCACAGTCGAGTACAAACATTTACTATGACACGCAGTTCACGTAGTCTCTAATGAATGCATATTTATGGCGAAAATATTTACGTTCTCCTTTTTTCTCTCTCTCTCTCTCTCCCTCTCTCTCTCCCTCTTTCTCGTTGTTTCTTTCTCTTTTTGCAGTATATTCGTGTTATGGTTAAAAGATTATGAAATTATGATTAAAGGATTATATCGGGAAATCCTCGGGAATGTCCTGAAGCGGCTGAAGAGAAATTTTTCCGAAGCGACACGCGTTGAACTAACTAAATCGAACTGGACTTAATTAAACTACTGATCGGAAAGCGCGTCGGTCGTTTCATCATCGAAAGGGAAGAATCTCATCGAGCCTTGCCGAAGTGAAAATGATGAGGAAGAAAGAGACACGCGGATGGGTTTTTCTCATGGATGAGCCCGTGAAATTAGGCCTCAAGAGCCGATACTCGGGGAATGCAAACTTTCATCGCCCGCAGCTCTCGGACAGCTCAGGAGAGTGATCTCACACACGCGCGCGCATGCGCGCGCGCTCGCATGCGCGTCCACTTTCGTGAATCGAAATATGTTCCGGTATATTCCTCCTTGCGGATTTGATGCGGCATGAAGAAAACGGTTGGAGAAACGCGGGGACGATGTTCTCGCGACTTCCTGCCGCGTCGAGATTTGTATTTCCTGATAAAATACCACGCTCGGCACGAGCCACGATAAAAAGAAAGAAGAGAAAAAGAATACGCGATCGTTACGTTAACTAGCAACGCTCGCAGTGCCGCTACAGTTACCAGTTCCTCCTCTCTTACGAGTTCTTCCTCTCTTATTGCTGCTGGTTTGCGTAATTTGAAATTGTAACAAGAATGAAGCGATTATCTCGCGGATCGCAGGCGCGAGTAAAGCACTATTCATGCAGCATTCATTCTCTTCGCTGCAATACCGGATGGTTTCGAAGGCTACTTTGCGAAGGGAATACGATAGAAAGATCCATGACAATGTTTACGCATAATTAATTAAAAAATGGTGCGAGTTGCTGCCGATTAACGCGTGTGCGAATTTATTTCGATTTTATTTCGTTTTTGAACTGTTCACTTCGATAATCGATAGTATATGCAAAATATCAATAACGAAATCGGCACACAAGCGAGCGAGCTCCATCCATCATGTGAATCTTTTCAGGAATAACAGTTGGACTCTTCAGTGCTCTGCTGAAGAAAGACTCGTTCTTTAGCGGAAGCTTTCTGGTTTCAAATCTTGCAAATTGTCCGATCATCTCTCAATGTTGCACTGCTTGAACTGGAGAGAAAACCATAATTCCGTAACTGGCTGAACCGGTATCAGGTGAACACGCGAGAAGATCCACGCTGTGATGCTAAATGCGCATAATGAAATCGTCACATCGTCAGGGTGCCTCTCACCAGTTGCAGAAGATTTTCTTCGAATCGCGCATTTCTTAATCAATCTCAATGAACGGCAACTCTTGCCGATATTCTCATCGAGGACAAAGACTTGAACCGAACAATCGCCGTTCAAATAAGTGCACTTGCACGCGCATATGTAATGGCATTTATATTTATTGGCTTAGTGTTAAACCACTGTTTGTGAATAAATCGATGGCATAGAAGCTATCTCTCGCACGATCTCATAATTCCAGATATTGCGAGTCTTCTGCTTCATACGTGAACGTCACGATCATGCAGAACTATCGCCCACAGAAAATCCGGTCTGCGATGATGAAGAACCGGAAGAATGAATAAAACTCAAGAGAAGGATCTTTTTGGTAGTAATATCTCTCCCACTTTTCCGATTCAAGATCGAATCTTGATGAGAGAAAGAGAGCTCGGACAGAATGTAGGCAGTCGGTATAGAAATTTTGGAGGGGAGAGATGAGATTTACGATTTAGATGTACTTTCAGCGAGGGGAAGATAAACGAGATCTTGTTACGCTCGGTTTTTTGATCGTGTTCTCAATTTCTAATATTCTCCCAAGGCTGACAAAAAAGGTAGCAAAATTTAGAGTTGCTCTTGATACTCTGGCCGAGCTTTCCAAAGAGATATATTCCTTGTCGCCTGTCGATTATACACTTTCCCTTCGCGTGAAACTAACTACGGTACGTAAGCAGCACGGTTCGAAGGAATCTGCAACTGTGTCTTTAACATTGTCGACAAAATCGGAGGATAATTGTTAAATGTGTTAAATTTCTTTATGTAAACAAAAAACAGATTGCGTACAAGAGCGATTGTTGACGCAATCTGTTTCTTGTTTACATAAAGAAATTTAACACATTTAACAATTCTTTTCCTCAATCGAACAAATCGATAAATCGAAAGTCTGATCATACAATTATAATCACATATTACTTGTTTTATAGAATATTAGATAAATGTAAAATTATAGTTTACAGCACAATTATATAATAATTTCTTCGTGGTGTCTATGACGTGGTGATTGGCGATTTACCAGCTGGTCATAAATTTCATCATCGAACGTCTTGGAAATGGTTGGGCTGGGAAATTATTCGTTACGGCTGGGAAATTATTCGTTACATTATTCACAAGCGTTCATTCCTTTTTCCATACAGATTATATCATAAATCTTATCATTATCTATTTTTATTCGCACTCACATTTCCCCGAGCAAAAAGGTTCATTATAGCGACATTGATACGAAAAGCACCAAGTCAGTTCGTTGAGAAAGAGTTTTTAATTTTCGAAAGTAAATTAAAGGCAAATCGATAATTACGAACGGTGTTATCACCGAATGAAAATTTCGTCCATTAGTGCTATGATTTGCACGCAAAGCAAGGCAATGATAAAATTCGCTCATCTTGCAACAATGCGATTTTCGCGATGTCTCCTGCAAGCATCGAGCAAGCAATTCTCGCCGGCCAGCATCATCTCGCGGGATCGCGTTCGTGTTCCATATTCAGTGAACGGTTTTCACATCGTCGCGATCTATCAAAGACGAGAAACTCGTTAGGGAGGATTCCAGCATCTTTCGATCTTTCCTATTTTGCAGAAGTGAATGTGAGAGTCGTAGAATTATCGTCTATGCAAGGCCAACCGCCACCGATAAAAGATACGCGCCCCGTCCGCTCGATCTCGATCACTCCGACTTGTTCGCGTTATAGATCTAAGCTAGATGGATCCAAAACCCGCGAGCGAAGTTTATGATATAATTCGAGCAACGAGTGTGCGCATCATCGACAAAAATACTCTAAAATATATTTCCATTCGGAGATGTTCGTTCACTGCAGTCGCGATCGTTCGATTGCAGAATCATAGAAGCATTCAAGAAACAAGAATCAGGCTTTAAACAAGATCGGCGGATTAGTGTATCATTCTCCCAGCATACGCATCATTTACGATCAAGGCCTGACAATGTCATGTTAATATAATAAGAGAGAGAAAGAGAAAGAGAGACAAGATGTTTATATATAAATGATAAAGAAACTTGATAACATTATTTAATAAAGATAAAAGGAAACGCGATGCCGATAGCCGAACCGGAAAATCAGGTTGCGAAATGCTACGCGATAACGGCGCTTTTCGGTGAGACAAGCGGAGAAATGCAGACTCGTCTGGATCACCAATACTAGATCGAGATATCGAACGGGAAGATGCTTATATAAAGTGCACGCCACTGAGCACCATAAGCCGCGCAAACCGTTACGCGCTTTATAACGTATAAAACACATAAAAGCGACGGTTGCAATGCATTTCCATAAATATGTACAGTCTTACATTAGCTGAAATGATCACTCAGATAAGATCTCGGACTATCATCCGAGTCATCGGGGATTATTCAATATTTTTATTTACATCTACAACGAGTGTCTCCTTTGGGATTTCAGGATGAAAGAACTTTTATCTCGAAAATATAAATGATTCGGGCCAGATTAGAACCCGTTAGAAATCGTTAGCGGAGGTTTGTTTCTCGATTCTTTGTCCGTTTAGGTTTTTAATTGCTAAGAAAAAAGCTAGTTACGCGTCGGCTCGCGCGTTTCTGCTGAGTCTAGCGTTACACAAGCTGTGTGTACGGGTAGATGTCCTGTTAATGGAAAACGCCGCATTATCTTGCTGAACGCGGAAGAACAGGTGTTATAAAAGAGATTATCACGCGCACACGGCGTTTCCGTCTTACGTCGAGTAGCGGAAATGGTCTATCGATCCGAATATCGTTGATCACACACATACAGGCACGCGCACAGACACATGTCGGCAGACGTAACAAATGAATCGTGGCTGACGAAATTGATGCGACTTCCATGAAATCCATGAAGGCGCGATATTTGCGATACGCGCAATTATCCGTAAAGCCATTTCATATTAAGCCCATTATTCGGGCATATTCCGCATTGCCTCTCGCTACCGATCTTCTAAAGTTTCTAGACTCACCCTCGGAGCGTGTCTGACTAGTGATCGTCAGTAATAACGTCACTAGCAGAAGCAATTTCGTAAACCAAAGCCTCCACATGTCGTCGTCCATCTGTTCGAGTCCCTCGGAGCGATAGCACTTTGAATTAAAGTTACAGGAAGCGAAACGTGCACTGAAACCAATTCCGCGCGGACTGAACCTGCTGAACTTGTCCGTTACATGGGCACCGAAGCGATCTCAGAATCTCAAACAGTTCCCGTAAACATTCGTGATCATCTTCCGCAACCTCTGACAGTATCGAAGTATTTTATGACGTGTCGCCGAAGAAAAAAATGCAAACAAAAAAGGGCGCGTAAGAAGAGACGAAGAAGGAGATACGAAAGCGGCCGATCAGTCGGTAATTCGAAATCTGCGATTTGATCGCGATTATTCACGATAAAAGCGAGGATCACACTTGGTCACCGGACGAAGTTGCGAGAACTCCTTGTGGCGGAGCGGTCGACCGATTGACCTTTCTCCGGGTGCGTAACTTTGTCTGTGTCCCGGTGAGGACTGAAGGGGAACCAAGGCCCGCCGCCGGGTGTCGGGGAACCGGAGAAAGGTGTATCAAGAGAGAGAGAGGCCAGAGGCAAAGCGGATAGAACCCCTCTTCGCTGTCCTCTCCCTACCTTTTCGACTCCTTTTCCCCCGCGGGCTTCTCTTCTTCTTCCTCTTCTTCTTCTTCTTCTTCTTCTTCCTCTTCGTTTCCTGACGCTGTCGGTTGCTCGGCCAGGCACGGGGACACGCGGGACACCAGAAAACCTCTTCACGACCGAGGTCCTCCGCCAATCTGAGCTTGCTTTATGCCATCCATTTGGATGCAGTTCCGGCAGCTGGACCATGATCTTTACGACTTAAGTCGAGCCATAACGACATGGTGTTACGCAAGGACAATACCGCGAGGGCAATTTTATAATCGAATCCCGAATTAACATAGCGATCTCGTGTGGCTTGTGGATCAGAGGCTAAAAAGTTATGGAATGTGTGCTAGCCGAGTCAAGATAGAATTGCGGAGACAACATGTTCTTCTCTTTATGTTCCTCGCCTTCTACGGGCTTATGCTGGCGATCGACTCGCCGCTATGCCCGTTAACTGTCGCAGTTTCAACTCGGAAAATGTGCTCCTTCTTATAGGAAAGACTGTTGCCTTAGATCGGCAAACGAGACGCGCGGATTATCGTTAAACGAGCGCGAAGCGATCGATCTTTCGGTCTTCTTGCGCATCTTCTTGCGCCATGCTCTCAATCGAGCAATAAAAATACGCGAGAATAAGAACGACGCTTTCATCGCGATCGCAAGCCATCGATCCTCCTTCATCTGCCGATGATCGCGTGCGTGACCCTTGCGAGATCATAGTTCACCGTGGCGATCGCCGTCACGTGCGATCGCTCCGAGACGAATCTGTATATTGGACAATTAACTGTCCTGCCGGAAAAAAAACAAAAGAAGAAGAAGATCTATCGTTATGGCTATGCTTATTTTCCGGTATGCGGGACACCTGTTATCGCGCTCTCAATGAACTCCAGAGGTTGGTGGGGTTAAAGAGGAGAGGGAGAAATGCTGTTCCCGAAGCCAACAGCGAGGTAGGAGGCTCGCATTATAAGTACCGACTCAAGGACCTACATTCGCCGGCGCGGTGAGGGATGCCGCGATTGCAGAGGACGCGTACTCTCCTCTCCTTCTCTTTTCCATCTCTCCTTCTCTTTCCCTTCTTCCTCTCCAGGTCGACGGGGCCCTCGTTTCCTAAAGTATTCGTGTCGGTGCTGGCCGACTGACTTAGCAAGTGATTTTCGAATTCCACGGCTGAGATTCTTCTGGAGAAATTATTATCCGCCCATCTCCTCCACATCTAAGCGCGACTCTGAAAAATCTTCCCTGTAAATAAGCACGTCGTTGTGTACACATGCGCGAGCCAAGAGGTTGAATAATTAAGTGACGTGCGGTCTCTAATTCTCAATCCGCACGCGGTGACATAGTTTCGGTTATAATGGCCACAAACAAAGTCAAGGAATGCGCTGGAAGAAGAAGAAGAGTAATTCTCGATTCTCCTTTTGCCTTTGCCTCTTTTTGTAAACTTTGTGATACTTTGAGATACGATATAGTAAAGCAAAAATTATATCTTAATTATGAAGGGGACTTTAGAAGATTATTATTCTTGCTGGTTCAGTTCATTCTTTTTATTACATCGAGATAATGTCATCTCTGAAAAGATCTCGTTCGATTAACGCGTAAACTTACGTACTGCTCGAAATGCATGGAAGAAAATAATCAGTAAGCATAATAAAGCAAGAAATGCTTCAATAGTTATCAATAGAGATTCTCTTTTTATGTGAAACGTAAATTAAGCAATTCCGTGATTCTTCGTATGCACTTTTGCCGAGAACACGATTTCTCACCGTAATTTTCTATTATTATCCAGCCATGATGCGATCTTACTATGATATTTTCTATAAAAAATTAGATGCATCATTAAAATCATTAACGATCAATCCATCAATCCCGTGCAACGTACAATTTCCTCCTCGCCAACAAAAAAGAAGAAAAAAGATTTTTTATTACACCGTAGTTGGCAAGGTAGCATAAAGCCGCTCACCATGTTCTCGGCCGAACACGGAACAATCTTATTATGCGTAATCAAAGAATTGAAAGGTTCGCATCGCAAAAGAGGGAGCTTCCGCCTCGGGAAGAAATGCGCCGTTTGTTAACCGCGCAGATCAGATATTGAGATAAACTGCTGAAATATTTGAAACAATATGGAAGATTTTTTTCTAACTAATTAAACGCTAAAGAAACAGATTGGTATAATAGAATCATATTCTTCAATTCATCTCAGTAACATTTCAACGTTACACATCTTGTATTTAGCTGAGGATTTATATAAAGAGGAATGTAATATTAAGAAGAAATTGAATGAAAATAAATAAACAAATAAAAATGATAATCTTTTGAGATACTTTTTTATTCAAAGAATCAGTTTTTTAAAAATTCAAATCAATTCAAAATTAATCTACACAGCGTACTCGATGAAAAAGACTTAGCGCAGAATTATTGATAAAAAATATCGCTTTCATTCGCAAGCAATTAAATATATGTGCGTTGCTGCACCAAATGGCACCAAATTCCAGAAATAGCAAATAGAAGTGAATCACAATTACTAAACATTATGGTAGTTCCACCGTTAGTGTATGCCATCGACCGCAACAGCCAACATTACGTTTTACTGACGTAAAATATTTGCTATTATATATATATATATATATATATATTTGTCGACTGGTCTTATATAATGCCATGTTTATGTATACTGTTACGATTTGTGCAATGTTCGATCGCAAAATTATTTCTTCAGGAGGAAATCCGATTACGGTTTGCAAATAGCTAAATGCAGATAAGCCATATCGGGAAAAAAATACTTCGATCGCATGACGGATGTTAATAAAAGCCATTCAGGAAATTGGAAATATTAAAGAAAAGATATATAAGAAAATGTGTGTGATGCAAAGTATAGGACATAGCTTATGTGTAAAATTATGAAAAAGAATTATTAATATCTCTAATTTATTAATAGTGAATACAAATGTTTTAATAAAATCTACAATTTTGGAGATTAAACATTTCTTTGAAATTCATTTCTCGATTCTCGATATTCATTTCTTAGTACAGTACAGTTAGATAAATCTTAGGAAAATAAAGATAAATTTCTATAATGTCCGATTATTAATTTCATGGTCAAGCACTATTTGAGAAAGTTGCTCGATAATATAAGACGATCAATATAATTTTAACTCATATGCCATAATAATTTCTTTTTATAATAATATAATTATGATAATCAATTATAATAACTGTAATATTAGAAGATTTTAATATAAAATATGGATAAAAATCGTTTTAAAAGTCATTTTAAAGTCTATTAATAAAGCGCGGTAATAGAAAGAATAGACATCTTTGTGCACTTTTTTTATTAAGAAAGAATCGATTGTCCTTTAGTGCAAAAAAGCGATTTATATTGATAATGTGATATTGAATATATTTCGTTAACTTTCACTTTCTTACTCGCGCGATCGTCTTTTCTCTCATTAGAACGTCCATTTGCCGCGTTCCGAGAAATTCCTCCCGTGGAATTGTAGTCATCGTTTGCACCTTTAAGTAGCTATATAATATATAGGAAATTCTTATTGTAACGTGTATTCCATATAGGAACGTTTATGGAAATAATAACGAAACGTTCGCGATCAGTTTTTTCATCATCAGTTTTCTATTCTCTTAACATCTCGATGCATTCGTAGAAGTATGTACAGTAATTATTAACTGCTCTATACGCTTGGCTGAGCCTATGCGTACTCAACATACCATTGCGTGACGGTACTTGATGATCATACACTCACGAATCCTTCTACTTTCATCCACACATTTGTTTCTGGAGTACCAAGAATATAGTAGAAACGACGTAGAAATAATAATTTTGTTTAAAAATCTATTTTTATGCAACAAGAAATTATAATTTTATAAATTATCAGAAACAAAAATATCCCATTCATTTTTCTGCATTAAATAATGTAATAATTAATCTTAAAATTGATATGCTTTCTAAATTTTCGAAAGAATTAACCTTGACGATTACATGTTACTCTTGATATCTTTCGTTTTATATGTTTTTTATACTTTATTTATTTCGTATTTAACATACATTAATATATTTAATACATTTAACATATTTAATTTAGTACAATGTTATAAATTTATTTACACTCCTCTTTGCTCATTTTCTTTTGCAACGCTTCTCTAAAGTGTTTCTTCCCAAATCTCCGAAATTTAAAATTAGGCAATAGTCTTAATTCACCATTCCAATTTCTCAACATTTCACATTGTGCTGCAATTAAGATATCAGGAATTTCTAGAAAAAAAAAATATTACTTAATCACATTAATTATAAATTAATACGTTATTAAAATATAACTATATATACCAAGTCCACAAGTATCAAACTCTTCTTGTTCTCTTTTTTTGGTCATTTTTATAATATCTTCTCTACTAGCATGTTGCCTATTTTTTCTTCCTCCTATGGAATGCTTTATACCAATTTGTTCTAATTCTTCATCATTCCTTCCAATATACCTTGAATTAATCAATTTGACAAATTAAACAAATCCATTCTAATGAAATCATATTTGTATTATGAGAATTTATCCAGATCTAATCCAAATCTAATTATAAATCTATTGATAAAAATTTCTAATTTATGCAAAGAATGAAGCTTACTTTAAAAGCAATTCTGCTGTAAGTTCTGGAGTATATGGGCATATATCAGAAACCATATGTTGTTGTATCCATAGCATCTTTTCTCCTATCAAATTTTGCTTTATTGCACCAGATATTTTAACTTTCTTTCTATCCGAAATTCTGAAATCAGTTTGTTACACATGTAATACCTATACATATATAACAAAACACCCTTATATATAATTCATAGGCCAATGTCCAATAATATAAATTAATATGAAATTTGGCTACGTACTTTTTAGTTTTCTTTGCAATTGCAACTGCCTTTCGACTATTTGGGTGCAAAATTTTCTTTACCTTTGCAACTTCCCTTTCCAGAATTGTAGACTATGAAGTATATGAAAAAAATACAGCACAATACAGCATTTGCATTATATATATATATTTCAGATCAATAATATACATTGCATATTTTTACCATGTTTCTTGTAATTTGTGAGAACACACACACACACACGCAATATATATTTATCTATTAAATTAATTTTATATGATGTTATGATTTTTATAAAATTATATAACAGAAATAATTTCGATAAATTAAATAATTATTACGCATATAGAATTTACATATATCTTAACCATGTTATAAATTTAATCACATTCATCAAGCAAAACAGAGAGTTGAGAAACTTAACGGTGTTAATCAAGATCAGTTCCATTCATTTCCATCATTTTATAGTGGCACCACTTTTTCGATGTCACCTAGGTATTTTCGAGAAGGCGACAAACGACTTGGTTATGAATTGTACACATTTCTTTCCTAGCCATTCCTAATGTTAAATTCGCCGTAAACGATGTTTATGCTGGATTGCGAGTGCGACTAGAATGAACCAATCGTGATGTGGCAATTCCTGTATTTCTAAGTCATGATTGATCAATTGTGATGCCTGCTTGCGATTAACGCATGCAAAAAAGCATCCTATACTGTTTATTAAGAAGAATTAATGCTGCATTCACATGCTGACATGCGCTAGCCAATAAAAGAATTTGTTTCTCTTTTTTTAGATCTCTGACTAAAATATCTAGGAAATAATTTATCCTATTGGACATCAGATGTCAGGCATACTGTGAATCCAACATTAAATAAAATTTCATTTTTAATAATATATTTTCAATAATAAATTAATTATAAATAGAATTTTTTATTTACAATATAACTTAAGAAGGAAGAAAAATAAATTTTTGTTCTTAAATGGTTCCAAATTACTCAGACGAAGTTTAGATATTTTTAGATAATAAAGAAAAAGAGAATTAAAAAAAAACTACGAAGAAACATTAAATCGCATTACATTTTTTTTCATATTACATTTTTCTCTTTTATATTTGCATTACTTCTTTTAACAAACACCGCATTCAAAAATGAAGCAAGTAGTGATCAGTATGTATGTGTGCAGTAGCGCGCAATTGATTCGCATAAAGATTTGTTGGTGAGAAAATAGAATTGCCGCTTGAATCGGTCACTAATTATGCTAACGTAGTACGTATCGTCTAAATTCGCGCGATATTGCAAAAATGCCGCGGGTAAGTAAATATAGAAAGATTGAAATTAATGCTGTTAGGTTATTTGTGCTGCTCCGATTTTGCTCAAATGAAATCTGTGACGTAATATGTATCATGTGTATGATTTAACAGGATATAAGATCTTATTTTACGGTCGCAGCTTCTCAGAAAAAAAAGAGTGAGCCTGTTACCTCGAAACCTAGAAAAAGACATGTCATCTCATCAGATGAAGACGAAGGAAAGCCAAAATCGTCTGTGAAACGTTCCAAGGTATCATGTCATTTATCTACATATTTAGTCGTATTATGTGCATCATTTTATTTACTATAATCGCTTTTATGTCATTTACAATAATGCAGAATGTGATACATTACTTTGTATACAGACTATACGAAAAACAAAGAGAGCTATTTTATCTGACTCTGAGGATGACGCAGAAATTGTTGAGAAAAATAAGAAATGTTCTAAGCTATCAGAAGCAAGTAAAAAGAAAGAAAATGGAAAGCAACCTCAAGAGATTTCTCCCGATAGCATCTTTCAGAAAAAGCCCATAGTGAGAATAGAAGAAACCAAAATAAACCGAAAGTTACGAAAAGAGGTAAATATTATATATAGGTGAAACTTAAAAAGTCAGCAAATGTTTTACAAATTATATTGAATAATATAGGAATCCAAATTTCATGATGATGATGATTTCGATGCTGTACTTGAGCAGTTGGACGTACAGAAAAATAAAGAAATATTAGGAACAGATAAAAATAAAGATAATATAAAAAAAATAGATGTCAGTAAAGATTCCGAAGGAATAACTGAGATAGGTATACCTAAATTTAGTTTGTAAAAGATTAAAATAAATATGGCTGTATCTAATTATTATATCTGATAAAATATAATATTTGCAGAAGTTGAACCTATTAAAAGCAAAAACAATGATATCGGCTTGAAAAATTCTCGAAATAAAAGGAATGAAACTATTAAAGAAAGTGCTAAAGAGATAGATAAAACTAATAAAAATTCTTCTAACAAAAGTAATAAAATGCATTCAAATCTCGTTAGAAGCCCTCCTTTGAAACGGAAATTAAAAGAAGAAAAAGAAGATGATTTTAGCTTTGATGAAGATTTACATAGAAATGATAAATATGATAATACATCCAAAAAATCAAGTTTCAAAAATTTAGAAATTATGTCAGAATCTATCTCCACATCAAAAAAACCTAAAAGCACAGAAAAGCAATCACCAGATAAGAAAAAAGCTAAAACTGTGGATTTATTTGAAGAAAGAATAGAAAAGAATAAGCAACGTGCCTTAATGTATGAAAAATATCTTCAAAGAGGTGGTGCCAGAAATCCTGGTTCGAAAGAGATACCTGCAGTAAGGAAATTTATATATAATTTAATTCTATTGGCCTTCTGTTTTGTATATATATATATATATATATATATATATATATAATTTTTAAAAATAAATCTAAAAATAGATGTGTGATATTTAAAAGCACACAATATTCTTAACTTTTTATCTAGATTCTTTATTTTAGGGTGCCATAAATTGTTTAGCTGGTATAAGTTTCTTGATTACTGGTGTTTTGGATTCCTTAGAAAGAAACGAAGCTGAAGAATTAATACAGAAATATGGTGGTCGTACGGTAAATGCGGTATCAGGCAAAGTCAATTATATCATAGTAGGGGATGAAGCTGGTCCAGCTAAATTAGCAAAGGTATATTTTTTATGCATAAATATTTTGCATGTAATTTGTTCTTTCTTTCACATAAAAAATATTTTCAGGCTAATAGTTTAGGTATTAAACAAATATCTGAAGATGGTCTCCTAGAAATGATTCGCACGAAACCGAAAGGTAAAGTTGAAGATATTAAGCCAGCTGCTAAACGAAATGTGAAAAAAATATCAAATAAGTCTGAAAGTAGTAAGACAGAATCACCATCTAAAACAGAAACATCATTTACTTCACCTGAAAAGATAAAAACACCATCACCTTCAACAATGAAGACAAAAACGTTATCACCAATATCAACACAAATCTCAGATACAAGCGGTGGTTCACAGGAGGTAAATCCAAACATCAATTTGATACGTGCAAGTCATATCTAGAGCAAATAGATAAAATATATTTATATATAATTTTATTTATTTTCTTTAGATAATTACAAGTATTGGGTCGCAACCTTTGGTTGAAAAGTACAGACCTAAGACAATGAAGAAGATTATAGGTCAGCAAGGAGATAAAAGTAGCGCAAATAATTTGTACATATGGCTGCGCGATTGGCATAAAAATCGTCAGGACCCAAAATTCAATGATGGCAGTACGTTCGTGCAAGTTTGCATATGAATATTCTAATGGATATGATTTCTTCTGATTTTTTTCCTAATCACTTTTTTAAGAAATAGCAATTGAAATGGAGGAAATCTAATTTATTTTAATTATTTTAATTTATTTTATTTCCTTTCTGTTTTAATAGCTGGTAAACAAACGCATGGACAGAGTTTTAAAGCTGCTTTGCTGTCCGGTCCGCCAGGTGTTGGTAAAACAACAACTGCGCAGGTTGTTTGTAAAGAATTAGGATATGATCTCGTAGAATTCAATGCTTCCGACACAAGAAACAAGATGCTTTTAAAACAAGAAATCTCAGGATTATTATCCAATACTACAATAAAAGATTACGTCACAGGTAGGCATATATATAATTAAAAATAGCTGAAATTTCGATTATATTGTTCTTTCTCACGTTAATGTTCTTTTATTTTACGTTGTTAATATTACAGGTACTAAACAGAAAATTACAAATAAACACGTATTATTGATGGACGAAGTCGATGGTATGGCTGGCAATGAGGATCGTGGTGGCTTGCAGGAATTAGTTAATTTGATGAAGACCACCGAAGTACCTATTATTTGCATATGTAATGATCGGTTTAATACAAAAGTGAAAACTATTTCCACGCATAGTTACGATTTGAGATTTTCAAAGCTCAGAGTGGAACAAATCAGGGTATGATTTACATAATCTAACTCGAGTTAAGTTTATTATATTATGATATAATGAAATTCCATTTTTTTCTATAGGGTTATATGAAGTCTTTGTGCCATCAAGAAAATATCGAGATCTCGAAGGATGATCTGGATCGTCTAATCGAGTCGACAAATTATGATATTAGACAAGTGATAAATCATTTGGAATTTTTAGGCGGTCAGACATCCCACGTTAAGACAACCGACAAAAAACATTCAAATAAGAACTTCAAAATTGGACCATTCGATGTTGCAAAAATGGTGTTTAACGCGCAGGAGCAGAAAAATATGAATCTGAATGAGAGAATTGGTTTATATTTTCATGATTATAATATAGCTCCCCTTTTCGTGCAAGAAAATTATTTAGGAGTCAGATTGTCCCAAGCGCCAATGTAAATATACTATCCTTTTTTCTTTTTTTTTTTTATGAAAGCAGAAACTAATGGATCTCGCTCTATTTATAGCATCCAAAGGCTACAGAGAATTGCCAATGCGGCTGATAGTATATCTCAAGGAGATCTCATTGAAAAAGTAATGAGAAGTAATATGATGTGGAGTTTACTGCCATTACATGCTTGTTTTTCGTTTATTATACCAGGCAGCGAAATGTCGGGAAGTCTCGATGCGCTAGTACGATTCCCAAGCTGGTTTGGACGAAATTCGAAAACAATGAGATTTAATAGGTATATAGCCGATTTTCATTAACTCAAGTTGTTTTCTTTTTTTTTTC
Organism: Eciton burchellii; assembly: GCA_020341155.1. NCBI lineage: Eukaryota > Metazoa > Arthropoda > Insecta > Hymenoptera > Formicidae > Eciton > Eciton burchellii. The sequence continues at coordinate 178,318 of JAHMML010000071.1, forward strand.
TTTTTTTTTTAAATTTATATGTATTGATATATTGAAATCCTATAATGATATTTCAATCATTTAAAAATAAAATATTATTTCCAGATTAATGCAAGAATTAACAACGCATACACGGTTAGCGACAGGTGCGAGCAAAGATGCCTTGAATATGGATTATATGGTACATATTCGAAATGCTGTCATAAAACCCCTAATAGATAATGGTACTGATGGTATAGAAGCTGCAATTAATGTCATGGGAAACTACCATCTAATGAGGTTCCTATTATATTCATTAAAAATACACAAAATACTGTGTATGATGTACACAGATACAAAAAAAGTATATACAGATACTCATATTGATGCTTAATTTGTACTTTTATAGAGAAGATTTGGATTCAATTATAGAAATCTCCCTTTGGCCAGGAATTCACGATCCTACGAGTAATCTTGATAGCAAAGTATGTTCGATATTGATATTAATAAATACATATACTGATATGCTAATAATATATATATACTAATTAATGATTATTATGATTATTTATATTATAAAATTACAATACTAATTACATTAAAATTTTTATAATTGCAGGTAAAAGCGGCATTTACGCGAGCATATCAAAAAAATCCTCCCATGTTACCATATGTAATTGGTAACAATGCCACGGCAAAGAAAAGATCTGTAACGATGAACGATGATTACGTGGAAGAAGAAGAAGATGAGGAAGAAAATGACGACATTGGATTCGATAAGATGATTAAGGTAACGAAAATTATTTTTGTGATGCATCACTTATACAAACAAAAGAAAAAACAGGGAAAAAAGTATCATAATATCGAAATGTATTTTAGACAAAGAAACCTACTGCTGCTAGTAGTAGCAAAGCTACTGCATCGACAAATAGAAGTAATGAATCAGGCAGAAAACGTGGAAAAGGACGTGGCAAAATAAAATAGAAGACAGTATTAAAAAATGGAATGTAAATTTTATTTAGAAAAAAATGCATATTGGACGATATTGATATATCATGAATAATTTCGTGCATCATTTGTTCGAAATAATGAAGAATTTTTGCATGATCAAAAAGTAGATTGTATTACTTGCTAAATTTAATGCGTATTGAGACGCATGACTTTCAATGCTGTTATTTCGCTTATTCGTTTTTCGAAATATATCATTATTATTTTTTATTTCATTATTATTATGTGTTGTTGATAAATTATTCTGAAGGTTCATCTATAGCTCTCCAAGTTCTCCTCTTGTCTGCACACATTCTAAAATAAAAGAACAACAGGTAATATGAATTAAATATCACATATATATATATAATCATATATATAAGGTATATATCTTTTGCTACTTTTCTACTTTATTATTTACTATGTTTTATACTATATAAATAAATTAATTAATTATAATCAGTTCTATTCCATCTAATCAATCTATTTCAGTTATTTGACATGATTTTTGATACGCATGCATACACATGCACACACACATACACATGCAATATGAGTAATAAAATCTTCATATTTTGTTTTCTCTTCATAATTTTGATACATACGCTTATTACTAGGTTTCCATCCAATATACTCATTCGTTTTCCTATTTTCTTCTATCAGCCAATCGGTCAATGGTTTGAAATATTCTAGAAGTCCGGAAGAGTCCATGTGTCTTTGACCTGCAATCTTTTCCATTGCATCTGGCCATGGTTTTGATGAACCCAATTCCAGCATAGATCTAACATAAATATGATCATTATATTTCAACAATTAAAATTCAATGTAAAATTCAAATTGTAATTAATACTATATTGAACTTACTTTAGCAGATTTCCTGCATCTTTATTGCCATAGATATCACACTGATTCAATGGATTTGCATCTGGATTCATCGGATCATATTGCTTTGCCTCAATGCACAGTGCCTTATGGAACTGGAATTGTATCACAAAACTCACGAAGTATCTTATGTACTCGACATCCGCGATTATATGATATTTCGAACCAGGATCAAAATCTTCTTCTGTTCTGTCTACTGGAGGTTCAATACCTTGATATTCCTCTGCAAGCGACCACCTTGAGAAAAGAATTTTATTTTTTTGAGTGTATTCTTCAAATTTAAAAGTTTGATATACATCTTTGACTTTTCTAAAAAGGATCACTAATCTATTATGAAAAATACTAACCAGTTGCAATTATAATTATCAGGTGTGACTTTTCCTTGGAACACATTCCAACGCCATCGATCCATCATATAAGCAAATGGCAAAAAAGCAATCTTATCGAGACTCTTCACATAGAGATGATTCAATATTGCTTCCTGATCAGTCAAATCATCCTTCAATAGACCGATTTTCTTGAGATGACTAGGAGTATATACGCTAAGGGAAATTACATCGCCAACTGCTTCGTGGAAACCAGGATTCGCGCCTTCCTTGAAGACAGTAGGCTGATTCTTGTACTGCAAATAATACTCAATATGGCCCATCTCGTGATGCGCCGTCAACAGATCCTCCATATTGATGCGTGTGCACTGTTTGATCCTGAAATCTTTACCGTCATAGAAGTCCCATGCGCTCGCATGACAGATCATGTCTACATCCTCCCGTTTCGTCAAGATCGATTTCTCCCAAAACGTATCCGGCATGGCGGATAGGTTAATAGACTTGAAGAAATTCTCGGCGAGGCGGAAAATGCTTGTTGCAGTATAACCTGCAGAAAGTAAAACGTTTTTCCGAGATTTAATATTAAAAATAATTCCGAAAATAAGTCCAAATTCATCAAGATAAACTCACCTTGTTCGACCAGAGCAGCGGTAATATCTGGCAATTGCTTTCCTGGAAATGGTATAGTGAAATCCGCGATATTCGCCCAGGTTTGAGCCCAAGCATTGCCTAGCAGATGCGCTGGGATCGGGCCATCTTTGGAGACGATATCCTCACCGTATTTCTTTCTGAGCTCACGTCGTACATAAGCATGCAATTGTAGATACAGCGGTTTCACTTGTTGCCAGAGATTCTCTGTAGAAATTTCGACGTTTTATTAATATTTCATTATAGATATATTATAGATAGTTTACCAATTTGTTCGGGAAAATCGTCCACTTCGTAGTCCTTCATCCAATAAGCAGCATAATCGGAGAAGTTATTGAGTCTCGCTGCAGCATTAGCCAGTTCGACGTACTTAGGAAACAGCGGTTTGATCTTTTCACTTAAGGCTTTTCTCCATTCCACCCAGATATGTTTTAACTCCTCGGGATCACGACTACGCATTAAAATCTCTGTGATTTCTGGTTCAAGAGCAAGATCGCATTTAGTCCTGTTCTTATAATCGCAGATCTTTGCAGTACTATAGATATACTCCATTTGACTGATCGTCATTTCGAATTCTTTGTACATCTGTAAGCACATTTCGTTCCACAACAATACTATTTTATGTTTCTATCTTATGTTTACAGATTTACTTTGGAGACATTAATATTGAAAACGATTATTGCTATGAAATGAAACTCACGAGAATTATGTTATTCTCTATATAGAACCAATTTTTCATTTTATAAATCAGAGAATTGTATGAGAGAGTGATCCCTCTTGAAATTAGAATTTTAGTTGCTCATAATTCATTTATAATTAATTGAAAACGATTTAGATCGTCATATCATATTCTTACATCCTCAGGGAGTGCCGCGATGCCAAGTACACCGAGTTTGCTGAACTGCCGCTTGAGGTAATCATCTTTTAAATTCCTCCAGGGAAAAGCATTTACTTGCAGGGCGATCTCCTTACTGATACGCGCTGCTGCCGCAGATACGTTTAGCTTATCCACCAGATTCTTGTCAGTTAAATTTGATGCATAATTCCATCCGGCGATACTCTGCTTGTTACTCCATCTCGCATATTGCTCATCGAGACGTTTCGCAAGATTCCTAGCGTGTTTCAGCAGTCTTTCAAGAATTTGCGGATTCTCAATGGCACTTAAATCCTGCTGCTGCGTTGAGATGGCTATAGTCACAACTACGATTGCTGCCAAAAATCTGATAACGATATGACATGTTTTATTAAGAATCATAATAATTATTGATTATAATCTAATTAATTCTTACATTTTCGCTAATAATTTTAAAAGAATTATAAATAACATATTTTATAACATAATTCTTATAATATAATAATTATAATCTTAATAATATAATTTTTAATTTTTGAAAATAATATCAAATATAGAAAAATTATCAATAAAAATTATAGATAATAATGTTTGTGTGCGATAACTACTATATATAATATTCATTTATCATATACATTTATTATCATTTTTTAAAATATCAATGGCGAAATGATACATTTTATCAATGTTTTAGCAATTTTCATTTTTAATCAGCTTTCGTAAGTATTTGACATGTAGAAACGAATTTCATGTACAGAGATATTAAACGTTCGATTTACACGAATATTAGAAACGTTCAGAATTGTCTTGATGGATTGATAGATGTACTAAAATTCTATCAAAATGACATTCAATACACAATACAACATGACATTGAATGACGCTACAAGGTCGTACACAAGTAACGTGATTAGAAAATCTCGCTGTAGCGCGAAGTATATATCCGGCAAATTAACTCGTGAAGAATATCAACGTACTATCGTCAAGGTACATCCGGAGATATTTCATGTAAATATTTGCTGCGAAATCTCACGCATTCAATACAAATATAATGTATTGAAAATAGATAATCGCTTATTTCTTAAAGATTCCCATTTAAAATCGGAACGCAATTGTATTGTATATATATACATGCACACATGCGTGTATGTATGTTTAAATAAATATTTTATGAAACGAGACATTCATAAGGAAAAGAACTTTTTGTGTGTCTATCACTAATACATTTCTGCGTATCATTTATATCTTAATATAAAAAAAACCTATTCGTATAGTTTGTTAATATGAGAAGCATTCTTTCTCTTTCATTTCGTTACACTAATTATCGCAGGGTTATCGATCATCATATCGTATATTGCAGTTTATTCTTATGATATTCATTGCGATAACGATATATATATATATATATATATATTGTATGTGTATTGTAATAGATATTGTAACAATAATAAATTAACATGATACTTACAGCCGCATATCGACTCGCCGATCTCTTGCGATCTTGCGATGATAATTCGATTTTAGTGAAGGGACTCGAGAGCAACTTTCACAGGTTCCGCTGTCTCCCGCTATCACAGTGTACGACGATGAACCGCCTTCCAATCGCCAACTGATCTCTGTGAGCGAGATACTATACTTTTATGCAACCTCCCCACCTCCCCGTCAACATCCAATCTCGCTTCTGCGGATTCCAATAAATTCAAACGCGATCCTGCATCCTCGATTCATCCTGCTGTTTGTCAGGGCGTTATCACAAATTTGAGTGCCTAATTCGATCTTTGATTACGAATCATTATCTGTCACGATTTTCTGCAACCTTCATGCGCCTCCGCGTTGACCGTTTGTTAAATTGATCGTTCCTTTTAACCGAGAGAAGTGTTCAGTGGAAGAAGATAAATCGATATTCCAGAGTCTGTAATAGCGAAAATTATCAGTTAGAAGTTACGCAGATTTACTTTGTCACATAATAATTGTGTGTAGCTGAATACCATTTGCTGGATCTGAAGGATATAAAAGATTTTGCGAATGCATTTTATCAATTCTACTATTTTATCGAGTCTTCATCGATTTATCTTTTAATCATTATGGAAACATTCGTAGTCCAAAAAATTGTTTCTTTATCATTCAACGTATATTTGTACTCACATACGTCACACATAGTTGTCTCTTGTTTGCCTGATCTCTAATTATTGCATCGCGAACAGAACGCCTTCTTCGAAAACAACTTTTATGCGATACTAAATCCCATCGCGCGAAATTTTTTTGCATGTTGATTCTTTTACGTTCTGTTGTCGCATTCGTAATGTAACCGCTTCCGATGCCTAATGAGGAATGAAGCTAATAATCCTGCTCCAGCAACGAATATTTGACAATGAAAAACCAATAAGTCTGGGAGTGGGTGAAAGAGAGAGAAATGTACGGTGACAGAAATTTTCGCAAATTGTCGCTTTCGCATTGTTTATGTCGGCGAGTCGAAACCAAAGAGCTAATGGCTCGACATTAATAATCAACAATATAAAAGCCTATGCGTTTGCCTGACCAGTTTTGCATTCTGAACTCGTAGAAGCGAGCGTCCTTGTCGCGCGCGCACGCGCGCACAACGATTCTTTTCGCTTTACTAGTGGCACTTCTTCAAGGACGCGACCAAGGGCTCCGGATTCTTCGATTCTACGATCGTAGAATAAAAAATTCGCTAGCCGTGCGAAATTTCCATCGTACCATCGTAGATGATAGCACATTTGCATTCAGTGGCATTCAGTGATTAAACTGGATTCCACGCAAATAAACTCAGAAGATACGTTCTTCTCTTTATGTATTAACTTGGAACGCATATAACTGCTCCGGAATGCATCGCCTGTGCATTCTCAGTTAGGAGGAAAGAAAAATTAAGACAGTGAAACATTGTTCGTGGCGCCATGGGAGTGTCGTAAAATAAATTGATGGCATACCTCGGATTGCAGATCTTCAAATTGCGGGTGTAAATATGCCTTTTCAGCGAAAAAATAGATAAAACTCTGTTGTCAGATCTTCTTATCTGCCATCTAAAAATAGGAGACATTAAAAAATCGCTCTACGAAACGAGTTAGTTGGCTCTGCCAACTGAGAGAAATGGTGGTCAGGCATGTTCGTTCAGAAATAGGATGCGCTTGTTACGAGAAAAGATTTCGCTTTCTCGTATGAATCCAAGTGAATCTCTTACGTGTAATCAGGATTTAATTCGATGTGTAAAAGACACCGTGACTCATGATCACGTTTCCGATATTTTTGTCCTTTTCTTTGTTGAAATTACTGCATCCGTGAATTCGTTTCGCATCGGAGAACATTCCTTCAAGGCTGTAACAGATTTCATGAAGGTTCAGCCAATATGACATAAAGAAAATTCTTGCTATATCTGCGATTTCTTTAACAGATCATTAATCTATCGTGACATTCAATAAATCGGACAATTTCAACCGATTCCAAGAAGAAATCGTGATACTTCAGTGTATCGCGCTTCCAATGGACACGAAAATGTAAGAAATGATAAAAATAATAAATAAGATACATCACTTGCAATAGAGATTAGATATTGACGGTGTCCTTTAATTTCATTCCATATCATCGATAAAAAGAGGAATGATATCAAACGAATTTCTTATCGAGCTCTGCCATCAAACTATTTTTCCTTTTACAAGTACAGCTTTAATTGCAGCTTCATTCTCGTCCGATTTTCTGTCCGTTCAGTGGATTAAGTGGAAGATTAAGTAACGCGACCCCAAATCTATTCTCGGTTCTGTTCTTTCGTTGTATCTTTTTTCGCCAAAACGAGTGTGAATTATTACGCACGAAGCGCGCTACGTGCACAAATAAATTAAATGCCAATTGGCAATACGTCCAAATGCTTGGGAGCACAGTCACGGCCACGTGACAAAAGGTCGGGATGGATTCGGAAGGTCTTATCGGTCACAGGATTGGAATGCAACGGGAGCTAGGAAAGTTTCAGATTCGCGTTCGCAAAAAAGCCGCCTCTTGTTTTTGTCTATCTTTAATCTTTCGTCCATCAAAGCGCATCGTGTCGGAGTAACAATATCATCTCGCGTTAATATCCCGATTTGGCTATGAGTGGATATTTTCAGAGGTACGCCGCGAGGCGTCGGGGATTTCCGGTGTATGCCAAAAGCAACTCGATAATCAGAATGACTGCGAAAAGCCGAAACCAAAGAAGAAGACAACAACACGCCGTCACGGAGACTATCATCCGATACGATTTGCTCTTATCAAGCATATCGCGAAGCGTTTAACCCCTAAATTATATCTTTCTCTTTTCTTAAATCTCTTAAGGAATCCTACGAATTATAAATTCATCACGTTCGCCTAACTTTGCGACAGCAACAGCGCAGTGGAATATCAAAACGATGAGGAAGTATCTCTCTTTTCGTAGAATTCTTTCAAGAAGTGTTTTGAAAGACTTCTTCTTCACCTTCAAAAAGGCACTTTAGTTCTGTTCTCTCTTTTCACTTAAATATCCAACAAGAATTTCTGCGTTACAAAGTTACTTTCCAAAAAAAAACTGGACGTTCGCGATTACGCGAAGTCACTCCAGGGCCACATTCAATTAATGATCTTCTCCGAGATTTAATCACGAGATACGTTATCTCTGTCTGCACTGAGTTGCAGCAGACGAAGACAGCAGATAAGCAGCTCGAGAGAGACGATAAGCAACTCGCGTTAATGTCCAGATTAGGAGATGCCGACTGTTCCGGCGAGGGATTTCCAAGAGAATTGCGAACAAGAAGAAGAAGAAGAAGAAGAAGAAGAAGAACAGAAAGACAATGAGGAAGGGGGAAGAAGGAAGAGAGGAGGAGAACGACGATGACGGCGATGACGGGGAACGACGCGTCGCGGCGCGCGAACGGCGTAGCCGCCCTTCTTCTACCGAAAGACGCTCTCGAGCCAGACGTCGTGGCCGTCTGGGCTTCCTGGTCGCGTACCACCACCCGCACGCCCAGGCTTGCGGCGTGGGCAGCACGTTGCTGGCCAGCACCCTGGAGGCGTCCCGCGTGCCCATCTTGGGTAGCGTCGCGCATCGCGAGCGGACGTTATATCTGGCGTCGCGGCGCCGTCGAGCCTCAGCCGCTCCTCAGCCGCCCGCCAATTCACAACCCACCCCCACGGTTAGTAAGTTCCTCGTGCGAATCGCTCTTGCTGTGCTTACAATTCGCGAGTTCGCGTGGAGATTCTCGTAAAGGAAGCTAGAAGTGTCGGCGATAATCGAATTGAGATCGAGATCGAGAGGGAAGACAAGTGGAGACGAACGATTTTAGTGTATAAAATCGAAAAATTCGATCGAGAGGGTTGATTGAAGGGTTCGAGTCACGCGACACTGTTGAGCTGTTGAATAAGACATAGATTGGATTAATCTTTAAAGTGGAACTGAAACGGACAATAGACAACGTGGTGTTATGATTTTCTACATTCGCGAGAATCGTTAAAGCATTTTGCACGTATCAAAATATCTTGTGGCGGCCAATTATGTAAATTTTGTATTACTCGTTGCAAACAAGCTGCTTTCTTGTTAAACAAAGTCAAATAAAAATTTTTTAATCGTTACAGTTTGAAAAAAAGGTTGTTTCACTCGTTTTATCTCATAAGAAAATTAGCTTGCAAATTTTTCAAAATTATAGAAAATTAAAGCAGCATTTGTTTAAAAAAGAAAATGGAAAGAAAAACTTGTGACGTTGTTATCACTTTTAAAATGATCTCACAATATTAAAAAAAAATAAAATATAATTATAATATAACATATTAGATATTAAATTGAAATCAAATCTTTGAATAATTAAAATAGTCTCAGAATAGTCTCAGAAAAATCTCAGAATTCATTTAATTATGATGCTTGCTCATAATTATAGATATTATGAAATAAAAAAGAAATCATTATTAAATAAAATTAAATATGTGTATTGTTAAATGAAGATAAATGAATTACACAAAATTATTAAACTCACAAAGAAAATATTAACTTCCATCTATGTCGATGTATCAGATACAGCAACGAGCTCAATTTAACGAGATTAACTTTTTCTTACAGAGAAACTAAAGCAGCAACAAAATGTGTGACGACGAAGTAGCCGCCCTCGTTGTAGACAATGGCTCCGGCATGTGCAAGGCCGGTTTCGCCGGAGACGACGCTCCCCGTGCCGTCTTCCCCTCGATCGTCGGTCGCCCCCGACATCAGGGTGTGATGGTCGGTATGGGTCAGAAAGACAGCTACGTCGGTGACGAGGCCCAGAGCAAGAGAGGTATCTTGACTCTGAAATACCCGATCGAGCACGGTATCATCACCAACTGGGATGATATGGAGAAGATCTGGCACCACACCTTCTACAATGAATTGCGCGTTGCCCCCGAAGAACACCCAGTACTTCTCACCGAAGCGCCTCTGAACCCGAAAGCTAATCGTGAAAAGATGACGCAGATCATGTTCGAAACTTTCAACAGCCCGGCCATGTACGTCGCCATCCAGGCCGTCCTTTCCCTGTATGCCTCTGGTCGTACCACTGGTATCGTCTTGGACTCTGGTGACGGTGTATCTCACACCGTACCCATCTACGAAGGTTACGCTCTTCCCCATGCCATCCTTCGTCTGGACTTGGCTGGTCGCGATCTTACCGACTATCTCATGAAGATCCTCACCGAGAGAGGCTACAGCTTCACCACCACGGCTGAGCGAGAAATCGTCCGCGACATCAAAGAGAAGCTCTGCTATGTCGCTCTGGACTTTGAACAAGAAATGGCCACCGCTGCCGCTAGCACTTCTCTCGAGAAGAGCTACGAGTTGCCTGATGGTCAGGTCATCACTATTGGTAACGAGAGGTTCCGCACGCCTGAGGCTCTCTTCCAACCATCCTTCCTGGGTATGGAATCTTGCGGTATTCACGAGACCGTCTACAACTCCATCATGAAGTGCGACGTCGACATTCGTAAGGATCTCTACGCCAACAATGTCCTTTCCGGTGGTACCACCATGTACCCGGGTATTGCCGATCGTATGCAGAAGGAAATCACTGCTCTCGCACCTTCAACCATCAAGATTAAGATCATTGCACCTCCTGAGAGGAAGTACTCTGTATGGATCGGTGGTTCCATCTTGGCCTCCCTGTCCACCTTCCAGCAGATGTGGATCTCCAAACAGGAATACGACGAATCCGGCCCCGGTATTGTCCACCGCAAATGCTTCTAAACGCGTCTTTAAACAATCATCGACGCAACGGTGCAATCTGCGAAAGTATATCGTCTTATCTCGGAAAGAAGGAGCGACTAGCATGCTCTTCCATCCCGAGCAATCAAGCTGCTATGAAAAAACTTCACAGCATTATCATCACCGACTTTTGGTCATTATTGGATCTCATCGAGTCATCGTCATTACGGTCTCGCTCGTTGTTGCGCAAACAACGACGAGCTGGCTGATCATTCTGGTCGCCGCAGTCTTTAATAAAACTGCATGCGATACCATCATTGCTCACTTGGCGTTATTATTACGACCGAGGTAGCGGTCGGCGGGATCGGCTCTCGTCACAGGACCTTGCCCGTGGTAGCCTGGACGTTGTCGAGCGTCGCGGAAAGGTACTTGTGAAGGAAAACTACCAAGTGCATCTTTCATCGCGAATGGAACATTCTGGGCAGATGCAAGGAGGCAGAGATCTCAACAAGCTGTGCTCGACAATGAGATTTCGAGACTACTTCGGGAAGGTCGCGCTCTATTCACTGTCGTACGAGCGTTGTTTACCACCGTCCGAGAAATCAATCTTGCACAATACGTACTACATGTAATAATTATGTCTAGTCTGCTAACCAAAGCAACTAAGTTTTATCAATGTACTTCTATATTTTAATTTATTTTGTAAATATTATACATTATGTTATTATATTGTTATACGATATGTCAAAATCAATTCAAATACACATTATCTCACACTACTACCGTTATTATTATGTAATCTTTTATCTTACCTATTTTACGTTTGCTTTATTTTTATTGTATCTTCCAGGCGTAACATTGTTAAGTCTCTCGCTGAAGACGTCCTTATATTTTCCATTCTCCTTATCTCTCTTGGATGCTTTCAAGATCTATAAAACATGCCATTCCAATGATTACAATGATTAGTTTTTTAGCGAATTCTAAAGACAATATTCTTATTCTTACGCTCATAAATGTTCAAAAAACAAAAAATAAGAGAACAAATTTTTTAAAATTTATCTAAGGTGTCCAAAGTGAATGTAGGATTTTAATCCTTTGCCTTTTTTAGTCTTTGATGGATTAAACGTTCGAAGAGCAGAACTTCTGCATTTCTTGTCTCTGTCTCAAGTATCATCATAGCACATAAATTGGTAACCAGGGATTCTAATGTTTCGCGATTATGTTAGTCTTTTCGCATCGCTCTTGCGCATCGCTCTCCAAATTTGTCTTCGATCGTGGCGAAGAAGCGGCCGGCGTAATTCTAAAATAACCCTTATCGTTATGTATATAACCGCCGATGAATAACCTTGGCCCAATACGATTCGCCCTATCCTAAATTAATTCTTCTCTTTATAATCTTTTCCTTTCTCTTGCCAAAATTTTGTAATGGGAATTCTTACGCTTTTATGCTCGCAAATCACCGATCGCTCACTCGAAAAGGACGAGGTATACAAACTTCTGACCGCCATTGAAGCTTTTTCCACGATTATCGTTTGAAAATGGCTTTCGTAAGCGTGTTTAAGCATCCCATTGATATTCATGGACGAGAACCTTCGCAATAAAAGTTCTCACTAAGAAGCTACAGTTTATTTCGGTCGCATCACGTAATCTTAAAATACTTCTGCTACCTTGATATCTGTCGAATATGATTCTTATTTCTGTCGAAGCTTTCTCATTCTCTTCCGCTTTCTACTCACTGAGTGGATCGACGTGGATCTGTTTCGACAAAGTGATATTTTTTGTAAGACTTTACGTACAGAAACTATACTGATTGCAGTTTCCATTTATTGAATATTTATACAATTATCATACAATCTGAATTTATTATTAAAAAGTATACGATCAAAATCAAGAAGTATGAACTTGAATAAGATTTTACATATCATAATGAGAACTTACGTAGCATTTATATAAAGCCATGCTTCGTTGAAAATAGATTAAGCAGCTTGCACACATATACAAAACTATATTTGCCTGAGTTTTCTCAAAAACATTTGCTGTAATGCACAAGTTTCTTTTTTCCCAACAATTTTTCTTTGTCTAAACGAATGATATCTTTGAATCGAAGATATGTTGCTCAAAAACCTGTATATTGTCAAATTTATGTCATGATTTAGTTCCATGAAACCTCAATCTAATTCCATAAAACGAAAAGAAGAATGGTGTCTCTCACAGTCTGCAGTATACGAAAATATTCTTATATGCTTCCATGATTTATAATTCTTATTTTAATTTATACTTATAGCTTATTTACATAATTTCATCATAATTCATTATGACGTGTCTCCATATTATATATATACGAACTTCTTAATATCTTTGTTTGATTTTGCACTTTCACGTTTTAGAAGATATGATACGATTGTTTTGCCGTTAAACTCTATGCAATATCCCTAACAACTATGCAATATTTCTAACTTAAAAAAATGAGCAAGACATATCGAGTATGCTACTTCAAACTTCTCTCTCTCTCTCTCTCTCTCTCTCTCTCTCTCTCTCTCTCTCTCTCTCTCTATTTACATGAAACATTCTCATAAATATCAAATAAGATCCAAAAATCGTGCTTTAACATATCGATTGTCATCCCGTTTAGGTAGAAAGATAGAATTGGGTTCGGAGAGCAACTCCGAGAGCTCAGCTGACTGTGCTAATGTAATACATGTTGAAACGACTCGAGAACAGAAGAAAATTAGTTAACTCGAGTTAATTCACGCTGATGTGACCGGCATTCCGAACCAACGCGGGAACTCCGCATCGCGGAGTATTTCCAAGGCGGTATTCGTCGGTCCGCTTAGGGGCTGCAGCCGCCTAGTTCGGCGAGCGTCGCGACGCCCCGTGAGGCGATGCCTTTTTCGTGCCTGTCGAGCAAGCACCATCCCACGAAAATGCGGGGGCGTCCAGACGAGAGCATATAATCGACGTCGCGACGCCGCCGAGGCACAGACGCCGCTCCACCTCTGTCCCGTGCACGGTACGTAGACACGTCGTGGTAATTCCCGCATGAATTCCCGCTGCCGGGACGCAGCCCTTCGGAACGCAATTGCTTCCTGCCTGTTCTCGCGAAGCCTTAAATCAGCCACGAAATCATCCACGCGAGTTGCGGTGATCAGCAAGCGAGAGTGATAAGCTACCGGTCGTTATTATCGGATTCATTCGAGATAACCAGTAAATTAGAGTAATAATCCTTTTATTGCTCCTTTTTCCTTTTATTTCTGTCGATATTCGGGGCTGGATAGATTCAGTGTGCGATATCGCGATTACTCTGATAATATTTGAAAGAGAAAGGAACATGTTTCGTGCTCGTTATCTTTAATTACTTCCGAGAGGTTGAATGCTTAAATTTCGTTTAAAACAATCGGGATTGAGCTTACTTTAATTAAATCTTACTGAATTAGCTTACTTTAATTAAATCTGCGAGTTATTTATATGCTTTTCATCATCTTTTAATCATGTCAATTTTGAGAAGGACAATTCTTCATCTAGATTAAATCCGAGCAAGTGCGACCGCTATTTAGAGATTCCAATGCATGGTTAAGATATCATATATTCCATCTGGTTATATCCTCGATGTGATATAATTGCTACTTACCTAAGAGATTTTTCAATCTGTTATTGCGTTCTGTTATCGCATCTGTTATTGAAGAAGTTCAAGTTCACCGTTGGATCCGTTGAGATCGATTCTTGGCGCATCATCAAACCATTCGCATAACCATTAGTCAGTATATCCGTTTCAATACAGGCAGGAAGCGAATTCTCTGTTCAAAACACATTAATTTCATGATAACAATATTTGTGTGTGTGTGAATTACTAATTTGTAAAAAAAATATATAAAAAATAATAGCAAAATATTTATTAGATAATTTTCTTTTTCTCTTGAAGGATTTCATATTATTATCATATTATTCTCATATAAGTTTTCTCGTTGCAAAGTAATGATACTTATACTATTTATGCTAATGATATTGAATACTCATTCTGCGAGCCAATAGAAATTCTGTCAAATGTAAATTATGTTTTTTATATTGATATAATAAATATTTAAAAACTGATTTTATTTCTTTACAAGATTACATAAAGCTGCAATAAAATAATAAACGTGAAGATCGTGTGAAATAATTAAGAAGAAAATAATTTTATAAAATGTTTGGACTTTAAGCTTATACGAAGCTTTAAATTTATATAATTTGATATCATTCATTTTATTATAATAAAAGCCATTGCACGTAAAAGAACGGAAGATGATGATTTGAATTAAAGATCACAGAAACGATTTTATGAAAATTAAAGCATCGTGTAGATATCTTAATATCAGCCAGCATTTTACTTCTCCTTCGGACAAAATTTTTTAACATGCATGTAAATCTATAAATCATGTGCAATTACGGTTTTTTTTATGTCCAAAAAAGAAAGCGTATTCTCCGTGAATCATAATGTTCTGCTTTCTCTGTTCCTTTCCAAAATAATTCATTTCTCTAAAGATCAGTTTTCTTAAGTTTTCTTAGTTAAAATACATTTGCTACGGTCATCGATCACCAACGCGCAATAGATATTTTAATACGCAATAATATACTCAAATAATATTATAACACATTACTTTTATACATACTTGCAAAGAGTAACGATTAATAATAACGAAAAACATAATGGACCAAGTACATTTTTAAACAACTTCTTATTCATCTAATTATAGAATTTTATAGAATTATTAAAATTATAGAAACAACCATGTACAAATAATTATATAAACATATTACGACGATAATCCACTTGATGTGAAAATCAGTTAAATGATGCAGTGAACGAGTTAACGCCCAAATCCGATTCAATCGTCTTTTCGGCTCTTTCTAATCATAAGAATCATAACTAGCCAGATGAATAATCCCAATGGAGATAGTTAGAATCAACATTAACATTAATAAACATTGATGCCGACCATAAAAGCCGCGAATACACGCGAACATGGGGCAAACGGCCGTCTCTTCATAGTCGTGCTCATAGTCGAGGTCTTCGGCCGTGCAACCACATTGGTCTTTTTCCGCGGGCAGGCATAATTTTGGCACGTTTGTCGTTGCCTCGCGGCGGGGCGTTATGCTTTATCCGTCGTCGTCGTCGGCGGTGGCGGCGGCGGTGGTGGCGGCGTCGGCCACCATAATCGTCGCTTGAACTTATTAGGGAGCGTCCGTCGGCCGTACGTCTAAAGTTAGCGACGCGCCAAGCGAAAATAGCGTCACGATGCTGGGGCCGCTTTGCCTATCGCTTTATAGGCAACTGGGTCAATTCTGGCTTCGTCGCAACGCTCGCCGGGCACAACTTCATCGAAGGATCTTCGGAAGCCGCGGCTACTATCCGATATGAAATGATTTTACAGTCAATTTTTTGTAACTTCGACGAACCTCAAGCTTAAATCCGATTCTCAGATCATTTTGACACTTCGTTCATAAAGAATTATATAAGTTTTGTCGATTGTCGACAACAAAGTTCGCAAAATTCGCGTTTATCAAATAGCTTTAAATGCTTTAATTTTATTTATTAATTTCTCCTTAAATTTTGTATGTCATTATTAATAAGTTCCGTTTGTTAAGAATTAAATTAAACTGTGTTTAACTCGTTAAACTCATTCATATTACACTCATTTTAGATATTCACAATTCTTTATTTATTTTATTATTTACTAAATTATTAATTTTAATGTAATTAATTTCACTTCATTAATAAGTAATTAATAATTATTAATTAAATTGTTTGTTTACTAAATTTCTAATTTTTATATATGATCAATTTTATTTCATGTTTCGCATGCAGTTTTTTCAATTTAATTTACCCTTTTCTTAATATTAGTTGTATACATAATGAAATCATAATATTTGTCGGATCGTTTTGTCAAAATTAAAGAAAATTGAATATTTTTCTCATTAATGTCATTAATTATTTTATTCTATTCTAATTTCATGATGATATTATTCGATAAAAAAGTATCAATGAAGTATCAACATATAATATAAAATTTTATGGGAAAAAAGTGATTAATTAAGGATGACATTAATAATATCGATAAAGTCAAAACTGCAAATGGAATCACTGATAATTATCAACAATTAACATATGAAATATGGAATGGCGACAATGATCACGAATATGATCACAGATCACAAAGATATTATGATTTTTGTTACAGAGCGTTGAAATCGAAAACAAGCCACAATGTGTGACGACGAAGTAGCCGCCCTCGTTGTAGACAATGGCTCCGGCATGTGCAAGGCCGGTTTCGCCGGAGACGACGCTCCCCGTGCCGTCTTCCCCTCGATCGTCGGTCGCCCCCGACATCAGGGTGTGATGGTCGGTATGGGTCAGAAAGACAGCTACGTCGGTGACGAGGCCCAGAGCAAGAGAGGTATCTTGACTCTGAAATACCCGATCGAGCACGGTATCATCACCAACTGGGATGATATGGAGAAGATCTGGCACCACACCTTCTACAATGAATTGCGCGTTGCCCCCGAAGAACACCCAGTACTTCTCACCGAAGCGCCTCTGAACCCGAAAGCTAATCGTGAAAAGATGACGCAGATCATGTTCGAAACTTTCAACAGCCCGGCCATGTACGTCGCCATCCAGGCCGTCCTTTCCCTGTACGCCTCTGGTCGTACCACTGGTATCGTCTTGGACTCTGGTGACGGTGTATCTCACACCGTACCCATCTACGAAGGTTACGCTCTTCCCCATGCCATCCTTCGTCTGGACTTGGCTGGTCGCGATCTTACCGACTATCTCATGAAGATCCTCACCGAGAGAGGCTACAGCTTCACCACCACGGCTGAGCGAGAAATCGTCCGCGACATCAAAGAGAAGCTCTGCTATGTCGCTCTGGACTTTGAACAAGAAATGGCCACCGCTGCCGCTAGCACTTCTCTCGAGAAGAGCTACGAGTTGCCTGATGGTCAGGTCATCACTATTGGTAACGAGAGGTTCCGCACGCCTGAGGCTCTCTTCCAACCATCCTTCCTGGGTATGGAATCTTGCGGTATTCACGAGACCGTCTACAACTCCATCATGAAGTGCGACGTCGACATTCGTAAGGATCTCTACGCCAACAATGTCCTTTCCGGTGGTACCACCATGTACCCGGGTATTGCCGATCGTATGCAGAAGGAAATCACTGCTCTCGCACCTTCAACCATCAAGATCAAGATTATCGCTCCTCCCGAGAGAAAATATTCCGTATGGATCGGTGGTTCCATCTTGGCCTCCCTGTCCACCTTCCAGCAGATGTGGATCTCCAAACAAGAGTACGACGAATCCGGTCCTGGCATCGTTCACCGCAAGTGCTTCTAAGCAATTACGCTCGATGCTATTCACTATTATTATTATTATTATTATTATTATTAATGCTACACCTTTCCCTAAGATGTACCGTTCACTGCCGCATTGCTTCGTCTAGTTGGGCCTCCGTTAGTCGAATATTATTGTCATTATCCGTGGCGGCGAATCTTTTACCAACTATCATGCGAACATATACGTCATCTTTTGTATATAAGTTTACGTCTATGGAATAAATCAATCTTATATTCTTACAGCCGTTCAATTCGTAATTCTTTATTCTTTGATATCCTTATATTCATATGCATCGTTTATTAAATAGAATTAATAGCTTTTATTATCGGTTATATCGCGTTGTATTTTATACATATGTCAGTTTTTTTTTTAAATAACGTAAATAAACGTTTTGTTTTTCCTTTTATTCATATATTATATTTTATATCCGTATTAAATATTTTATGAAATTAAAATCACATATCCATTATTTCGGTTAGCGCTATCAAATGCAAATTAATCTCTAACCGCATTATTAATTATTAATTTTTGTATATCTCAACAAATTTACGATGGACGAATAATTAAATTTATGAATGAAAAATGAAAGTATTGTCCAATTGCTCGGCGTAATAAATTTTGTTAACTAATCAGATATTTTTTAGAATTACGGCTTTGATTTTGCAGTATAAAAGAAAAGATATTCACCTTCTCCTGAAATATCTTCTCTTGAAAACAGCTTATCTGGTCGCTTCTCCACTATTTGCACCGAAACTATCCTCGCGATTGTCGACGACCGAACGTCACGATAACAAGCGGGAGGTGCTCGACGGCCCCTTTCGGTGTTGAAACTCGACAATGCGAATCGGCACTAGCATCAGTTTTACCGATAGCTTAAAGGTGGAGGGGATCATTACGATGGCTCGAGTGTGCATGTCGCCCCGTGCATGTACCAATAATAACAATCTGCAATTAGCAAATTTTGTTCATTAACTGTACTAGCATTCCTCTTTTGAAGCGACATTATTGGATATAGTTGAATGTTCATGAATGAATGTTCATCATGAATGTTTTTTCATAAGCACCCATTGCCAACTCACGTCAAAAATACAAATATAACGCAAATTATTATTCTTAAATTCAAACTATTAAGCTATAACATCTAAGATACATTAAATAAGCATCTGCATCTGCATTATTTGAAAAGATATTGGGGCGAAATGGAAAAGGATAACCGTAGCAGAGTATATCAGTTTTCTGAATGATAAACACGCGAATCTATTTTATTTCAAAGAAAAAAATTGCATCACAAAATAACAATTATGTCAATTATGTTAAGGAATGCAGAATAGAGCACAGGTGCTCTGCAAGTCTTTTTGAAATTTGAGTATTTTTTAGTTCAATTTTTCAAGATTTAAGATGATTCATCCTCAACGAATTCGTATCGCAAAAATCGCTTATATAATTCTGAATTATCCATTTTTTATTTAGATGTTCACTGATAAAATCAGATCTTTACAGATAATTCTTCGATTTTATATATTATTTTTTGAAGTTATATGCTTCAAACTTTGTTCGTGTCCTTTATGAGGATTTAAATTTCATCCTTCATGATTCTCTTAGACCCTCACCTTGAAAGTTCCATCCCTTCATCAAGGCTAGTAGTAGTAGCAGCTGACAGCCCTGGCACGTGACGAGTCCTTATTTGGACCCAGGGGCCATCAGCCACCATTGCATCGTCGTAGCTACAACGTCCGGCGTCTTCTTCTTTCTCCCTCTACAACTGCTACTCTCTTTAGGGTGAGCTAAGGACTAGGCTGGGTCTAATGGGCGGCGCGGGCTCTTGGCCCAACGTTAACGCAGACAGCAGATTTCCATGTAAGGGGCGGACCGCTATTTTCGGCCGCCGACCGATATGGATAAAGGGACCCCACGGAGCCGACAATGCGCCACTCGTCGCTCTCGCCGGCCTCTTGCACGACGTACACGCGATCCTGAGCCATTGTCGCCAATCTCTCTCCTAATCACACACATCAACGAACGGTAAATTACCATGTGCTTAATTGCTCTCGCCAATCGCGAATCATAGCAAAAGCGAATTGCATCGCACCCCTTCAGTTCGCGCATATTGTAGCATCCGATCGGTCTTCTCCCTTTCGCGATCGTAAAGATCGCGAAGATCTTTGGTACTTTAGAATTAATAGTGGTTTGAATCCGAAAAAGTGTTAAGTCA